>MU225078.1:2958475-2987681 GCA_018584345.1 Thuja plicata
ATCTCATCTGTACAGGTACCGACTGGTAGTAGAATATGCTTATTACTCTTCTTGGAAGATGAGAACCACTGCAAAATTATGGCTTGTATCCTATCAATTGGGTATTTCAGAATTGCATAGTTGTATCGGTTTCCGGGGACATTTGTAATCTTAATGATTTGTAAATATTTATCCCATTATGTAGATGATGATCCTCTGAGATAAAAAGAAATTGTAGTCATATTTAATTAATAATTTTGATCAAGGAAATTTTATTGAAACTCTTTATTTCCAATGAATGAATTAGTTACTTTTATTAAATAGGAGCTACTTATCCCTTTCATGTTTATTGAGAAACTTCCTACTAGTAAGTTAAAATTTGTTGTCTTTGGAGATTATATTATTTTCAATTAAAACAAAAGTAAAATTTATAGTATTCTTACTTAGTGAAATTCTGAATAATTTTCAAAAAAAAAAAATAGCATGAATTTTAAATTTTCTTCCACCAAGATGTGGAGTATGAATTATAGAATGCGTCTATGTTGTTTTTTTTTAAAAAAAATTTATTATATAGCCACTGTTTGGTAAGATACAGTCGATTTTTCACCAGAGATATTATATTTAAATTTAAAAAAAAAAACATATATATATTATTTAATTTGTAGTTAGTAACCCTTCTTTTTAAAAAAAAATATAAAACATTTTATAAGGGGGCGGATTTGTAAAAAAAAGAATAAAATCAAAATCAAAATAATGTTGGGGAGGGCCGAAACCCCCCCAACCCGACGGCGCTGTCAGTGTTCGTGTGGGGGCCGCGTGGCTGCGGGCCACCCACTGTGTATACATAGTAGGGGTGGCACCACCGACCGGCGTCGGCCGCCCCACGACCTTCTCCCCCCTATGTGTGTTTGAGACATCGCGGGCGGTGGTGCCGCCGGTTGCGGCCGCCACCGCTCCGCCCCTTTCGCCCTCTGCCGCCGCTGTTTTCGGTTACCTCGCCGCCCCGGCGCTCGGCTGAACACCGCGCCACCATCCCAAAACCCTCACCGCCTCAGCCTCCTCCACCGCCGCACTTCGTTCGACCGCATCCCTTTTTAAAACTCTTCACTCTTTTTAATTATTTTAAATAAAATTTCGTTTCTTCTTGTTTTATGGCATGTTAGATTAGATTTTTTTTATATATCTGATTTGCAAAATTAGATTTGGCATTTAAAGTTTAGATATAAGGGTGTTCTAATTAGATTTGATATTATAGATTGTTTAGACATGTTTTATATAAGCTCAAATAGGTTGATTTAATTTAGTAATGTTTATTTACATTTTTTTTTTTAATAATATTTATTAATTGATGTTGGATGGGTTTATATTACTTTGAATATAATCTTATTTTAGATATGTTAGTTAATTTTTTTTATGGAGATTAAAATTTAATTATAATATTAAAGTTATAACATTCTAGAGGAAGGAGTTTAATTCTTCAGATTAAACAACCTAGTTACTTTAAGTTTTTGGTAAGTATCTTCTATAGCTATGCATCATAGGTTTAATCTGTTTTAAAATTAAGATGGGATAGTTTGATTTAGTTTTTCCGATAAGTATAGTTTCGAATATTAGGTAAATGTTCTTTTAGGGGATTTTAATTCAAAAGTTTTTATTAAAGTTTTAATGCTTAAAAGAAAAGGTATTAAGCCTATTTACGTTTAAATTTTTAATCTAATCTTTCTTTGTTAGTTTTCTAGCCTTTTTTGTCACCTTTGACCGTTTTCGTGCACAGTTGACTTTTGGTCAACCATGGTCAAACTTTGTCCGTTGGTCTCAATATTGGAACCCAGTACTCCCTACGGTCTCTGGACCCTAGGGTTTCAGTTTCGAGCCTTTTGGAGACAGTTGACTTTTTGGTCAACATGGGTTGACTTTTTGGTCAACTATCTCATTTTGCGCACCTTGACTTCCATAGCACTTAGTAGACCCTTGAGACCCTTCCTCACGTATTTCAAGACACGGTTGACTTTTGGTCAACCTTAGTTGACTTTTAGTCAAACTATCTCGATTTGCGTGTACAACTCTTCCTTGGGGTCTAAGCGAACCCTAGTTGTTCCATTTACCTTTTCAGTGTATAGTTGACTTTGGGTCAACTCTGGTTGACTTCTGGTCAACTACCTCGGTTTGCGTGCAGTTCCAGTTTGGAACTTTAGACATCTTTTAGGATAGTTGTGATAGCTAATCCTCTCCTTTAGACCTTTTCTAGTTTTCGTTTACCCCTTGTACCGTTTTGCGTGCACACATTACCCTTATGTTTGTTTGGGTATTATGTTTATGTGCGTTATTAAAAAATTTTGTTCGTGTGGTTTTGCCCAACTTTTGGGCATGACATGAAATAAGGAAAGAGTTTCCTCTACTTTCTTTAGTTTTTGACATTTTTGTAAGACAGAGGTTGCTTTTATTGATGAAAGAGTGCGGTCATGAATTCCCTTGCTTGCCAAATGCCTGTCACTGGTTGTGATGATTTTATTCAAAATATGTTTTGTAGTTTTCTCTCTCTGAATTTTTTTTTTTGTTCTTGTCAATGTGCTCTTTGAGCTTCCCAAAAACATCTCTAATACTTTCATTCAATTCAAACCAGTCACACAACCTATCACTAGTCACCTTTATTTTCCCCCAAAGGTCTCTTTTTATTTTCTTGAATATATTTTTCATTTCTTCATTCAAGTTGTTTTCGTAAGTTTTAATTTTCTTATTTGCCTTCTTTAGCTCTTCTCTCAATTCTGACAACTGGTGTTCACTCTATTTTTTATTTTCTCTGCTTTCTCTTCCCACTGGTTTGCTTTCTCTTCCCACTATTTTTATTTTACCCTCTCATCCTCCAATGCTTTCTTTAGTTTATTGTTTACTTGTGCCCCACTCTCCACGCTTTTGTATAAATTTAATGAAGATGATTTTTCATCCTCAAGATTTTTATTGCTCTCTTCCAATTTTTCCCTCACAAATTTCAGTCCTGCCTCCATATGTTCTTGCTGACCAATTGCTTCTTTAGAGGATGAATTTTTTATCCTTTTCTCTAATTCTTTGCACCTACTATCTGTTGCTTTCTCCTTTACCTTTTCATTTGCCAGGTCTTCCTGTAACTTTTCTATTCTACCTTGAAGCTTTCCATTCTCTCTCTCCAACTTCATCACTGAACTGTAGACACTTGGTTGGTCATTTTCAACACATTTATCTTGTCCACATTTTTTAATTTTTAATAAATACATTTGGAGGGTGCTAACTTGAAATTCAAATGGATCTATCTGACTCTATGGTGGATTGTTATCTCTAGCTGGAGGCATAAAAACCATGAATTCCATCATTTCTTTCTTTGGGTCATATGTGGGAAATAACCTATTCAATGCAGGTTTTGCATCACGAACTGCAACAACTGGATCCCTCTTCAATGTCTTAGTATTTTTTCTATTCCTTTTTTTTTTTGTTCAAAGTTAGTTACAAAATCATTGTAACAAAAATCAGGGTTTTCTGACACAATTGAATGTTTGAAAGGTGAAATAGAACTTGCAGTGAAGTATGAGATTCCACCTATGGTTCAAATAATTGCACCATGAGGATTAGTAACAGTAACACCCTGACCCATTACAAGTGTAGTATTTGGATTGTTCGGAGGGTTTTGTCCTAAAGATGTGGCAATTGTTGGACTCACAGTCACAGACACCATTGGCATTGTTTTCATAACCTTTTGCTTCTTTACACTTCCTTGATCTCTAGGATCCACTGATTTTGTGTTCAGTTGTAATGTCCTTTTCGGACCACTAGTACTACCCATGCCATCCACACTAGTGGTAGTGGCACTTGATTCAGATTGAATATGAGTGCTTGGCAAAGGTGGAACTGGATTAATTTGAAGCTGGAACAAATGAAGGTGCAAGGGTATGAGACTGAGTAGTACCTTTTTCTGATGAACTTCCAATTAGTGGTGCCCCTACCATATTTTGGTGGAGCAGGTGTGGCAATTGGATATCAATTCCGTTCTCCTATGGGACCTAGACCACCCCTACTTGGAAAACCCATTTTTTCTACCATGTCTGCCCCTTTGCCATATTTTTCTTTTATGGACACACTGACTCCAGTAAAAATTGTCACAGAATCCCACCCATCAAAATTAGTATCTTGATCATCATAATCACTAGGATGTGCTTGACCAGGATGCTCCGCATTCCACAAATCGCTAAATATTTCATCCTTGTCTGCATCATAAAGATCTACAGAGGTCTTTGGCTCACTGATATTCTTCCTCATTTCCCAAAAATCTTTAATTTTGGTTGTAGTCCAATTATCATCTTTACATTGAAGTGCTATGTTGTTTGAAATAGCTTTTGTAGATGGTTGAGAAGCTTGATAGTAGAAATTGTAGGATGTCTTGTGCTGCACTTGTCCTTTCTACTTGTGCAATGCAATATTTGTGATGACAATTCTTGTATTGAAATATTATTTTCAGCGGCGTATTTCTCCATCTCTTTTTTGACCTCTTCCCAAGACTCCATGTTTTTAAATTTTTCTATCAATGGCATACTCTCATGTTGACAATTGCTTGTGGAGCTCCCATTCGCTCTAAGATTTGTTCCAATTATGGTTAGTGCATCATACTTCCAGTGACTGTCAACAACAAAGTGAAAAATTGTAAAAAAAGCCTCTGCCACTTTGAATCCTCTTCTCTCAAATGTGAACCCTCCCAATGAGAAAGGCAAGGAAGGAAATATCATTTTCTTTTTTTGACCATTAAAGAGTGCATCTGTGCTCTCCGTCTGCCAAACATATTCCAATGCAAATACCCTCTCAGTAACATGTATTGGAAGTTTGTAGGGTTCTACCACTGAACCATAAAACCTTAACACATTGTAGTCTTCCATGAAGTACCCGTCAACCAATTGTATTTGACTTCCGAGTTGAATGCAATCTCTACAAGAAACGGGCAATCTAGGAAATGAAGTGCCTGTAATTTTATGATACATTGGTGCCAAAAAGAAGTCTAAATTTTTTTTATAGTTCCTTCTGTTATCACTCATCCTTATCTGAGGTGTCCATTCATATATTGCATTTTGGACCTGAATTTGAAGCTTGTTTGTCTGAAATATTGCACGATTCTTTTCTAAAAGAAGATAGCACAAGTAGGTTGTGAACCTAAATATCTTCTGTGAAACTCTTTTAATCATTAGTAATTTTTCTTGGATGCAATGAATAGTGTGCTCAATAAAATTATATTTTACTTGTTCTTTTTCACAATGAATATGAAAAATCATTTCAAGAATGCTGGCACCCACTTCTTTTTTACTACCCAGTCCCAAACAAAATGCTAGCAAGGAAATACTATCCTGAACCCATTGCACAAAAATATCATAATCATAAGGAGGCTTATGATCATGATCTAGACTAGAACTGCTTGTTATTCCTCTAATATACTAATCTTTTTGTTTTGCATCTATTTTTTCATAACTCTCTACCAGCTTTTCTAGGTCAATGTGCATGTTTGATTTTTGTGCTTCAAACCCTAGGTCCAACAGACTAGCAAATTCAGTCTCTGTTATCGAAAAAATTTCCTCCTGATTATTTTTATTGACAATTGCTTTTCTATTTTCATCATAATTTTTGGCGTAGAGCATGACAATTTCTAGACAAGGGAATACTTGAGGTAACGCCATGTGTGCTGACCCAACAACCCATGGTGCAATTTTATTTATCTTTTCCTTTAATGTGTTGTTAAATGGATAAAATTTTGAATCCTTCATTGGATCTTTCCACTTATTTTCAAGTGCAAATCTAATTTCCATGATTCCGTTATTTCCATGTATAAAAGGATAAAAAATATCATGGAATTCATCAATGAAACCTGGTGTTTAACCAGTTTGTAGAAGTCTATTATCTCTGTTTCCTTTATTTTCCCTTTACTCGTACTCTTGGTATTTGTTTTTCCCATCGTAGACCATGGTATACTAGTATTACTATTTACTTATATGAGAATTCAAAAAATTCTACACAAGTGACAACTACAATTTACAGACATGTTTGAAAATTCAACCCTAATCATACGACTATAATATAAACATCAAACCTCTAGATTTGAAAAATTTAAAGGTGGGACATGGGTGTTCAGGATTTTACCCAAAAATTCAATTTGTGTAGGCTGTGAGTGGACAAAGAGCTGAGAGACTCTGTTGCATTCCTCAATCCTCAACCGAGAAGTTGTAACCCCTTTCTGAATGTCCAATACAATATACTAGTAAGAACTAAAAATATAAAAAATTAGGTTAAAATTATACAATAGTGAGTATTACTGAATCATCAGTCATGACTCATCACTCGCGTTAACTTTTATCGTCACTCATTTTAACTTTTATTGCTTCTCCAGATATCTGAGGTCACTAGGACACGTGTCACTTAATTGTTTGGTCTGCGGTCAAATTGATCTTATTACTTACTAAATGTTAAGTTACTCTTTTAATCCAATTATGATTTTAATTAAACTTAGCTAAGTGTACACATGTCATGATTTCAAAATAGGTTTGCAAAAATGGGGTTTCTTTTCCCTTTTAGCCCAAAATACATAGCACGTCGTTGATCTGTGCTCATCCAACGGTCGCTGGTTTCTTTTAATCTTCCTTTATCTTTCGGTCTTTCGGTCATCATCGAATGACACCGATTAAATGAGTGTACACATGTCATTATTTAGGAATAAGATTGCAAAAATGGGATTTCTTTTCCCTTTCGACCCAAAATATACCATACATCGTTGATCTCTGCTCATCCAACGGTCGCTGGCAGTCACTATCATTTGTGGCAGGTCCCATTTATTTACTTTGAATTATATTTATCGGATGACACCAATTGTGTGAGTGGTCACTTGTCATCAGATTGAATGAGTATACACGTGTCGTGATTTCATAATAGGATTGCAAAAATGGGATTTCTTTTCCCTTTCGACCTGAAATACACCGTACATTGTTGATCTCTGGTCATCCAACGGTAGCTGGCAGTCACCATCATTTGTGGTGGGTCCCATTTATTTACTTTGAATTATATTTATTGGATAACACTGATTGTGTGAGTGGTCACGTGTCATCCAATTCGTTCGATTGAATGAGTCTACACGTGTCGTGATTTCAGAATAGGATTGAAAAAATGGGATTTCTTTTCCCTTTCGACCCAAAATACATTGTACATCATTGATCTTTTCTCATCCAAAGTTCGCTGGTAGTCACTATCATGTGTGGCGAGTCCCATTTATCTATTTTGAATTATATTTATCAGATGACACTGATTGTGTGAGTGGTCACGTGTCGTGATTTCAGAATAGGATTGCAAAAATGAGATCTCTTTTCTCTTTCGGCCTGAAATACATCGTACGTCGTTAATATTTTCTCATCCAACGGTCGCTAGAAATACAGTTACACTGTAACACCATACGCCAAAAATTTATTAAATTTAAATAAGATTAAATATTGAAACTATCTAATATAAAAATAACTAATTAAAATATTGCAATCACAGATAACTGTCTAATTATTTATTAATTTATTACTAACCATAATTTATAAAATGCTTTAAAATTTTACAATTCCACATTCGTAGTCGCACACAGGACACATAATGATAATTACATTTGTCATTGACATGGAAAAATTAAGTTATTACTCTTAAATAAATCACACACATACATTAAACATTGTTACATTTTTTGGTTTATATTATATATCATAGATTCACACATCAATTTGGCAATGTGAATGGGCATATAATTTATTATTTATCAAAAGTAAAGTCTTTAGATTTCTTTACAAAATTGCAATTAAACAATATTACGCAGACAATCTATTATCTCACACACTGATACGTGTCTCATTTCCGGAGGAAGATAGAAAAATTACAATAATTTTTAAGAGTCGAACAACACAATTTTCATTAATTATTTCAAAAATTTACATCACTAATATTATAATATACTTTATAATTATAGAAAATTTGTTGTCACAAGGGTACTGGTTGATCATATAAAATCCATTTCAAGAACATAAACACTAAGGGTCTTCATCTCTATCCCTGTCTGAGAAGAATTGTGTGTGGAGGATAATCTCCCCAAATTCATCAAGCCAGGTGTAGTCCATCTCCTTGAAGTTGTCAAGGTAAAACCACTTCCACAGGAAGTCCCTCCCTAGCCACGCCCACTTCCGATGTCGCGTCAGCTGCCTTTCATTAAGGTTCAGTAGGAAGGGTTTCCTTTCCACATTGCTGCCTCATTGGATAAGCTTTTCAATTTCATCAGCCCATGGGATACCCAACCCTGGTTCTACAAAGACAATGACTTGGACGTCGTCCACCAGAAATTGATCATTGAAAACATTTCACAACAACATAAGAATGTCTACCTTCTCTCCTTTGAGGTCAAGAAGAGACGCTAGGAAGTGGGATGTAATGTCTGTGCTGGCGCGGTATCTCTTCTCATTGCGAATGAACTCATGGCCGAGCACCATCAACACAACATTGTTAATGAAAGAGCCCACTTCCTTGCAAATGGAAGTGAGTACTTCATCTGGTATCCTACCCAAAAAGGGCTTTTGCTCATCAGTGGATGTAGTTCTCAACCTAATTGGTGTGTCCATCTCTACCTAAAATAAAAACCTAAATCTTTAAACTACACACAAAAAATTGAAATTCTACGAATCTATAGAATCACAGATCTAAAAACTTAAAACCAGAGGGCCGAGGTTGAAAGGAAAAAGAAAATTGAAATTGATGAAGAAGAAAGAAAGAACGTTTATTAATAGCCATGTTCCATATCTTCCATATCTTTAGGTAAATCATTCCCATTAATGCAGGAGTGTGGGAGTGTGGGAAATTACTAATATAGTCAGTGGTCACTATACTAATAACTATAGTTTGTACTAGTACAATTTTGGAAACCATGCAAATTTCCTGATGGCTAAAGAATGTCACTGTCACTTTGACAAGACATTCATTTCTTGCAAGTTATTGTGCCAACCTTGCGATGTGTATCCATTCTGTAGACTTCTTGCAAAAATTAGTTTCTTTCAAGAAACTGTGCCCGAGATAAAACTCTAGCCATTGATCTACGATCAATCAACGGTCTCGATTAGTACATTTACAATTTAGGGTTCTAAGCAAACAAGTTTAAGGTACATGTCAATGGTATCAATGCTCATAGTTGATAGTACAGTGTACATACCATGTGCAGTTGCCAAATGTACATACCACTTGTAGTTGCAAGTGATGACAAACAACTCCGCTACCAAAGAGGCGATATTAAGTCGCCCTGACTGGGAGTCCAAAAATTGTAATTATTAGATGTTTTATGAATTTCCATTTGGCATTTTCTAATTTTATATTTTAGTTTTACTTTAAAGTTTAAAGAATAACTACTTTAAAATTTCACAATTCGGTAGTCACATAGTCACACATGTGACATGATACATGCAAAAGTCAAGTAATATTAAGTTATTACTGTTAAATAAGTAACATAATGTCATACATTAATAATTTAACATTTGTTTGGTTCATTTTCAATTTCACAAATTATAAAATCACATATGTCACACATACATATTTTACAATTAAATCCATAAAAATAAACTGAAATGAAGTTGCAAACTTTTCAATAATATTTTATATAAATTTATAATATTCAAAATTTCAAACTTCGAGACTTGAAGTCCCTACAAAACTTTAAAGACAAAACCTACTATAGTGAAAATTTCAAAATTTCAGGCGGAGGCCATAGGGACACAACACTAAGGATTTTCCCCTCCATCTAAGTAGAACTTTTTAGAGACGACAAGATCTGTGAATTCATAAAACCATCCGTAGTTCACCAAGTCATCGAACAGAAACCATTTACAAAGAAAATCCCTACCAAGCTGTGCCCATTTCCTATGGCGCGTCAACTGTTGAACATCCAGGTTTAGAAGAAAAGTTTGAATGGCCACATATTTGTCTGACTCGAATAGCTTGTGTAAATCACTTTCCCAAGGGATCCCCACCCCTAATTGTGCATAAACAACAACCTCAACAACATCACCCAGGAATTTATGTTTGAATAAATTCCTTAACAAAATGAGTATATCAACCTTCTCTCCCCCGAGGTCCAAAAGAGATGCCAAAAAATGGGACATAATGTCCGTGTTAACTCGGTACCTATCAACATTTTCCAAAAATTCACAGCCCAGCACCATCCTCATAGCCTCATTTGTTAAGGCTCCAAACTCCTTGCAAACTGATTCAAGGGTTTGGTTTGAGACCAGGCCCAAAAAGGCCTTCTGTTCCTCTGCATATGTGCTTATCAAATGGATAGGAGTGTCCATCTTCAAAAAACAACTACCACAATATATGAAATTATACAACCTAAAAAGCCTAAAACAGAGGCAATCTTTCAAGCACTAGCAAAGGCAAACCCAAACCAAAGGAGAATTGAAGAAGGAAGCGTAGATCATCTATAAATAGCCCTTAATTCTTTCTCTAACCTAATTAATTCATTTTTCCTTCAAAATTCTGTAAATCTTTCATATTAAAAGCACAATTGTTCATATTAAAAGCATGACTGTGTGAAATAAGAAATAGCCAAATTTAGTGTCAGTGATAAAACATTTCTTTTAATAACGACAATTATGATATATTATCAACCGTCCACCTAAAAAGATGTAAGACTTGATACGTGTAAATAATGATGTCATTACGTGATATTGCATTAATTAGTTAATAGTTATGGTGTAGATTAATTTGATATGTGTCATCACTCTGGTGAATTCCTAGAGAACTATGTTTCCTTCAAGAAATTGGGCCAAAATTAAACTTTAGCCATTGATCTAGGATCATCAAACGGTCTCAAATAAGACATTTAACATTATAAAAAGATGGATGTTACTGTTAGGTTGTGTGTCGATGTAACTTTTTTTGCTTATGGATACCAACATGTGTTTAATCTGCAAACAAGTTATTAGTTGGCGTTGGCCCACATGACGCATTGACAAGTCCCATCTTTTGAAAATCACCAATAAAATATTTATTTTTCCCATACTTAACGATAGATTAGCAAAAAATATATATTTTTTCAAAAGGCACATAAAATTTACCAGCACAAATATTTATTTTCCCTTCAACAAAAAATCATTCGCCTCATATATTATAATGTATTTACTTTAATAGAAAAAAATTTGCCTCACACAATATATATTGTCCCCCACATTAATATATTATTCGCTAGGATTTTATGGAATTTTCATTAGGTAGGGAAAAAATTGCCTTCGCATTTATATTATTTTCCTAATTTGGAAAAAAAAATTGCAATCATCAAGAAAATGTTTCCCCTAAATTAATGTACGATTCGCCAGGATTTTACACATTTTCCTAGGAGGGGGTTTCTTAAAGTTATCCCTGCTACCCATAAGACTGTGAAGAAAGGATTAAAACTTGATTTATCCGAGCTTCTACTCAAGCAGTTGGAGGAGAACATGAGGACTATTAGATCAGCCAAATCTAATTCATGTAATTTTAGATCACTCCTCATGTACATATTTTTCTATTTCCAGAATTTCTTCCCATCTGTCGGTAATGTCAATTGGGACACAACCCAACTAGTAACTGTACAAATTAGTGAATATATTAAGTCACTAGGGGACAATTTTACATCAGTCATGGATGCATACTTCACTATCTTTAAGGAAAGAATGTAGAAAAGAATGAGAATACCTGAACAACTGGTGGAAAAGTATAAAGATGATATATGTTTCATAGTGGATACCGACACCACACTAATAAAACCGACTATACCGAGGACAACATGGTTGCCACCATTAGATTATGAGATCAACATTGATCAGGCCACAAATGCTATTGAAGCATTATTGAATGAAGCAGTGGACAAATGATTACCAAGATTTGGCACTTATGAGGAAGCTAAGGCTAGAATCAAAACTGGCCTAGTAGTGAAAAAGAAAAACTAAAATGGTAAAGATACTTCAAAAGAAGTTGTCAGTAAATGATGAAGAATCAGAAAAAAAATATGACACAGAGGGAAAGTCACCCCTCGGTGAAGATGAAAAATTGAGTGATTCTGAATCTACTGAATCAGATGCACCATCAGCAAAGAAACCAAGAACACCTGTTGCATCAAGAACTAGGAGTCAGACTTTAAAAGATGCAGACTCACCACCAGTTAAGAAAGGAACAGTGAGGACTTATAAGAGAAAGCTTCAAACTATAAAATAGGCACCGAGGAAAAGAAGAAAATACATTAGAGGTAAAGAGGACAAGGATGACACTGCACATGATGAGAGTGAGAAAGAACTCCAACCTAAAAAGAACAAAGTTCCTAAGACAATTGATGAGATTGCTGCATCAATTGTCAAGATAGGTAGCATATCAAATTCTAAGATAAGACAATGGTTAACCTTATCTCCCAGAGATCAAACCAAGATTGAAGAAGCCATCATCAAGGCAATGATTGCATTAAAATATGTACCTATACAATTTAATAAGATGATGCCACAAGAACTTAATGAAAAAATATATACAAGGTGGACTTATGCACTGCATATAGAAAAACAGATAAGGGAAAGATCCCTAGTCACAATTATGCCACCCGAGTCAAAATTTGAGGAAATTGATGAGATGATGAAGAAGCATTCAAAGAAATTTTCAGCTAAAATGAGAGCTTGCAAATTACTAGAGGGAAGATTAATAGAGCTTGACAAAGAAAGTGATGACACTTGGAATGAAATATTCAATACACATAAGGAGATTCAACCCCCGAGAAAGTATTAGCCCTTATCGAGACCCCTCATTATGAAGAGAAAGAGGCCACACCAATCCCATACCACATCTTCATAAATGTCACCGAGGACATCAATCTAGTTGAGTTGACAACATAGGAAAGAAAGGTCATGGATGATGTACCTCATATACTTCAATCATTAGGGGATTCAATAGAGGTCATCATAAAAGATATAACACTTATTGATTCTGATGATGAGCCCAAAAAAGATGAAGATGTAACTGATGCCACCGAACAGGAAAAAGAAAAAGAAAAAGAAAAGGATACCATGGATGTAGCATAGGTAAATACACCAGGTGACATACCATTATTGATACAAGCCATCAATATCATCACAGAAGCAAAGGAGAAGACACATAAACCTGATGCAAACACACCGATGGACACATGTAATGAACAAGGGAAGCAGATAGATACAACTGAAGGAAAGAAAGATACAAGTGGAGAGGAGAAAACAGGTGATGCCACTGATAAGAACACCAAAGGTGAAAAGGCTGCATAAAAAGATAAGGTTGAAGTGGATACGTCTGCTACCAACCAATAGGTCAATACCGTGCAACACCCAAAAGGCACAACACCTCCCACACAATCACCGAAGAAAGAGAAAGAGCATGAACTTTCTATAGTTCTACATAGTCCTACTTCCACCACCATATCCAAGAAAAAGAAGAAGAATACAAATCTAGTCACATTAGATGAGATTATTGACATACCAGACTGTGATAGTAGAACATTGGATCCAGATTCACTTACCAAGTATGGTGAAATTTTCAAGTGGAAGGCTATACATGAAAAACTCAAGAAGGAGCACAATAAATCCCAAGTCCTGGATACAACCAAAGAAATAATATTGCAGATTGTTCCTGACATAGATATTGATCAAAATGCTCCTATACTTGATCAATTAGCAGTACTCATCGACACCATCACATCACAAAATGTAGATGCAGACAAGGTAACTGAGAAACGTGCTGAGCAAAAGTGTCAATACAAGCTTACAGAGAAAATCAGCCAAGAAGTGGCAGAACAAAAGGTAAAAATTTATGAATTAATTACTACAATAGAACCACTCTTATCAGAAGTAGTCAACTTAATTCAAAATTTGTGGACATTAGATACTTTCACTACCGAGCATAGTGAAAAGATAGCTAAAATTGATGACGGTCTTAAGACTAGTGCACAAAGTCTCACAACCGACGAAAATGCATTCAAATTGCATTATGACAAGATTATAGATGCAAAATGGTTGAGACTTGAACTTAAAAAGGAAGAAAGTAGAATCTGAGATGAGGTAAACGAGCTACAGGCTATGGTACTCCCAAATCTCACACTACTATTGAATCATATGACTTCATAAAAAGCATTGATTGCCACCCCAGAGATGTATGTTATAGAGAGCATATATGACATGCACGCTAGACTCACCTTGGAATTCATGAACCTTGAGCACCTCAAAGAGCAATGGGAAAAGCAAATGGAGGACACTCAAAAATCCCATTCCCACATTTTTGACAAGTTGTAAGTATTACACCTTTGTCATTATTTTCAAAAAAAGGGGGAAATGATATGACAAAGGGGGAAGTGATAAGGTGAAAGGGGGAAATGATAAAAAAGGAAATATATGTAGAAAGGAAAAGGTATCAAAGGAAGAACCATGTACATACACTACACCGAGGCATGCACATAGGGGCAGTCATATTGAAAAGGTAAACATTTTGGTGTATATACTGAACATTTCAGTTTTGCACATATTAGTTTTTGATAATAATGCCAAAGGGGGAGATTGATAATCCTAAAGGATAATATTTTTTTATTAGTATACAAAGGAAATAGTTTTTGAACCGTCGGTAACATGATCACCAAAATATAGGTTTATAGTGCAACCCGACACAACAGTTCACAGAGGTCACCAAAAATGTTTAAGTACAAGTGAACACTGAAACTAGTCTTCACCGATAGACAGTTTACAGTGTAAACTGACAACACAGTTTTGAGAGAAAACTGACATACAATTCAAAGACTTCACTAAGAAAATACTACAAAGAAACCTGAGCTCCAGTCTGCCGAGAGATAGTTTTATTTCTGAGAAATATGGATCTGAGTTACACGTTAGATAAAACACTTAAGTTTTATATTTAGCTTTATGGTTATCTTTAAAACCATTTCTTGAGGGACAAGTAAAGCATATGTAATTGTTTTAATTAGTATAACTGATTGAAAATATGTAAACTAGGAGATCAAGGTCAAGTTGTAAAACTTTGATCATAGAGTTTTTATTGTAAAGCGTGAAACCTAAAATAGGTCAATATATTGTATAAATAGATGTGCTAATCAATCAGAAAATGAGGATTGTAGCTGTAGCATACATCTATGGATCAGATAGAGATTTTTATGCAGAAGGACCCAAAAGATAGAATTTAGTTATGAAGAACAAGATTCAAGGCTACTGAGAAGAACATGGGTATTAATCAATCACTATAGGTGATACATATACATTGTGAACTTAAAAGATCCGTATTCAACAATTCAAGATTGCATACTATCAGGTCAACAAGTATTTTTGACTACTCTCTAACAATTGTAACAAATAGAAGAAATTCTTTAAGAAGGTGGACTTATAGTATTTTTGTAAATCTCTTAACCGAGTGCACACTTAAAAGTGTTGTTAAAATCTCTTAACATAGTAGACCTTTGCAAGTCTCAAATTTTACTCCTAATAGGGTAAGATCATTAGAAGTGGTCACACTTGTAGCCTTAACTGGCACCTTCCATTCTGTAGATAGTGAAGCTTTGTGGGTTTCATCCCCACTATAGTTTTTACCTTCTAACATGGGTTTTTTGCGTTACCAATTATTGTGTCATGTGTACTTACATTTCATGAATGTTTCTATGAATGTCTACATGCAATTAAGTTTATGTTTTGATATTACATGCATAAGGTAGAAAAACATCAATGGTTGGTAATGCAAGAACCATTGATTTTCATCTTGTTAAGAAGATTTTGAAGTTATATGCAAAAAGGTGCCTAATTAGGCCTAATTCCTTGTAGCCCTATTTGGGTGAGTTTGGAGTGAGTTTTTGAACTCAATTAGAATTTCATTGCAAGTTATGATTTAGGAATTGTATTGGATTCAATTGCCTTTCTAGAAGCCTTCCTCTCCATTGGTGATTGGTTTTGATCAATTTTGGATCATTTAGTATAGAAGGTGCAAGAAGACCTCTATGAAGTATTTTGATGGTTGAGTTATTTTCTTTGATGATGTAGACAAGTTGAATAGGTGAAGGATTGAGAAGGGAAGCCTTGTGAGATATGGTTGGTGAAGAACCCTAATAGGCTAGAGAAGAAGCCTATACAAGACCCTAGGAGAAGATAGGGTATTGAGCAAGACTTGTCATTACATCATTGCTCCCCCAAACTAAGTAGGCCACTCCAAGGGATGGAATTGTCATAGTGAGACGTTCTTGCCTCTTGTGGGCCAAGAGGTGAGTTGTCATAGAGGGACGCTTCACGCTCTTGGGATTAGTTGGGCTGAGCAGTTTACAGGCACCATCTTGAGATGTTCCTACCAAACTAAATCATGACTGATTATGAAAGATGTGTTTAGCATTCTTTGTTTCCCAATCAATAATAATGAATCTATAAATGTATATTATGTGTATACTATGTGTATGCTTCATGTCTTCATGCATGAATGTGTATACTTTGTGTATTCTTCGTGCCTTCATGCATTAGTATGTATACTTTGTGTATGCTTCGTGTCTTCATACATTAATGTGTATGTTTTGTGTCTTCATACATGTATTCATATTTGTAGATATATAGCCTTAATTTTTATATATATAACAGTTTTGGGAGGGCTTGACTGTCATAAGCTCTAATTGATGTATGTACAATACAAATATATTCTTAAATACATATATATTCTATTTAAATATTGTTGTAATAATAACTACATAAATCCCTTATTCAATGTTTGATCAATAATTAATTAACTAATTCTATATTTTGATTATATCATACTAATATTAATCAATACTATTAATTAATAAATATAGTATTAATCATTGATATTAATCTATGATATAGTATTAATATTAATCAATATAATATTAAGCATTAATATTAATCTATAATTAATATTATTTATTTATATTATTTATCAATGTAATATCAATCCATAATGTTAATCAAAATAATATTAATAATTATCTTAATGATTATATGTTATTAACAAATATCTAAATAATAATAAATAAATATCTTTATAATTAAATATGATTCAATTATAATCATACAAAATACTAAAATAAAGGTTTTGGTAAAATGTGAAAGAACTGATAGTTACAAGATTATTTTAACTCATGAAAGAACCATATGTTACAAGATACTAATAGTATAAAGTTAGTAAATATAAAATGCTAATAGGATATTTTCTAATTATTATGAAAAAGCACTTTCAAAAGTCACGTCCCTCTTACGTAAGGACAGAAAAGATATATATTGAAGAAAGAAAGTCATTCTTGGGAGATAAGAAGTTGGATTATAATAAATAAAATAAGCATTGGGGAAAATTATGAAATAAAAAAGAAAGAAAGAGAGCAGCAACAAATTCATAGTTCTTATCAATATCTCCCACCTTATTATTATTTTATTTTAGTATGTAGATATAATAGCTAAAATGTAAAAGAACATGGAAAATATAGAAGAAAACCAAGGAAATAATATAGGAGAAAAACTCAGTTTTTCCTTTGTTTCTTTTGGGACGAGGAGACCATTTTTGGCTTCATCGCTTTGATGAATTATCTCATAATTTTATTACTCATACTTGTAAAAGATGTATTTTTCTATTAGGGGCCTATGAGCTAAAGTTCTTAATTTTTTGGGTGATTTTGATTATAACTAGCTTCGGCTAGAGGGGGCGTCTACTCTAGTATTTTGCTTTCTTTATTACTGTACATTGATATCACATGTTTGGGAAATGACCGGAGTTTTTCTTCTTGGTTCTTTTCTCTGGGAGATCTTGTTGAACCAGTGTAAAAATTTCATATAATATAATATATTAAGTGGCACTGCCACCTGTTTCAAAAAATATATAGGAGAAAAACTATGAAAAAATATAGGAAAAATATAAGGAAGTATATAGGCATTTCTAAGAAACAAGAAGAATATAATATAAATATAGATAGAAGGAAATTCAATAATATAAATTATAAGGAAGAGGTCAAAGAATATTAATAATATATGTTAATAATAGTGAAATAGAACTATACATTGGTTATGTTATACACGCTTATTAATATATTCATAATATGTAAGATAATATTATATACTTAGCTAATTATTTAATCACTCACTAATACAACAGAGAGGATAAAGAGTTTGTGAATGGAGAGGAGTAATCTAGTCATAGTGAGGAGAAGATTCCCAAAATGGGCTTTGTTCATAAGGGAGTCTCTTGGAGACTATTTCCACCCTAGCACAATAATTTTACTATCCACCTTAGGGTTATAGATTGAGAGAGGATTAAGGAATTGAGGCTTAAATATGTATTATTTCTAAATATGATTTAAATATACAATGACATGATAATTATTGGGGATTTGTATTCTTGACCTAGTATGAAGCATTACAAGTTCATCCCCATGTACTATTTCAAATATTAATTGGGAATTTTAGAACAAATCAAATAAGGTCCCAAAAGAGATCATTACAGTTGCCTCAACTTGGTTGTTCCCCTGAGGGTAGTAAAATGAAGAGAAGTTTTGTTTAATCTGAAACTTCTCACAAAGATCCTCAACATATTTTTTTTGAAAGGGAGAACCATGATCAGTAATTATGGCATGAGGAATTACATACCGTAAAATGATGTAGTTCAAGATAAACATAGAGATCTGCTTACCAGTAATCTATGTCATAGGAATAGCTTCCACACACTTAGTGAAGGATTATGCTGTTGAAATTATGTATTTATGAACATTATAGGAAATACATGTAATTTTACCCACTAGGTCAAATCCCCACCTTCAGAAAGGCCATGGTGAAGTAATGGGTTGGAGCTCTTGAGATAGTGCATGAAAAAGATCTCCACGCATCTTATATTTTCAGCATCTTTGTACATACTTATGTGCATCTGCTTCTAGTGTTGGCCAGTAGTATCCCATCCTTAATATTTTCTTCACTAAACTATTACCACCTAAATGGGCCCCGCAAACTCCTTTATGAACCTCATACAAGGCTCACTAGGATTTTGTGGAAGTGAGAAATTGTAAGAGTATTCCATCTAGAACTTTTCTATACAAACTATTAGCGAGAAGGGTGTACCTAGAGGCTTGTCAGAGAAGGGAATCCTTTTGGTTTCTGGACAAGTCAGGTGGAAGGGAATTGTCTTGAAGGTAGGAATACACATCCTTGTACGAGGGTGAATCAGGACCAACAAGGACACATACTGATTCTATTATTGACACCTCATAAGTTGGGACCATTAATTATTCTACCAAAAATTTAAATGTGGTTTCATTGCTTGGCATGTCAATTAGATATGCTATGGTAGTCATCGCATCTACGAATTTGTTTTGAACCCTCAGAACTTGTTCAAAGGAAATGTAGTGAAAAGAAGCACATTATTTTTTCCATCAGTTATCTATATGGGACAAGTTTTTCATCGTTGTTCATGTATTCATTATTGACCTAACTAATAACCAACTGGGAATCAACATAAACCTTTAGGTTCTTTATTCTCCATTGTATAGTATTTTTTAATCCAATGATTAGAGTTTCGTAATTGGCTGTATTATTGGTACATGGAAAATTGAGTCAAAAAGACTTAGGAATTGTATCCCCTTGTGGAGTGATGAGTACTATTTATGCTCCTACACCATGGTTGGTATATGATCCATCAAACAATAACTACCAAAATTCTAGCGTTGATGCTTCCATGGTGAAAACTGATTCATCAGGGAACTCTAAGACAATGGGTTGATGATATGGGATAGGCTCTTCTACTAGTTGGTCAACAATAACTTTTCTTATTATAGCCTTGCAATCCACATACTCAATGTCAAACTTTCTTAATATCATGACCCATTTTACGAGTCTCCTGGTTAAGGCTAATTTTCTTAGTAAGCATTTCAATGGATCAATGTGAGATATGAGCTTATTTTGATGAATTATCATGTAGTGTCTCATCTTTTGAGAGGAAAAACAACTACTAGACATTCTTTCTCGATTGAAGAATAGTTTAGCTCATACCCGACCAAAGTTTAGATGAGATAATAAATAGCTCTTTCCTTTCATTTCCTTTGTCATCATGTTGTTAGGAATAACAGTCCACAAGCACAACTAAGAGGGGGCGTGAATCCGTTGTGATACAAAATATTAAACATTAAACTTTATAAACCAAATCCAAATTACAAATGATAACACAGTAAATACCAACACAATAACACAATCCTTTGTTGTCAAGGAAACCATGTTAAAGGTAAAACCTCGGTGGGAATTAGCACCCACAAATGATGTATTGAGAGTATAGTATCCCTGTTAAAAGATTTAGCCATATTAGGAGCTTATTACAATATTACAGTACATAGTCCTTGTTAGAGGAGAGACCCTATTAGGAGTCAAGAGTAACAGTGGGCTCACTACCTAGGTACACTTCCCAAAGAAGGTTAAAGCCACCCTCAAGGATTTACAATCCAAACAAGTGTATATAGAAAATTGTACAATCAAATGAATTGTCTGATAGCAACTAACTTTGCTTGGTCAGTTCCAATGAAGTATTATAATCACCAACTCTTCTCTACATCCAGCAGCCAATCAAGCCTCACATCTTCCACACTTCTCTATCCTTTCAATTACCTTCTCATCATACCTCTATCTTTTCAAAATAAAATATCTCTCATATATACCCTATTACAATAATTGATTCGGTCGGCCAATTAAGCTTTCCCAATATACAAATAATTATTTAACTCCTTTCTAAGATACACAAGGTACCTAATGTTGGCAAGTGATCAATTTTGTGTAATGTGATTCACTTTTTGGTTGTCATTTATAGCAAGACATCTGGGTTACAGATCAATTCCTATAAAGATAAGTTTTTCTGATTCAGAAATTGACTAAGTATAGAAGTAGAGATATAGAAGTATTTTGGATATCGAAGATCAAGATCGATGAATTAGGGAAAGAAAGCTTAGAGGAAGATAGTATGGGGTATGTGTGACCTCCACATAATATCAATTTGGTTTTGGTAATGTATACAATAATTTAGAGAGATTTGAAGACATACAGATAGCAGCAGAAAAATGACACAAAGCAGTTGGACAACAACGATGATTGAGAGAGTATGACATGGAATCCTAGAAATCAGAGTTGGATTTTGGTTGTTGATAACCTACACATTGAAAATGTAAGAGATCCTACCATAAATTTGATATTTACTATATTAAATGTATTTTTTATTGAAGGCCAACTATGTAATATTTGCATTGAGAGTCGACTTGGTAAAGTTGTGAGATATATATGTAAGATCTTTTTGATAAAGATATATGTTGGTTGGATGAATGTGTTAAGTGAATAGAAGAGTAGAGAATGATAGATATCATTGATGAACTATAAAGGAACTATCTAAGCACTAGTGATACTTTTTTTGTTCATGACTGATACACTTTGTAAACAAAATTACTTTGTAAGAGTTGTAAGCTCAGTTGGCCCCTAACAGGGTGTTGTGAACCTTTAACAGGGTTGTAATTCCTTTAACAGGGAAATGTACTATGTAATATTCAGCTCCTAATTGGGCTAGGTCTCCTAACAGGGACATTATACTTTAGTACATGCTTGTGGGTACCATCCCCACCGGGGTTTTCCCTTGGTCAAGGTTTCCTCTAAAACAAAATATGGTGTTATGAGTATTGTGTCATTTTCTTACATTCTTTTCTTTACTGCAAGTTTATGGTTAATGTTTAAATGGTTGAAGAATTTAATAAATTTCTATAATATTGATTCACCCCCCTCTCATTATTATCCAATTCTAAAACCTAAAACTAGTAAACATCAATTACAATACATCTGATATACTCCAATATCTGCAATCCACACTCACAATCCATAATACACGCTACATCTCTGAAGTCAGCCACCAAATAGGTCTCCTCTAGAATACATGCCACAATTAACATCACCAACATGTCAATGACTATTGATCAACAAAAAATATTCCTCAATATGTCTTCTTTCATCCCTTAAGCTTGCATAACCTGAAACATCTTCGCTTGTAAGATATACCCAAAACACAGAGACCTGCTCTGTCAAGCATCACTGTCACAGTCCATAAACCAGTCTTCACTAAAACATATGTAACATCACCAATATTCAATCTCAAGCCAAGCGACCTTAGGAATAAGGTCATCACACATTCTTCTTCATATCCTTGTCTTTGATCACTTTGATTCATCCGTCCAACATTCGTACACTTATGTCAGTCATCATACAATAATAATAACCAGTCTGTACTCTTCATAGAAACATATGTTGACATCAGTGACAAAACATGAATATAAACAACATTAGTAGTACCCAGATCTGATATCATCCAGTAATCTCCCCCTTTGTCATTTATGGCAACATATGGGAAAATCCATCAACCCAAAAAGTACTCTCTCTCAATACAATATTCTCAATATCCTCAACACAAGTCTCCCCAAAATAGTAGGGATTTTCACATAGAATATTTCCCCTTTAGAAACAATGGAAAAGGGTTCCATAACTCTTCTGTAATATTTTGTAAGGTGTATCTTTTTCAAATCTTCATGTCTAACAACCAGGTGCAAAAATCACCCAAATGTGCTCCATAGTGTTCCTACGATCACTCCCCTTGAGGAGTAGATCCATACATCAAGTCCAGAAAATGTTATATCTCTGAAAGCCACTAGACTGATGCATGTCTGTATCAATTAATTACCACTGGGAGAGGCTCTCACCCCAAGCATGCTTCTGAGATATTCAAAATCATCTTTTGGCAAAGGTTTTGTAAATATATTAGTTATTTGTTCCTTTGTGCTAATATACTCCAGTCTAATCTCTTTCTTTGTAAATTTGTCCCTCAAGAAATGATACTTAACAAAAAAATGTTTAGTCTTTGAATGAATTACAAGATTCTTCAACATATTCACTATGCTAGTGTTATCACAATGGATAACCACTGGCTCTTCAAAATTATTCTAATGTTCTTCAACATTTTTTTCATCCAAACAACTTGTGTACAATTTATTGCAGCAGCAACATACTCTAATCCAGTAGTAGACTGAGCAATACAATCCTGCTTCTTACTTAGCCAAGAAACCATCCTTTTCCCAAGGAAGAATTATCCACCACTTGTACTCTTTATATCATCCACATTACCTTCCCAATCAGCATCAGTGTAAGCCTATAAAACAAAGTCATCTAATTTTTCATACCACAATCCATATTCTATTGTTCCTTTCAAGTATCTAAAAATTATTTTCACAACAGCAAGGTGTGTCTCTTTAGGATCTTCTTGATATCTTGCCACAATTCCAACAACATTGGAACTATCTAGTCTAGTGTGAGTTAGATATTGTAGACCACCAATCATCAATTTGTACTTTGTCTAAAAAACACTTTGAGTCACATCATTACTAGTCAGTTTGTATCTAGTCACCATGGGTGTCCCAATAGGTTTACAATCTTCCATTCTAAACTTCTTCAACATTTCCTTAAGATACTTGATCTGAGATATAAAAATACCATCCTTACTCTGATTAATTTGCAAACCAAGAAAAAAATTCATCTCTCCAATCATTAACATTTCAAATTCATTTTCCATTTCTTTAGAGAACTTCTTACTCATTTTATCATTGCCTCCAAAAATGATATCATCAACAAAAACTTCTACGATTAATATTTGATCTTCATCAGCTCTTAAATATAAATTAATGTATGCATTACCTTTTATGAAACCAAGACAAAGTAGATACTTGTCCAATCTTGCATACCATGATCTTGGTGCTTGTTTCAGTCCATACAATGCTTTCTTCAACTTGCAAACTATGTCTTCTTATTCTATAAAAGGAAATCCATTAGGTTTATCTATGTATACTTCTTCTTCCAAATCTCCATTCAAGAATTCTTATTTCACATCCATCTAATATACTTTAAAGTCTTTATGTGCTGAATAAGCAAGAAATAATCTCACAGCTTCTAGCCTAGCAACAGGAGAAAATGTTTCTTCAAAGTCTATGCCTTCTTGTTGCGAGTAGCCTTTACAAACCAGTCTAGCCTTATTTCTTACCACTTTTCCTTCCTCATTCATTTTGTTTATGAAAACCCATTTAGTTCCTATCACATTTTTGTTCTTAGGTCTTGGAACCAATTCGCAAGTATTGTTTTTATTTATCTCTTCAAGTTCTTCTTGCATAGCTTTTGTCCAAGATTCATCTCTACATGCTTCATCAGTAGTCTTCAGTTCAACTTGAGAAATCAAACAAATTTCATCTCTTACTTTAGATCTATTCATCATTACTTTACTTGCATTACCAATGATTTGATCTTCATGATGGTTCTTCTTAACATACCTCAGAGTCTTAGGAGTCTGAGTGTGCTCAAATGATTCATCTTTAATCTCATCATTAACCATCAAATGTTCTTCAGGTTCAACATGAACCTCTTTTATCTCTACAATCTATCCACAGTCATACGTTCTTTCCTGAATCTGAAAATTTTCATCTATCCTCACATTAGCGCTTTCAATCAACTTCCTCAATCTCAGATTGAAACATTTATATGCTTTTCTCTTAGTAGAAAAACCAAGGAAGATACCTTCATCACTTCTAGCATCAAAATTTCCTATCTCATCGTCTCTTTTGATATAGAATTTACTTCCAAATATTCTAAAATATTTTACAACAGGTGTATGATCAAACCATAATTCATAAGGAGTCTTACTTGTACCTTCTCTGATCTTGATAGAAGTAACCCCAAGGTGTGCTCACACAATACTTCAAGATAGAACCTAGTTTGTCCTAGTCCACTTAGGACCCCAATTCTATTTTTAAGATCACCCTAGCCTCAAGAAACTAAACCCTCTACTCCTCCTAACTCTTTGCTAAGAGTTACAACTATTGTGTTTCATCTTGAAGGACATCCATCACTAGTTTTGTCCCAATGCTTCTTCTTGGTCTTGAAGAATTCCAATGCTAAAATCTTCATACCAACTCCATACATGTTACAAGGGTCTTGTATAATCTTTTTATGTTCATTATACACTCATACAATCCATATTCCATAGGTATTCAATCCCAAGTTAGTCGAGTTTCAAAATTGCACCCAAATTGTCCTATTAGGCCTAAAACACCAATTAGCCCTATCCAGAGGGTTTTTCAAGATTTTCTCTGAAAACTTCCACAAAACCCTTAAAAAATATCTAGGATCTAGATACCCTATTGGGAAACCTAAAATATTTCTAAGGTCTAGGGTTCTCAACCTATCCGTACACCTCTGTCCTGAAATGTAGGGCTATTAGGCCTATTTTGGCTCCTCACAAGCACTTCTCTGATTTCTATCCAAAAATCAATCCAAATGGATTGGGTGGGTTCTGAACTCAACACTATGGGTCTATGAGAATATAATGACACTAAGAACACACTTTTTTTAGTACTCCCATACACACCCTTGTCTCTGCACTCTTCTTTTTCCCTGCCATACCTGTAACCAAACTGTCCTAGCTCGCCTAGGGTATGACTTGAAAAATTGAAAATCAACTCTTCTGACCTCCTATCTACATATGTACAC
Source organism: Thuja plicata (assembly GCA_018584345.1). Taxonomy (NCBI): domain Eukaryota; kingdom Viridiplantae; phylum Streptophyta; class Pinopsida; order Cupressales; family Cupressaceae; genus Thuja; species Thuja plicata. Next base: position 2,984,086 of record MU225078.1, read on the forward strand.
TATAAATAGGCTCTCCTAACACATTAATTTAACATTTTTCATTTCCCATAGTTTAATTTCATGGGGGGGCCATGGAACCAAAAACTACCTAAACTGGACCAACAGACTACCTAGTTAGTAAACAATTTCCTACACCTATCAAATCAACTCTAATATATTTTCACTCTAAATGTAAAACTCTTAGATATTTATCTAACACATGAATCAACACTTAGATAAATCAATTAAATCCATTAAAACAACAAGATCTTGCAAACACATTGACTGTACTCTATTTTCAAAAACACTTTCTCTATTGCTCTCCAAAACTTGCATACAATCCCTCTACCTTGGGAAACAAGCCATAGAGTGTCTAAAGATGCTTCATCCACCATTTCAGGCCACTAAAATTCATTTCCCACTCCTAGAATGGTGGGAATCCAATGTTGTCGAGTTGCATGCAACATTTGCAAAATGTTGCAAATGTTGTCATGACAACTTTTTGGCATTTTTTGCATTTATGATGCATACTATATTCTAGGGCCTCTAACCAATTTAGTTCAATGAAATAACATCATTTAGGCCTCCTTAAGCATATTACTACCCATGCATGGGTCTTGGACATATTTTGACATCATTTCCCATTTAGACCAAAACTAAGCATTAAAGTAACCTAACTATACTAGGTTGGATTAGACACTAACTATCTATTCGCCTAGTAACACACCTTGAAAGACCTCCTAAGGTCCAAAATAAACACACATATTGACTTGGCTAATTTCAGTTACAATCCAAAACATCTAGGGCTTGGAGTATAGCCTAGGTGCTCCTGCACCATCCTCCCCAAGTGAAAGACTTCAATCCACCCTTGGATTGAGTAGGTCAGGATCAATATCCATCTTTTTGAACTCTGAATCCTTTATCCTTGTTGCATCTGTATCCAATTGTCCTTTCCACTTCACTAAATTCTCTTTGTAATCCTTCTTCCTAGTTTTCTTTTAAATTCTGGATTCCAGTATGCAATCTGCCTTCTTGACTAGTGTAGATGGAAAATGGAGTTCTTCTACCTCTTGGATGACCTCAGTCAAACTCTGATCTGGATCAGGGATTGGTCCCTTGTATAGTACCAAGTCTGCAATGTTAAAGATAGATGACAAGCCACTGTTCTCTGGTAACTCCACCTTGTAAGCATTTTATCCATACTTGGCTAGTATAGTGCAGGGGCAAATTCTTCTCATCTGGAACTTGTGTGGGATTCCTTTTTGTAGTCTAGCCTTGTTAAGATGTACCATCACTAGATCTCCAACCTTGAATTGAACATCCTGTTGGTACCCTAAATTTTGAGAATTTAGAAGTCCCAATCCATTATCAAGAAAGAAAGTTTCTCCATACTAAAAAATCAAAGGAAGGAATCTTTATGACACAAATAAATAGAACTAACTAATTGAAGCCTTCAGAAAATGTTGGAATTTCAACCCGCTACAAAGATGATGCCGACAGAGGATGAAGATGGTCTAATTTTAAAAATCTAAAACCAACCCAGTTCAGGAAATGAAATTTACTATCTCCAGCAGACATATTAGATTTTCACAAGGTGTTTTGGATTTTCAGTCAAAGCCAAATCCAAACTTTAGGTAGTTATTTTTTAGTTAGTTTATTGTTTTTTCAAAATAATTTGTAATAAGGGTTATGTCTTTTCACCCTAAAGAGGTGTGAAAGCCACTCAAACACATATATATACATAATTTAAAGAGACAAGTATACAATATATATATATATTTTTAATAGGATAGAATTTGATCACAACTACAACATGGACTCTGATGTACTATTTTTTCAACATTAATAAAGATAAGTTCTCTTCTTTTTACTTGTAGTTATAAGTTATATATTTTCAATTAGTATTTCAGATATTTTATTTTATAGAGTTTTTCATTGTGTTAAATTCCCTGAGTATCATAATTCAAAATTAATATATATAGTTTAAATATCAATTGAAAGATATGCGTATCTTCTCTTGTTTTTATCGGTCTCTTAATTTGAGTTAAATTCGATAAGATTAGCTATATAGATTGATTTGAATTATAAGTCAAGTGGAAGTGTGTGAAGTGATAGTCTCACTTTATTAAAAGAAAGTTTTTAAAACTGTCTCCGATTGTACATAGGATTGAGAATTTTCTAACTCTATAGCCCAAGTATTTAGAAGGCACTAATCTAATCATTATTTAGAAATTGTCATTTGGTTCATACTTTGTAGTTTGTAGATTATTTAATTATTATTTGAAAAGAATTACTTTTCAGTCCTTAGTATAATCCATTTTAGTCAAGCTTTATAAAGTAGAGATTATAAGGAGATTTGTTGCTTTCCTCCAAGGATCATTCACCACCTTTGCAAGAACTTTGTTTTTTGTACGCAGTGGTGCGACATAGGAAATTTGATAGTTCAAAGTGAAATCAGGCCTACCAGCCTTGGCTTGATTAAGCCAAAATTGCAAAGGTATCAAGTGGTGCATCACCATTATACATGTCAGTTGGCCAAAAGTGATCCATCATTTTTGGGCACCAACAAATTAGCGACTCTACTGGGGAGTTGTCTATGAAAGACAATGTTGAAGACTACCTAGAAGCTCTGGTGATTTAATTAAGACTCTACTAGAGATAAGAACTCAGAAGACGGTAATTTTTTTCCTTCTAGAAAGAAGGTGGCGACTCTATTTAACAAAACATTTCAGTCAATGACTCTACTGAGGGAGAAGACCTAAAAGGAGATAAGTAAAGTTTTCCTCTTTAAAGAGGTGGTGACTCTATTGAAAATAACCTAATGTATAAAGAAAGAAGTTACTACAAATTCAGATATTCAGTATGTACCAGAATACATATTCACATAAAGTATCAAACTTTTGTGACCCAAGACCAAAATTTATTATTGAAGTATATAGACCATTGAGTTTTGATAACATCCCTGGTGGTCAGAAATACTTTCCTCTTAAACTAAAAAAATATGCTCCAAAATTTTGTGGAGATGGATCAAAATCACCAATGGAGCATTTGCAGGCATTTTGTAAATTTATTGTAGATTGGCATATCTATGCAGAAGATGTGATTATGAAAATATTTGTAAGATCATTGACAGATCATGCAGGTTTAATTTTTAGTATGACACCTAAACAAAGTATATCATCATGGAGAGAGTTTGAGCAATGGTGTCTTGATATGTTTCATGATGCAAGTGAAGATGATATGCATTATGAACAGGACAAGATTCAGGATCACAATATGGAAGAGGACTCTTACATGTCTCCACTTGATGCATTTTTTTTTATCGTGGAGATATTTGAAGGGGATTCTTCTGCACATTTTCTTATAAGAATGGTGGACATTCTTTGAGAAATACCTTCGAAAATTATGCCTTCACAAAAATAAATCACGAGAAAGGTCAAAAAATTGGGAATTACATCAGATGATCCTTCTGTAAAGTTCCTTGTGAATCTATTAGAAGAAGATGATGAAGATAGAAAAAGGGAGGCTATTGCTCAGATTGAACAAGGCCTTGTGCTTGATGATTATCTTGGTGAGGAAGATGAATGCACTAGTCATACAGAAGATAAAGAAGCATC
>MU225078.1:2987839-3035259 GCA_018584345.1 Thuja plicata
TGGAATATCAAAAACATGTTGAGAAGAGTGGTCAAATTTTTTTTCATCATGATAAGAAAGTTAATGGATCAGTATATATTCAGGGAGTACTAGATGAAGGAGATGATAAATTCCAAAAATCAAATAATGGAGATGAAATAGAACAACATACAATATATAAACAAGAAGAAGTTTTATATGAAAGCTCTCATGAAGATATGCCCAAGCTCTCTATGTTCCTGAATTCATTATTTGAAGAGGAAGAAAAAGAAGATGTGCTTGAGTTCTCTATGTTCCTGAATCTATTGTTTGAAGAGGAAGTAGAGGAAGATATGTCTATGCCCTTGAATCTATCAGTTGAAGAATATTTTCTATGCAATCAAGTCCATCAACATCATGATAAAGATAGTGGGCCTAGTGATCATTTTGAAGGTGATGAAACTCAAAATATGTATGGGGAAGTGTATTCAGAAAGTGAGACATGCATTATCTCATCCTATGAGCATAAGTTATATCAAACATATGAAGATGAGATGGAATCAAACAGACATAATGAGGAGAATGTCTTGAAAAATAGTTCTAAAAATTATTTGAGTATCCTATCTGATCAAATTATTGATAAGAATGAAGTTCCTGAATGTGAGTTATCTCCAAATCCTTTTGTAAAGAGAAACAACATCTTGAATATAGGGAAGATTGTGTACGTAAAGGCATTCATGCAGAAGAGCTTAATCTAGTTACTTGTAGGGTTGATTAAATGCATGGGGATCTTCTATTTAGCAAGGACTATAGTGCACGTACTAAATTTTCTAAGGGTAAACAAAAGTCAAAGCATGTTAATAAAGAAATGAATATTGTCCATGAGAATGGTGGCATTGTATTAGGGAGATCCAAAGTATTACATGATCAGAATTATGTGTTCGATAGAGGAAAGAAGTAGTGTTCATTTTTTGGGGGCTTGGGGCCACCCAATTTCACTTTGCATCAAATTAGGTTTGGATACTTGGTATGCTTCTCCAGTGATAGCTGGAATCTTGATATGCTCAAAGGGAGCATACGTCCCCAGAAAGAGCCACTCTTGGTACCCTAAATTTTGAGAATTTAGAAGTCCCAATCCATTATCAAGAAATAAAGTTTCTCCATACTAAAAAGATCAAAGGAAGGAATCTTTATGACACAAATAAATAGAACTAACTAATTGAAGCCTTTAGAAAATGCTGGAATTTTGACCTGCTACAAAGATGATACCGATAGAGGATGAAGATGGTCAAATTTTAAAAATCTAAAAATGACATAGTTCGGGAAATCAAATTTCCTATCTCTAGCAAAAATATTAGATTTTCACGAGGTGTTTTGGATTTTTGGCCAAAGCCAAATTTGAAATTAAGGTAGTTATTTTTTAGTTAGTTTATAGTTTTTTCAAAATAATTTGTAATAAGGGTTATGTCTTTTCACCCTAAAGAGGTGTGAAAGCCACTCAAACACACACACACACACACACACACATATATATATACATAATGTAAAGAGACAAGAATACAATATATATTTTTAATAGGATAGAATTTGATCACAACTACAACATGGACTTTGATGTACTATTTTTTCAACATTAATAAAGATAAGTGCTCTTATTTTTACTTGTGGTTATAAGTTATATATTTTTAATTAGTCTTCCGGATATTCTATTTTATAGAGTTTTTCATTGTGTTGAATTCCCTGAGTATCATAATTCAAAATTAATATATATAGTTTAAATATCAATTGAAAGATCTACGTATCTTCTCTTGTTTTTATTGTTCTCTTAATTTGAGTTAAATTAAATAAGATTAGCTATATAGATTGATTTGAATTATAAGTCAAGTGGAAGCCTGTGAAGTGATAGTCTCACTTTATTAAAAGAAAGTTTTTAAAACTGTCTCTGATTGTACGTGGGATTGAGAATTTTCTGACTCTATAGCCCAAGTATTTAGAAGGCACTGATCTAATCATTATTTGGAAATTGTCATTTGGTTCATACTTTATAGTTTGTAGATTATTTAATTATTATTTCAAAAGAATTACTTTTCAGTCCTTAGTATAATCCATTTTAGTCAAGCTTTATAAAGTAGAGATTATAAGGAGATTTGTTGCTTTCCTCCAAGGATCATTCACCACCTTTGGAGGAACTTTGTTTTGTGTATGCAGTGGTGAAACATAGAAAATTTGATAGTTCAAAGTGAAATCAGGCCTACCAGCCTTGGCTTGATTAAGAAAAAATTGCAGAGGTATCAAGTGGTGCATCACCATTATACCTGTTAGTTGGCCAAAAGTGATGCATCATTTTTGGGCACCAACTCATCCTTTTTCCCTTCATCAACTTTACTCTTGATCTTCTCAGTGTTGTCAATTAGTGTCTTCCTGACTGTGTCATGAACTTCTTGCATATCATATGCAAAGTCCTCAACATATCCACTGCCTTTCACTCCATCCTTCAATTCTCTGAGCTCATAAATGCCTCTAGGGTGTAGACCATATACAATTTCAAAAGGACTCTTACTAGTAGTCTTGTTCACAATGTCATTGTAAGCATATTTAGCTTGACCTATGAGTTGGTCTCATGTCTGACCATACTCCTTTGTTAAGCATCTTAGGAGATTGTCAAGGCTCCTATTAACTAACTCTGTTTGACCATTAGTCTAAGGATGGTATGTAGACCCAAAGGATAAGTTGATGCCCAACTTCTGCCACAGAGTCTTCCAAAAGTGACTCATAAACTTGGTATCTCTATCCAATACAATGCTCAAGGGAAATCCATGTATTCTGATAACCTCTTTAAATAAAAGATAAGCTATTTGACTGGCATCATTGGTTGTTTTTTGTGGCACAAAGTGAGCCATTTTACTAAATCTGTCTACTATCACATAGACACTATACATTCCTTGTCTTGACTTGGGAAATCCAACCACAAAGTTCATGCTCAAGCATTCCCATGGTCTAGTTGGAATAGGAAGTGGTTGGTATAGGCCAGCATTATTGGATGTTCCTTTGGCCTTCTAACACACAATGCAACTCTCAACATATTTTCTAATATCAAAATTCATCTTTGGCCAAAAGTAAAATCTCTAAACAAGTTCTTGTGTCTTACTGACCCCAAAATGACCACTCAATGCACCATTGTGCTTTTCATGAATCAAATTCTCCCTTATAGACCCTCTAGGGACACATAGTTGACTTCCTTTAAATAGGAGATTACTTTGCAAAGTATATTTCAGATATTTAGTATGAAAGTGGTTCTGATATTATTCTTGACATACCTTATAAATGTCTGCAAAGTCTTCATCACCACCATATAGATCTTTGAAGTTGTTTATTCTCATGCTCTACAGTTGGATTTATTGGACATTAAGGGCTCTTCTACTCAAGGCATTTGTAACCTTGTTCTGCAACCCCTTCTTGTGTTTGATGTTGAATGTGTATGCTTGCAAGTATTCAACCCACTTCATATGCTTACGATTCATTTTTTCTTGTGAGTTCAAGAAGCTCAAGGCTTGATTGTCTGAATAGACTATGAACTCTTTGGGAAGCAAATAGTGCCTCCATTTTCTCAATGACTGGACCAGAGCATACATCTCTAGGTCATAAGAAGAATACTTCTTCTTAGCTTCACTTAATTTCTCAGAGTGGAAAGCCACTGGTCTTCCCTCCTAGCTTAAGATAGCTCCAATTGCCACATTAGTGGCATCACACTCCACTGTAAATAGATTTTCAAAGCTTGGAGAAACCAAAATTGGTTATCTTGTAATCTTTTTTTTTAGTAGCTCAAAACCATAGTTAGCTTGTTCATTCCAAACAAACTTAGTCTCCATGCCTCCTTTAATAGTTTCCAACATAGGAGCACATATTGCACTAAATTGCTTAATAAAATTTCTATAGTACTATGCTAGGCCATGAAAGCTTCTTACCTTAGTTCTTGTTCTTGGAGTAGGCCAGTTGATGATGGCCTCCACTTTTCTAGGATCCATCTTTAAGTTATCCTGAGATAGCACAAAACCAAGGTACACTAACTTTGTCTTGATTAACTCACACTTTTCTAAGTTGATCATCAACTTCTCCTCCTACAGCTTCTTAAAAACCAATTGCAAGTGTTTGAGGTGCTCTTACCTTGTCTTACTATAGATGAGTATATCATCTAAGTAGACCACTATAAACTTTCCATTGTACTCTTTAAGTACCTCATTCATCAACCTCATGAATGTTGATGGGGAATTTGACAATCCAAATGGCATGACAAGCCACTCATACAGTCCTTATGTAGTCTTGAAGGCTATTTTCCACTCATCCCCTTCATTTTCTCTGATTTGATGATAGCCACTCTTTAGGTCTATCTTTGTAAAGTACCTTGCTCCTCCTAGATAGTCCATTAGGTCTTCTATCCTAGGGATAGGTAACCTATACCTAATGGTGATCCTATTGATTTCTCTAGAGTCTGTACATAACCTCTAAGTTCCTCCCTTCCTAGGTGCTAGGACTGTGGGTACGACACAAGGGATAATGCTCTTTCTTATAAGGTGTTGTTCTAAGAGCTCTTGGATTTGTCTAGCAATCTCTTCATTCTATTGGGGATTCATTTTATAGGCTACCTTAGTAGGTAGGGTAGCTCCTGATATTAGGTATATCTAATGGCTTACATACCTCTTAGGGGGTAAGGTTGATGGTTGTCCTTCACTCACTATTCCTTGATACTTTACTAGCATCTCTTGAACTTCTTTTGGCAACTCTGTCCTCTTCTCTATTTTTTCTGCAAATTCCTTTGGCTTCAACACCAGTGTAAATCCAACTCCTTCTCCTTCTAAGGTCTCTAAGAACTCTTTTTCACTCACCATGAGAAAATTGGGACCAGTAGGCTTCAATTATATATCCTCCAACAGTGACTGGATTTTGTATGTCACATTGTCTTTCTTGAAGGAGTATGAATTTCTCACTCCATCATGCATGGCCCTCCTATCAAATTTCCATGGTCTACATAGGAGAGAGTGACATGCATCCATAGGTAATACATCACATAAAATTTTATCCTTATATCTCCCAATGGAGAATTCTACCCAAGCTTGCTCATTAACTAGGACATGTTGTCCTTTGTTTAGCCAAGTGACCTTATAGGGACTGGTGTGGGGTATCCATGTCATTTTCATTACTAACTACCTCCTCTAACACTATATTTTCATTTGATCCTGAGTCTATGATGACTCTACACACCTTGCCCATCATTTTACACTTTACTCTGAATAATGATATCCTATGACCGAGTTCTTCCTTCACTGGCTCTTTGATCAGAGTTCTTCTCATCATGAGATTCTCTCCCTCCTTTGATTATAATGGAACTTCAGGGTTCTTATTTCCATTTTTCTCTTCATGAACATAGTTCACTCTTTTGTCCCTTCCTTGAGAGGTATGTCCCTTCTCTAGACACATATATGCCAGATTTCCTAACTGATTTCAGTGATAGCACTTCATATTGGCAAAATAGTTGCCTCTTCCTTAACTACTGCCTCTTCCTCTATTGTTATATTTCCTTCCTCTACTTCGAATCCCTCTATTGAAGTTTCCTTCATGTTGTTTAGTGAGCTTAGTCTTTTCTTTCCCTTTAGATTCAGAGTTTATTCCTCCATAACCACTTCTTTGTCCTCTAGTGTCTCTTCATCTACCCCTTCCTCTTGAAGTATTGGAGCCTTGTTTCTTCTTCAACTTGTCTTCCACCTTGATAGAAATTTTGTGGCATTTCTGAACTGTGTCTGGAGTCAAAAGACTGATCTCATCTTTAATGGTCCATTTAAGTCCATTAAGGTACCTTTCTACCTTCACTTTCTCATCTTCTGCTACTCTTGACCTCATACAAAGTCTCTGAAACTCTTCAGTGTATGAATTGACATCTAGGTATTTCTATCTTAGACCTTGTCTTCTCTTGTGTAACTAGATTTTGTAATCCTCAGGGATGTAAGCATCTCTTACTCTTGCTACCATAGCTTTCCATGAAGCAATGGGCCTTTTCCCTTCCTTCTCTCTCTCATCTTGGATGAATTTCCACCAAGTGAGAGCAGACCCTCTCAGTCTTGCTTTAGAATCCTTCACCTTTTGAGCCTCTATGATTCCATCACACTCAAAATTGTTCTCTAGTTCCTCTATCCAATCAAGGACTACCTCTGGTTCCATTTTTCCACTGAAAATGAGAACTCCTTCCAATGCTTTTCCACTCATAGCCTTTAGGGATTTCAGAAATATTTCTTCATTTAGGACAGGATCATCTTCAGGGACTTCATCTTCAAGGGCAATCTCTTTTCCTTTACCTTCCATTCTATCCTTCACTTCATCTTCTTTTCCATCAACTTCATCCACTTTTTGCTCCAATTGAGCCAACCTATCTTAGAGTAGTATATTCTCCTTCTCTTTTTCATCTACCTTCTTTGATAATTCAACATTAGTAACCATTGTTTCTCCAATGGATTCCTCTGGTTGTAACATTAACCACAAGCCTAATCAAAACCCTGCTCTGATACCACTATGATAGAAGTAACCCCAAGGTGTGCTCACACAATACTTCAAGACATGACCTAGCTTGTCCTAGTCCACTTAGGAACCCAATTCTATTTTTAGGATCACCCTATCCTCAAGGAATTGAGCCCTAGACTCCTCCTAAATCTTCCCTAAGAGTTACAACTATTGTGTTTCACCTTGAAGGATATCCATCACTAGTTTTGTCTTAATTCTTCTTCTTGCTCTTGAAGAATTCCAATGCTAAAATCTTCATACCAACTCCATACATGTTACAAGGGTCTTGTATAATATTTTTATATTCATTCTACACTCATACAATCCATATTCCATAGGTCTTCAATCCCAAGTTAGTTGAGTTTCAAAATTGCACCCAAATTGTCCTATTAGGCCTAAAACACCAATTAGCCCTATCCAGAGGGTTTTTCAAGATTTTATCTAAAAAATTCCACACAACCCCTAAAATAAATCTAGGATCCAGATACCCTTTTGGGAAACCTAAAATATTTCTAAGGTCTAGGGTTACCAACCTATCCGTACACCTTTGTCCTGAAATGTAGGGCTATTAGGCCTATTTTGGCTCCTCACAAGCACTTCTTTGATTTCTATCCAAAAATCAATCCAAATGGATTGGGTGGGTTATGAAATTGACACTATGGGTTTATGAGACTCTAATGACATTGATACCACACTTGGTTTAGTACTCCCATACACACCCTTGTCTCTGCACTCTTCTTTTTCCCTGCCATACCTTTAACCAGACTGTCCTAGCTGGCCTAGGGCATGGCTTTAAAAATTGTATATCAACTCTTCTGACCTCCTACCTACATATGCACACCATACAGAGGCTCCCCTAACACATACATTCAACATTTTGCATTTCCCACGGTTTAATTTCACGGGGGAGCCATGAAACCAAAAACTACCTAAACTGGACCAACAGACTACCTAGTTAGTAAACAATTTCCTACACCTATCAAATCAACTCTAATCTATTTGCACTCTAAATGAAAACTCTTAGATATGTCTCTGCCACATGAATCAACACTTAGATCAATAAATTCAATCCATCAAAACACTAAGATTTTGTAAACACACCGACTGTACTCTATTTTAAAAAACACTTTCTCTATTTCTCTCCAAAACTTGCATACAATCCCTCTACCTTGGGAAATGAGCCATAGAGTCTCTAAAGATACTTCCTCCACCATTTCAGGCCACTAACATTCATTTCCCACTCCTAGAATGGTGGGAATCCAATGTTGTCGAGTTGCATGCAACATTTACAAAAAGTTGTAAATGTTGTCATGACAACTTTTTGGCATCTTTTGCATTTATGATGCAAACTATATTCTAGGGCCTCTAACCCATTTAGTTCGATGAAATAAAATATTTTATGCCTCCTTAAGAATATTACTACCGACACATGGGTCTTGGATACATTTTGACATCATTTCCCATTTAGACCAAAACTAAGCATTAAAGTAACCTAACTATACTAGGTTGGATTAGACACTAACTATCTATCCACCTAGTAACACACTTGCAAGACCTCCTAAGGTCCAAAATAGACACACATACTAACTTGGATAGTTTCAGTTACAAGCCTAAGCATCTAGGGCTTAGATGATAGCCTAGGTTCTCCTACACTAGATATGTATTTTGTTCAAGGTGTACATAGAAGTACCAACAACTTCTCTCCAATGAACATGTGATACCTTTCCTTCCAGCAGCATAGTTTTGGCAGCATCTAATATTGTTTTGTTTCTTTACTCTTCTATCCAATTTTGTTGTGGTGTCCTAGGTGCATATGTCTGTCTGAATATTCCATTCTCTTTACAGTAGGTATCAAATAATTCTAATGTAAGCTCTCCACCTCTGTCTGATCTCAAACATTTTATCTTCAAGCCAAATTCATTCTCAACTTTTTCTTTTAATAACTTGAATTTCTCAAATGCTTCAGATTTCTCTCTCAAATATGTAACCCACATCATTCTAGAAAATTCATCAACAAAAAGTATAAAGTACCTTTCACCATAATAAGATCTTGTTCTTGTAGGACCACACAGATTTGTATGTACCAGTTCCAACTCCCTTTTTATGAATAATATTTTCTTTTAAAACTTCTTCTAGTCTGCTTCCTCATAACACACTCTTTACACATAGTGTTAGATGGTTTCACAATCTTAGGTAGATCTCTTACAATATTTTCAAAATTGTCTTCACAATGTTATAAAATTTAACATGACAAAATCTTCTATTCCATAACCAATTGTCATCAACCTTCACAATAAAAAATAAACTTCATATGTATTCAATTCAAATACATTACCTCTGGATTTAATACTAGATGCGATCAAGTCTCCTGATTTACTTCTGATAGAACATTTCCCATCAATGACTTTCAATTGATAACCTTTGTCCACTAGCTACCCAACACTCAGCAGATTATGCTAAAGTCCATCAATAAGCAGTAAATTGTCAGTATTAGTCTTTCCATCTAGAGAAATATATCCAAATCCAATGATAAGATTAGGAGTATTGTCACCAAATCTAACAACACTTCCATCATATATTTTTAGACTAATAAACTTATTTTTATATATTGTGCTAAGAGAGCGCCTAGTGTTAAATCTGTTACTGAAATGTATAGTATAAGTGGTTTACCAAGAGTTGGTGGAACTAACATTGGAGAACTCAATAAATAACTCTTGAAGAATTGAAATTCCTATTCACATTGTTCTATCCATACAAAGATTACTCCTTTATGGAACAAATTTTGAAATGGATGACACTTATCTGCTAACTATGTTATGAATATCCTAATGGATTGTAGTCTTCCTTAGAGTCCTCTGAGTTGCTTCAGATTCATAGGAGTCATGTATAATATTGATTTTACTTTCTCTATATCTACTTCAATGCCTCTTTATGAAACTATAAAACCAAGGAGTTTTCTAGATGTAACTCCAAAAGCACACTTCTTTAGGTTTAGCCAAACTTTGTATTCTTCCAGCCTGTTAAAAATAGGTCCCAATACTTGTAGATGTGTCTCTCTAAGTTTGGATTTTTCTAATATGTCATAAACATAATCTTTCATTGTCTTATGGATCATATCATGAAAGATTGTTGTCATTTTTCTTTTTTAGGTAGCGCCTACATTTTTTAGACCAAATGGCATCATGTTCCAAAAATACGTACCCCAAGTGTAAGTGAATTTTGTTTTGTGCTGATCTTAAGGAGCTATTTTAATTTGATTATATCTTGAGAATCCATCAATTAGAGATAATATTTTATTTCCTATTGTTAGATCAACAATAATATCAATATTTGGTAGGGGAAAGGCATCCTTGGGACAATCCTTATTTAGGTCCCTAAAATCTACGCATATACAAATTTGACCACAATTGTTTCTAACTGGCGCAAGATTTGATATCTAGTCTACATAGGGGATGGGTCTTATGAAGCCCACATCCATAATTTTCTTCAGCTCAACCTTCACTAACAAGGTGATATGTGGATGCATCTTTTTGAGTTTTTGTTTTACCATTTTTGCAATTAGTATCAGTGGTAAGTAGTGTAATACCAATTTTGGATCAAGACTTGGCATGTCAGCATATGACCAGGTGAAATTTATATGTCTTTCTTTGCAAAAGTTAATAAATTGTTCTCTTTCTTTACGAGATAGATCTTCTTAGGGTGGATCTCATCCCCTAAGTTAAATTCAATAGTTTCCTCTGCTAATAATGTTGATTTCTCCTCATCTAAGGGGAGTGGTTCCAACTTTCCATTATCTGGTGCCTCAAAAAGGTTTCACCAGAAGATACATCTTTATTTTTTAAATTTTCATGGTCAAGAAGTGCCTTTCAATTTTCACTTAGTGGTATTTCTTTTTTCTTTCATTTTTACTTTTTTGACTAGAAAGAGGAGCCGCCTCCCCAAAGTATGCTGACCTATCTAAATCAAAGGAAAACCTAGCATTTTGATCTCCTGATGTTATTCCTTCCTGAAGAACTAGAAATTATGAAATTGCTTTGTCATTTTCAAAGAGATCTATGTCCAGGCATCCTTGTTGATCCTAGTCAACTAGCTCGGGTGGACTAAAAAAATTTCAGTGATGAGGGACGACTTGGTTCAGGAAAATAGAACTGTAGTGATAGTTCTGAAAAATCTATAATGAGAGGTAGACACACCATCTAAAGACAGAACATCAATGTGCTTATCAATATAGGATTCATCTTCTAGGTTCTTGCGGTCAAACATATAATTTATGTTGATGGTGCTATTGGATCAAGGGGAGTACCTAGGGGTTTCATAATCAGGGTTGTGGAGGGATGCCCACTCATACTCATGAGAATTAGTCACACTAGAACACTGATAGGGTATCTCATTTTCCAAAGAATCTAGGATTTTATGTTCACGAGACAATTCAGAGATTGCAATTTCTAATTCTTGTAGCAATGTTTGTGAAAGTATGTTGCTGATCCAGACATGTCCATGATTTTTCCCTTAGTTTGGATTGGTGGTTTCTTGAAAGACCACACTTTTTCTAGACTGGTCGTAACCAAGTCCTCTTTTTCTCCTTTGAGTAGGAAGCAATTCTATCTCTACTATTCATTTTTGTGTTGACCCTAAGCCTGTGGTTCCATCATATCCATACTGTTTTAACATGGTGTATCTTGTTCTATATTGATCCAAAGGTAGCTGTATTGATGATTTTTGTTGGGGATCTTGGTATAACCAAGTATTAATATTAGGATCAAATATATTTCCTCACTCAAATTGCCCTATTTGATAAATGTTGTAGGTGGGAATCTAAAAACAACTGGTTCTAGCTTTTCTAATAAACTTGGGCAACCATAGGATCTTGGTGATAGAATAATATTGGTTATGGTAAAGGCTTCCTCAAAGCGGTACTCACTGCATCCTTTGTCTTAGACTAATATTTAAATTCTCATCCTAGGAATTTATTTGGGAATTAAACCATAAGTGGAAGGAACACTTGCTTCCTGATTCAATGGTACTTGATTCTTTGTACTGCCCCTTAGATTGTTGCAATATTGGAAGGGGTTTAGATCTCCTTCTATAATGATCTTTGTACCTTGGTAGGGAAATTTGATATACTGATGATATGTAAATGGTATGGATTGCATTTTGTGTATCCATGGTCTTCCTAGAAACATGTATCCTAGTCCAAGGTCTAGGATTTGAAATGTTCTTTTTTTTATTGGTCTTATTCTAACAGGTAAGATACAAAAACCTTTGGATGATCTTTCCTCTTCATCATATGCTCTGATGTTGATGCATCTACGAATGTCGATACTTGAATATTAATATCCCAAATGTTTTATTAATTTTAGAGTACAAATGTTTAATCCAGCCCCGCCATCAATGAGGACTCATTTGATTATATGTTTATTCACGTGGACAAGAAAATGTAAGGGATCATTGTGCAAATGAACATCATGGTCAATAAACATGGCATGCTTGTTGTCATCAATGTAATTGACCATTGTTTGGAAGTTCTTAGGAGATATGTCCCTTGGGATAGCTTCATTTTGGAGATCCTAGTCTAATGCTTGTTTCTATTTAGGAAATATGCACAATAGTTCAAAGATTGAGATCTGAGTGGGAGTGTGTTTGAGTTAAACCACCAAATTATGTTGTGGATTGGGAGATTATGTAGCAATTCCAAATGTAGCAGAAGTAGAAGGTGCCCCTGTAGGAAAACCTTGGAGTGGTGGATTATGAATGTGCACTTGGAGTTATTGTCCCTAATAGTAATGGTTACAATCTGGTATTCAATAGGGTTAATGTGATTTTTCATTTTATCAGAGGAGGAATATATAGTGTTAGAAAGTAAATTCCACCAAGATAACTGAGAGGGGGGTGAATCATTTATTTGAATAATATAATTTTTATAAATATTATTAACTCTAAAACATATAAATAATAAAAAAAGAAACCACAAAAATATAACCATACACAATAACACCAGATTTGTTAACTAGGGAACCTCTTGATCAAAGAGTAAACCCCAGTGGGAATGATGCCCACAAAAAGATGAACTAATATAAAAATTCCTTGTGAGAGGATGGAATTTTTTAGGAGTCTATGAAATACATTTAGTACATATCAATCCATGTTAGGAGACTTTGAATCCTTGTTAAAATATTCTAACCCTACTAGGAGTTGTGGAAGGCAAAAGGACCCACTGTCCAAATAGCTTCAAAGGAAAGAACACTAAACCCATTGTCTAAATAATCTCTATATTATTTAGAATAGAATAATACCAAATAAACTTAATTCTAAAACTCAATATCCTCTCTTCTCTGATCATGCCTCTGCTACACCAAATACTACCAGACCTCAAATACCAGATCAGCCAACTTTGCTTCACATACAATCCTTTCAATACTACTAGTAAATCATACATTCATGCTCGCTCTCTATCTCATCATCCTTTATTTCATTCATTTATTAATCTAAAATAAAATAAACAATCTTTTCTTTATACCGAGCCCAATACTTCACAATTGAGTCGGCCAATTAAGCCTAAACAATTACGAAATATAAAACAATACACGTTACATAATTACACAACACTGTCAGCTCACAAACTTAATAATTATTCACATGTGTGATCCCAAACTAAGTGGTCTTAGTCAAATCACCTTCATATTGTCTTCCAACTCTACAAACCAAATTCCATACCAGTCAAAAGATATAATCCAAACATCGCAAACTGTCTCTCAGAAACTCTATAAAAATATGATCTTCAATAAATATTGAAAAATTGTCACCAACAATTGAATCTATGTACGTTCTCTTAACACATCATCAATATACTAACTAAAACACATTCTCCACTATGCACATAACCTCATCTACAATTCTCTTTTTGTGATAACTCAATCTTTTTCTACTACTTGATGAACTATAACTGATTAAATGTTTGAAGATGATAAGTTGATGATCATCGAGATGCAAAAGTGAATGCAAGACATTAAATTAGTTAAATTATTGTATTTTCATTGATGTCAACTTGATATAATCAAATTTTTCATACAATATTGTCATAGATTTCAAGAGCTTGTTGCCAAATTTTAGTCTAGGGTCTTTAGGTCCTAGGGGGTATAATTGTTCTTTGGTGAATTACTTCTCATTCATCATGAAACATTCCCCTAATGTGCTTATTAGAAAAGTTATCCTCTTTTCCTATTTGAGCTTGGTGGGTTTTCAATACTTCTGCTACTTTTCATGTTTAGGTGATTTAGGTGTGTCGGGAAAAGGGCAGTCATAGCATCTTTCGAATGAGAAGTAGTCACCCTCAGATCTATAATGATCATGTGTTTTACCAAAAGGTAAACATGTGATTTTAATAAATGATTCATAAAGCTTTTTGTTCATAAAAAGAGTTTTTCAACTCTCGGAGATATCAAGCTTCGGAGTGGTAATGATCATCATGTGGCATCCAGGAAAGTTGGTCTTAGAGGTGCAACCCTGACACAAGTGAAAAAGAGCTTATAAGAGGTTAAGTGCTCCCGACAGAAAAGAAGTCATTTAAGTGTGAAAAGGATAAAGGGTGAAGCTGTCAGGATACTTTTCTGGATTAAAGGAAACAGGCTTACGGGAAAAGTATTCTCTTATGTTATTTTCCTCTACAAGGAAAAATGGTCTAATGCTTATGCATTTCGGCATCAGAAGGAAAGTCTGTTCTTTTTTTGCAAGGCTAAGGATGTGTTTTAGTAAGCGACTAATGAACATAAAATTTAAATGAAAATGTTCAGATTTTGAGGCCGTTATGTTCCTCGAAAAGGGAAGTTCAAATAGCCATTGAATACTAAAATTAAATGATAATCCTATTGTTACAATCGTTAAGCTCACCTTAATGACATTCATGTGGCACCAACATTCGGATCTTGGCGGCTATTTCTTCAGCATTCTCCATCATTTGCTGCTCACCATGTTTTCTTAGCAGGCCATTTGTCTTCATTTATGTTCTCAATTTTACAGTAAATGGTAATCAAGGCTTCTAGTTATGACAAAATAATTGGTATTGAGAGTGAGTTGAAGGAATTTCCTAACACATCTCTAAGATTCTTTGATCTTAGAGATTTGCACAAAAGATTGAATTCTCATCCAGTTCACCCTATTACGCAGAAGCTCAAGGATAGTGGTCTGGTAGAGGCTGCAGGATTTCCAATGGTAGTTCAAGCTCCTAAGCTCTTCAGAGAATGTATAGAGAAATACAACCCAGCTACAAAGAAAATCCTCTTTCTAGATCAATCAATTTTTCTAACGATTGATAAAGCCCTAATCCAATCCATTTTTGGCATTCCGGTAAAATTTGTGTATTGCGATATCAACTTCGGTTATTCTGTGTCTATGTTCAATGAAAAGAAGACTCTTAGGAGGGAAGACATGCAAAGGACCTGGCTCCAAAACCCTTGATCTAAGAAAAGTAAGATGCCAAAGAATCTCTTTGGAACAACACTAAAGAGGGAAATTGTTGATATCCTAGCCCTGTTGACCATATTGGATGGAAAGCCTGAGATTTTAGATCTCGTTGAACATAATTTCTTCCTTGTTCAAGTTGTCACTGCTGAAAATATGTTCATTGATTAGGAATAAATTCAGTGTGAGAATCTTGCATCCTAGATGAGATCTTGTTAAGGATTCAAACAATTCTACATGTCTTCTTACCTGATTTACGCTCTAGTGACTCAACACCAGTGGCTTGGCTTACCAGCAATCTAGAACTTTGACAACAATACCAAAATTTATGAGTTCTACCTAAATTTTCAATTGTGTCAGAGCTTTGAAGAATACACAGATGTGAACGATGCATTCAAAATGAGAATATGTTAGGAACTTCAAGGTTGCCCAGAAAGAAGATTCTCATCAGAAGCCATCTCGGCAATTAGTCAGTTTGGCTGCTCTTTCATCCAATTCCTGAGTTTCTCTTATCTTCAGATAGGAGCCTTCTCCATATTTCCTAAAAGGTTGCACTGGTATCCTAAAGATAAAGTAGTCTTAGTGGAGCCTTTCCAACAAATATTGGAAGTGAACACTCTGTGTTCAACTGTGAAGAAGATCATCAGGATTTCTTTCCCTGTGGTCGTTGGTCCATATTCATGTGCATCCATATCTGATGCCTGAAATTTAGTAAAGAATTTTGAAGATAAGATCAAGCTACCTGACTATGAGGTTCTTAGGCCTCAATATGATCCTATGGGTTTTGTTAAAGATCACTTAAAGCTTGGATATGCCTACAGACATGTCCGGGATATTGAAGATTTTTGGGCTAAGTGTTCTAATGAGTATCAGATATGGGAGAAATTATGGTCCCATGTAACTTTAGATGAAATTAAATTGTATAAAAATTCTATTGATGTATTTGATCTTGCAGATGATGGACTCTATATGCATCCTTCATCCTATGACTAGATCAAAGTGTTGCCCATTTCTTCCTCTCCACCAACTGGTCCAGTGGTTGATTCATTGGAGCTTCTCATGAGAGGGATTAACAAGAGAACTAAAAAGTGGGTGGAATGGACCAGGTCCTGATGGAAAAGAACTTCTAGTGCAGGTTCTTTCGAAGGAATGACATCAGGAGTTGGGCAGTCTATTTTAGCAGATACTTCTTCTTTGGCACCATCAACTTCATCAGGTGCAGGACAATCTATTAGGGAAGGAGGAGACCAACCTTCAAAAAAGAATGTTCCTATCACTCCCACCCACAGAGGTGGTTTGCTCCTGAATATTGGAAATGAAGAGGAGAATAGAGGAGATAAGGAAAAGGAAAATGAGAAAAGTCAAGAGGCATCTGTGACCAAGCCTTCCTCAGTAATTCCAGTCATCACTTTGGATGACACAAACCCAATGGATGGTCTAGACTCCTCTTAGCCAGCAGATACCTTGGCCCTTTCACTAACAAAGTTGGCCTCTTTCCATGTTCCACCTCTAGGAAAGAAGACTCCTCCAATTGTATGGAAGCTATTTGATCATACAAATCTTCAGTCTGCAGTTAGGGTGTTATCCAAAAATTCATGGTTGGAAGAAACCATTGAAAAGAAGAAGAAATGATATGAGGAGGCTACTTCTTCAAAGGACATGATTCTTAAGGCAACCTTGTCTTAGTCACCAGTGAGTAAGCTGAAGAGGCAAAAGTCAGTGGCACCTCTCTCCCATGATTCCACAACCGGGTATATTTTAATGGAAATAGTAGAGCCATAGAAAGAAGGAAAGTTTCATGAACTCTCAGCTCAAGATTATCAGATAAAAATTGTGGATCTAGGAGTTCCGGTGCATGACTCAATGGTGAACATTTGGAAAACCACCAATCAGCAGATTGAGGATAGGTTAGAAGAACTCTAGGTAGATAAGGAGGTTCTCAAATCTGCAAATAAGGAGCTAGTTGAGTATATTAAATCTGCTCTTGGCAGTACCTCATCTTCTTATTTTGATCCCAGTGCTGAAGAGAATAATAATTTACTACTGAAGCTGTAGCAAGAGAGACAGTTTGGACAAATTGGCAGAGCATGGATAGATGCAATGAAGGTTCAAGGCCCAGTTGTCATTGAGAACTTGGGGAACCTTCTACTTGATGCAGACAAGTTGAAGGACACAACATCAAAGCACCAGGAGACCATTTACAATGCATCCACTGGATTGACAGAACAACTAGCTACCTTGTAGGAGGTGATTAATATGGAGACTAGTGTTGCAATCTCTAATGGCATCCTCAAGACCGGGCATGAGCCATTATTTCATTGGAGGCAATCTTTGGAGTTCATGATTGAGAGCTCAAACAGATCAGCAAATGAACTCAAGTCTTTGATTGAGTTAGTCCAAAAAGAAATGGACAAACTGTTTGAGTTTTTGAAAGTTTTGCACACAGAATCTCAAGTTTCTGAAAGTGACAAGTTGGTGAGTACAGAGCGAATGAAAGCTAAGTTTCTTTCTTTCATAGATGAGATTTAGGATCTGGCTAGCTTCCAAGTGTCATAAATTAGTGAGCTCTCCGCAATAGATGCAGTAATCAAAGTGAAATCAGAGAAGCTCCAGTCCCGGATTGCCAGGTTGGATAAATTGATAGAGATGCATGACTTTTGGATGATCTGAGCTGACAATGTAATCATTCTGAATGCTCAAGAGTTGGGAAAAGTAACAGATGTAATGAATGCTTACAAAGGCAAAGCTATTTCACTGAAGTCGACATAGGATCTGTTGACCTATGTCATTTTCCCAATTTTTGTCTATCATAGCTATTTTGGGCATTTTGCCAGCCTTGTCAGTTTTTGTAACCAGCCAAGTTTATTATTAGAATTTTCCTTTCAGAATATTGTATGAAGGAAATCATTATTGTAATGGGTCCATTTTCTGAGAAGACCTATATATGTAAATTTCTGTAAATAAAATAAGATTGACAAATATTAATTTGGGCAAACCCCTGTAGCTGGAACTACTGTGTGCGACTCTGAGTCTAAAGTGATTTTTGTTGTTCATTTTAGTTATCTATGTAATTTTCTTGAATGAAGATGCTAAGACTAGAAATTGAATGAATATTAATGAACCAGATTTTGTTATTTTCATCCAATAGATTGTATGTTTACTATCTCCAACATGAGTACTCAGATTTCTTTTCATTTGCATGTTTTAGTTCTATAGATTATTTCTTGCATAAGAGATTGGGAAGAGTGTCAATAGAGAATGAGATCAAGATAATCTGGGTATTGTCAGAGTTTCACAATCTAAGTAATCTGGGAATTGCATTTTTACACTTCCTTTCTTCATCTCTGCTAGTATATGGTAGTTTGTATTCATCTTGCACTGCATAATAGTTTGAATAACAGATTGCGTGTCATTGAGTAAGTTCCCCTTTCATTGCCTAAGTTGTTTGAAGTTTTGATTAACTTGGTTAAACCTCTTCTGATCTCCAGTTAAGAGCATACCCCTCTAAAAACCAAAAGACAAGATTCATTGCATATCTTTCACATAAGGGATACTGTACCTTTCAATTCAGGGGTCATTGATAGATTCCTATCATTGATCCAGTCTGTGGTTACTTTTTGTTCTACATAAGCTAGCTTTGGGTATTTTCAATAATCATTTGATAAATCAAATTTGAAGTAGACAAACTGTAAACCAACAGTTTTTGGTGACTCTACTGGGGAGGACTCATAATACTCCTAAGCTTACTTAGTAAGTCTATTTGTGGCTCTACTAAGTAACTTAGAACTTTTTGTTTGACATCTCTAATGATACATTATATATATATATCACTCTTAAGGAGAAATCATGATTGCCTCATGAAGGACAAGTCCCACTAGAGCAACCTAATCATTTTCCTTTAGGACGAGCTAGAATATTAAGAGCTACATAGTTGCTGTGAAAAGATTCAGTAGCTCTAGATCCCAAGTATACCCGTAGTGTCTGGAGAGAGGGACATAAAGATCTTGTGTTTGAAGAATTGCAGAAGGATAAGTTCCCCTTGTTAGAAGACCCTCTCAGAAGGGGAAGAGCCAATGTCTGGGATCCTATTTTTCTAGGTATCCATGGTGCCCTCTTACCACTATCACGCCCCATTTCCTGGATTCATAGTCATTCTTTTGTGCCACCTGTTGTCCGCAACACTACCCCATTACTGTATAATTCCCTCACTCTTCATGGAGTAGTTTCTCCTACCAATATAAATTTTTAGGCTATGCTAGTAACCCTCCCTGTTTTAATGGTCATACCTTGGGGTAATGCTATTGGGCCTCTTCAGCTAGGAGATAATAACGACTTACCTCAAGCTTCTAGAAAGAATTTTCCAAAGTTTAATGGAGATGGGAAAGTATCCGCTGATGAGCATATTGCAGCCTTCTTTGTTGCGTGTAGTATTGTAAACCCTCAACATGAAGATGTGGCAGTAAGAATGTTTGTCGAAACTTTGGTAGAAAATTTTGCTGAATGGTTTCAACATCTCCCTACGGGATGCATAACTAGTTGGAATGATATGAGAAACCACTTTGAAACTTGTTATAAAAGTACAGAGGATGAACACACACTCCTGACTCAGATCACTCAAATAGAGAAAGAACCAAGTGTGCCCATGCAGGATTTCATTGTGAAGTTTAACAAGCTGGCTAATAGGATCCTTGCTTCTAGCAAGCCTATAGCTGACAACCAGAAGATGTTCTTTATTAGTTGCATGCCTCCTAACATTAGTTTCCAAATTAGATGAGTGCATGTGGCTAATTTTCAAGCAACGCAGACTCTAGAAATTGAGCTAGAACATGACCTTATAGCTGCCAGGAAATGGAAGTGAGAAGTGCAGAGCGGTGCCTCCACAAGCTCTACTCCTAGTGCAATCAGAAATACTGAGGCAATGCTGTAGAAATTATCTAATGAGATGATTGCCCTCAAGTAGAAAATGGGAAATTCTACCCCATCCTTTTAGCAGCCTTACCAGGATACTCCCAGAAAACATTATGAAGGTAAACAATTACAGTTGCCACCTGCTCAACAAAAGCTCGCTATTGAGGCAACTAAAAAGCATAATATGTGCATTTTTCATCTAAGAGCTCATCATGATGGTAGTAATTGTCCAGAAATGAATAGATATAGATAGCTAGCCTCAAGCAATGAGATGACTATTAAATATCTTGAAAGTGAAGAAGATTATGCTCCCCATGGTGACTCCGGTAATTTCTTTTTGGAGTATGAATTTGACTCCGAGGTCTGAGGTGAATGCTTTGCTACCATGGATGGAATTCAAATGGCAGTGGAAACAAGAAGTCAGAGAGACAAAAATCTAGGAAACTCTATTCCTTCTCGAAATATGGCAGCTGGTCCTTCGAGTGGTGCACAAAGATATTCTACTTCTTCATCTTGGAAGAAGGATCACTCAAAATCCAAAACAAATGGTAAGTCTCTATCTTCCTTTGACATAATTCAATAATGCAAAGATGCTAGAATCCAAGTGTCTCCTTTAGAATATTTAAAAACTCATCCTACTGAGCTTCAGAAGCTTGTAGATTTCTGTAAAAGTGATGTTAATTCCAGAATGCAGCCTAATATAAATTCTATTGGTAGTGATGAATCCACTAATAGTGCCCCTGTAAATGATGAAGAGCCCATCCTTCCCTTTCTCTTTTAGGAAGAAGATTCTTTAGTCTTAGCCACTGCTCCTAGCTAGAAGCCTGACCCATTCTATGTCTCCTTATTTGTAAATGGTCATAAACTAAGTAACTATATTATTGACTCTGGAGCCTCTGATAATGTCATGCCCGCTTCCGTTGCCAAATCCCTTGGATTGACCCTTACCAAAACCTTCGGTCATTGTTATTCAATGGATGCTACACACGTTCCCCTCTTAGGTTAGGTAAAGGATGCACAAGTTGCATTAGCCACACATCCTGCAAAAAGAATGAAGCTGACCATCCTGGTAGCCGATATTTCGGCCAGCTACAGTATGCTTCTAAGTAGAAATTTTTGTAGAGACATAGGTGGAGAAATCAAGATGGACTGGTCCCATGCTATAATTTCAGTGGGTACTAAGAAGATAAAGTTGGAGCCAGAGGAAAAGGCCAAATTCACAGTAATGAAGTCTGATAAACCTAAGGCACCAATCCTCTACCAGGAGATGGAATTTGACAATTATATGATGTTTTCAGATCTCAATCATCAAGATGAAATGCTAGAAAATACTAACAGTCAGGATATCTGGACCTTGGAGTTTGATGGTAGCCGTGCTACCGCAGGATCGGGAGCTGGTGTAGTGCTTATTCCCCTGGAAGGATACATGATACAACTTTCTTATAAACTACAGTTTAAGAACACTAATAACATAGAAGAATATGAAGCTCTATTACTAGGCATTGCTGCTACAAAGTAGAGAGGGGTAAAAATCCTTAAAGCGCTCGGTGATGCAGAGTTGATAGTAAGGCAGGTTTGAGCGCAGTATGCAGTGAAAAATGAGAGACTGCATAGTTATAGGAACAAATTCTAGGATGAGATAAAGGACTTTGATGCCTTCTCAATCCATGCTATTCCAAGAGAGTAAAACACAAGAGCAGATTTGTTGGCTACCTCAGCTTCACTTCTCCTCTCGCATCCGGAAATAGGAGACAAGCAATATAAAGTTGAAGTTCTCTTTAGGCCGAATGTTCTAGACAATGTGGAAATCTGGCAAGTCTTCATCAGTGACAAGTAGATACAAGCTTTCATGGAAGGATAAGATCATTTTAGTGATCAATAATTTGAAGGAAGTTCTAGTACCTGCAAGGAATTGTCTCCGGACAGTAAGAAGGAATTAGAACTTGGAGAAGAACAATTTAAAGGTAATAAAATTCCTTGACACCTTATCTCCCTTGAAAATCCTTTTGATAGACACGACGCTTATATTAGAAGAGAGAGAGATAGGAAAGGTGGTACCTAAGGGGAGTTCAAGGGAATGAACATAGGCACTGAATTTAAACCTAAAATGATAAATATTGGCAGTTGCTGCACAAAAAAGGAAAGAGAAAAGGCTAGACGCCTACTCTCCGAATATAAGGATGTATTTTCTTGGGGCTATGAAGACCTCAAAATTTTCAAGAACAGAGATTTCAAGCACATGATTCCTCTCAAAATAGAAGTTGTCCCTTTTCGGTAGAAGCAACGAAACTACAATCCTAAGGTTTTAGATGCCATTTTTAGAGAAGTTCACAAGATGTTGGAGGAAAAAATTATCTATCCTATACATCACTCTACATGGATAGCCAACATCATTCCTATCCAGAAGAAGAATAGAGAAATCAGAATTTGTGTGGATTTTTGGAATCTGAACCAAGCTTCTTCGAAGGATAATTACACCTTTCCTAACATGGATCATATATTGCAAATAGTAGCTGGATCCGAAATGATGTCCATGTTGGATGGTTTTTCAGGTTTTAATCAGATTGAGGTGGATTTAGAAGATAAGTATAAGACAACGTTCACCACTCCTTGGGAAACATTTGCTTACAATAGAATGCCCTTTGGGCTTATTAATGTTGGAGCTACCTTCCAAAGAGAAATGAACTCTTCATTTACAGATTTCTAGGATAGAATAATGGTTATATACTTAGATGATTTAACAGTCTTCTCTAAGAAGAGAGAAGATCATTTGAGAGATCTTGAGAAAGTGCTAAAGAGATGCAGAGAGGATGGTATCTCTCTCAATCCCAAGAATTATGTATTATGTGTCACTGAAGGTAAACTTCTTGGTCATATTATTTCCCATGAAGGAATCTGAATTGACCCTGAGCGTGTAAAGGCCATCCAGTAGTTGAACCTGCCAGCAAGAAAATTTGGAACAAGATTGTTCTTTGGGCAGGTAAACTTTCTCAGACGCTTCGTTCCTAAATTTTCTGAGATTATGAAATGCATAATTGATATAATGAAAGGTTGTCAAAGTTTCAAGTGGAATGATTCTGGGAATAAGGCCTTTGATTTAATCAAGCACGCTATAGCCAGAACACATGTGTTAGTGCATCCAGACTATACCAAGGAGTTCATATTGTACTGCTACGCATCATCTCATACATTGTCTGCTATCTTGATGTAAGAGAATAATGAAGGGATTCAAGCACCCATTGCATTCATGAGCACTCTGCTCAAGGATCATGAATTGAGATATTCTCAAATCGAGAAGCATGCATATGCTAGTGAGGGCATTGAAGAATTTTAGATTCTATGTATTGCATTCCCATTATGTTATTTATATTCCTGATTCTATTGTTAAGAGCATTTTAACACAGCAAGAAATAGGATGTAATACTAGAGGTGCATGGATAGCGAAGGTACAGGAGTATGATATTAAACTCAAGCCAACAAAGTTGGTCAAAGGAAATGGCTTGTGTAAAATAATGACTGAAAATTAGTACACAGCTCAAGAGGAGGATTCTCCGAAGGTGTTAATGGTTAGTCTTCTTGATCCATGGTTTTCCAACATCACTTATTTCCTTACTTATGGGGATTGCCCGAAAGGATTGACATATAAATAGAAAAGAGATTTGAAAACCAAGGCAGCCAAGTATGTCATTTATGATGACCAGTTATATAAGAAAGCAATAGATGGAACTTTCTTAAGATGTGTGGACAAGCCACAACAAGAGAAATTGCTCCAAGCATTCCACAATGAAGCATGTGGTGGACATTTCTCATCCACAGTCACTACATATAAAATCTTGAGGCAGTGTTACTATTGGTCCGGCATGTTCAAAGATTCCTACAATTGGGTGGCCAAGTGTGATAAGTGCCAAATGTTTTCCAGTAAACCTTAGTTAGCTGCTCTCCCATTGAAGCCGGTTGTAGTAGAAGGTCCCTTTCAGCAATGGGTGCTTGATTTCATTGGTCTAATAAATTATGCCTCTTCTGCAAGTCACCTATATGTCATAACTGCCACGGATTACTTTATCAAGTGGGTTGAGGCTAAGCCTACCAAGAAAACTACATCTGAGGTGGTCTGTGAATTTATCAAGGAGAATATCTTGGTAAGGTTTAGAGTGCTAATGAAGTTGGTGATGGAAAATGCCACATATTTCTCTTCTTCAGAGATTACAGAGTTTTTCTACAACAACAGTATCCATGTTAGTCACTCTTTTGATTATTTCCCTCAAGGAAATGGCCAGGCTGAGTTAAGCAACAAGAACCTGATTAACATAATGAAGAAACTAGTTTCAGAAAGTCAAAAGGATTGGCACAAGAAATTGCATGAAGCTCTATGGGCGGATAGGATTACACCTAAGTGAGCTATCCGGATCTCTCCTTTTGAGATGGTCTACGGAATTGAACCTAGTCTCTCACTTATGCTAGAGTTATCCATTTCTAGGTTGCAGCAACTAATTGAAGATCCAGTTTTCTAGAATGTTCTGGAGAAATGAATCATGTATCTGACCAAGTTGGAGGAAGAACAGGAAAATCTTGTTGACCACATCACTAATCATTAGAGGAGAGTAAAAACATTCTTTGATATGAAGGCTAAAACAAGAAATTTTATGCAAGGTGACTTGGTCCTAATTTGGGATAAAAGGTGTGAGTCTAAAGGAAAGCATCATAAATTTGACTCACTTTGGAAAGGACCATTCAAGATTGAACAAGTGAATCAGAATAATTCCTTTATTCTGGCATATCCTTCTGGAGAGATTCTGCCATTCTCCTACAATGGCCAAGATCTAAAGCTCTACCAAACACTCAAGTGAAAGCAGGTAGCCCCTGCAGGTTAGTGCTAGTATAGGTAGGTTTTCTTTGCATTTTTCCTTCTTTCTTTCTTGCTTTCTTTAGTCTAGTTTAGTTTAGTTTCCTTTCCTGTTGTGTGTTTTAGTTTAGTCTGCCCGTTGTTTTTCCTGCCAGTCTTTTTGTGCGAAACCAGAGACTCTGGGTCCCTTCTCAGACATTGGCATGTCTAAGTCCCTAGTCGGAGTCAGTTGTTGCCAAATTTTATTCTAGGGTCTTTAAGTCCTAGGGGGTGTAACTGTTCTTTGGTGACTTACTTCTCACTCATCCTGAAACATTCCCCTAATGTGCTTATTAGAAAAGTTATCCTCTTTTCCTATTTGAGCATGGAGGGTTTTCAATACTTCTGCTTCTTTCGATGTTTAGGTGATTTAGGTGTGTCGGGAAAATGGTAGTCATAGTGTCTTCTGAATGAGAAGTAGTCACCCTCGGATTTGTAATGATCATGTGTTTTTCCAAAAGGTAAACATGTTATTTTCATAAATGATTCATAAATATTTTTGTTTGTAAAAAGAGTTTTTCAACTCTTGGAGATATCAATTTTTAGAGTGGTAATGATGATCATGCAGCATCCGAGAAAGTTGGTCTCAGAGGTGCAACCCTGACACAAGTGAAAAAGAGCTTATAAGAGGTTAAGTTCTCCTAACAAAAAAGAAGTCATTTAAGTGCGAAAAGGATAAAGGGTGAAGCTGTCGGGATACTTTTCTGGATTAAAGGAAATAGGCTTACGAGAAAAGTATTCTCTTATGTTCTTTTCCCATACAAGGAAAAATGGTCTAATGCTTATGCATTTTGACATCAGAAGGAAAGTATGTTCTTTTTTCACAAGGCTAAGGATGTGTTTCAGTAAGCAGCTAATGAACATAAAATTTAAATGAAAATGTTCAAATTTTGAGGCCATTATGTTCCTCAAAACGGGAAGTTCAAATAGCAATTGAATACTAAAATTAAATGCTAATATTACCATTACAACCATTAAGCTCACCTTAATGAAATTCATGTGGTGCCAAATTTCAGATTTTGGCAGCTATTTCTTCAGCATTCTCCATCATTTGCTACTCACCGTATTTGCTTAGCAGGCCATTTGTCTTCATTTATGTTCTCAGTTTTATAGTAAATGGAAATCAAGGCTTCTGGTTATGACAAATTAATTGGTATTGAGAGTGAGTTGAAGGAAGTTTCTGACACATCTCTAAGATTCTTTGATTTTGAAGATTTGCACAGAAGATTGAATTCTCATCCAGTTCACCCTATTACATAGAAGCTCAAGGATAGTGGTTTGGTAGAGGCTACAAGATTTCCAATGGAAGTTCAAGCTCCTGAGCTCATCAGAGAACGTGTAGAGAAATATGACCCAACTACAAAGCAAATCCTCTTTCCAGATCAATCAATTTTGCTAACAATTAATAAAGCCCTAATCCAATCTGCTTTCAGCATTTTGGTAAAAGATGTGTATTGCGATATCGACTTTAGTTCTTCTACGTCTATGTTCAATGAAAAGAAGACTCTAAGGAGGGAAGACATGTAGAGGACTTGGTTCCAGACTCCTCGATCAAAGAAAAGTAAGATGCCAAAGACTCTCTTTGGAACAACCCTAAAGAGGGAAATTGTTGATATCCTATCCCTGTTGACCAGATTGGATGGAAAACCTGAGATTTTAGATCTTGTTGAACATAATTTCTTCCTTGTTCAAGCTGTCTGTGCTGAAAATATGTTTATTGATTGGGCAGAAATTTTGTGTGAGAAGCTTGCATCCTGGACGAGCTCTTGTCAAGGATTATAACAATTCTACATGTCTTCTTACTTGATTTACGCTATGTCGACTCAGCACCTATGGCCTGACTTACTAACAATCCAAATCTTTGACAACAATACCAAAATTTATGAGTTCTACCCAAATT
This sequence comes from Thuja plicata, assembly GCA_018584345.1. NCBI lineage: Eukaryota > Viridiplantae > Streptophyta > Pinopsida > Cupressales > Cupressaceae > Thuja > Thuja plicata. Next base: position 3,014,494 of record MU225078.1, read on the forward strand.
TGCAATTGCGTCGGAGCTTTAAAGAATACACAGCTGTGAATGATGCATTCACAATGAGAATATGTCAGGAACTTCAAGGTTTCCCAGAAAGAAGATTCTCATCAGAATCCATCTCAACATTTAGTAATTTTGGCTGCTCTTTCATCCAATTCTCAAGTTTTTCTTATCTTCGAATAGGAGCCTTCTCCGGATTTCCTAAAAGGTTGCCCCGGTATCCTGAAGATAAAGTGGTCTTAGTGGAGCTTTGCCGACAAATATTGGAAGTGAACACTTTGTGTTTAACTATGAAGAAGATCGCCTGGATTTCTTTCCCTATTGTTGTTGGTCCATATTCCTGTGCATCCAAATCTGATGCCCAAGATTTAGTAAAGAGTTTTGAAGATAAGATCAAGCTACCTGACTATGAGGTTCTTAGGCCTCAATATGATCCTGTGGGTTTTGTTAAAGATCACTTAAAGCTTAGATATGCCTATAGACATGTCCTAGATATTCAAGATTTTTGGGCTAAGTGTTCTAATGAGTATCAGACATGGGAGAAATTACGGTCTCATTTAACTTTATATGAAATTAAATTGTATAACAATGCTATTGATGTATCAGATCTTGCAGATGACAGACTCTACATGCATCCTTCATCCTATGACCAGATCAAAGTGTTTCCCATTTCTTCCTCTCCACCAACTGGTCCAGTGGTTGATTCATTGGAGCTTCTCATGATAGGCATTAACAAGAGAACTGACAAGTGGGTGGAATGGACCAGGGCCCAACGGAAAAGAACTTCTAGCGTAGGTTCTTCCAGAGGAATGACTTTAGGAGCTGGGCAGTATACTTCAACAACTACTTCTTCTTTGGCACCATCAACTTCATCAGGTGCAACACAATCTGTCAGGCAAGGAGGAGACCAACCTTCAGAAAAGAATGTTCCTATCACGCCCACCTGTGGAGGTAGTTTTCTCCCAAACATTAGAAATGAAGAGGAGAATAGAGGAGATAAGGAAAAGGAAAAGGAGAAAAGTCAAGAGGTGTTCATGACCAAGCCTTCCTCAGCAATTCCAATCATCACTTTGGATGACACAAACCCAATGAATGTTTAGGACTCCTCTCAGCCAGCAGATACCCTGGCCCTTTCACTGACAAAGGTGGCCTCTTTCCATGTTCCACCTCCAGGCAAGAAGACTCCTCCAGTTGTCCAGAAGTTGTTTGATCCTACAGCTCTTCAGTCTGTAGTTAGGGTGTTATCCACAGATTCTTGGTTGGAAGAAACCATTGAAAAGAAGAAGAAATGATATGAGGAGGCTACTTCTTCAAAGGACCTGATTCTTAAGGCAACCTCATCTTAGTCACCAGTGAGGAAGGAAAAGAGGCAAAATTCTGTGGCAGCTCTCTCCCATGATTCCACAACTAGGCATATGTTAATGGAAATAATAGAGCCACAGAAAGAAGGAAAGTTTCATGAAATCTCAGCTCAAGATTATCAGATAAAAATTGAGGATCTAGGAGTTCTGATGCATGACTCAATGGTGAACATTTGGAAAATGAACAATGAGCAGATTGAGGATAGGTTAGAAGAACTCTGGGTAGATAAGGAGGTTCTCAAATCTACAAATAAGGAGCTATTTGAGTATATTAAACCTACTCTTGGAAACCTCATCTTCTCAGTTTGATCCCAGTGCTGAAGAGAATAAGAATTTACTACTGAAGCTGCAGTAAGAGAGATAGTTTGGAAAAATTGGCAGAGCATGGATAGATACAATGAAGGTTCAAGGGCCAGTTGTCATTGAGAACTTGGGGAACCTTATACTTTATGTAGACAAGTTGAAGGACACAACATCAAAGCACTAGGACACCATTTACAGTGCATCCACTGGATTGACAGAACAACTAGCTACCTTGCAGGAGGTGATTGATATCAAGACTTGTGTTGCAATCTCTAATGGCATCCTCAAGACCGGGTAGGATCCATTATTTCATTGGAGGAAATCTTTGGAGTTCATGACTGAGAGCTCAAATAGATCAGCAAATGAACTCAAGTCTTTGATTGAGTTAGTCCAAAAAGAAATGGACAAACTGTTTGAGTTTTTGAAATTTTTGCACATAGAATCTCAGGTTTCCAAAAGTGACAAGTTGGTGAGTACAGAGTGAATGAAAGCTAAGTTTCTTGCTTTCATAGATGAGATTTAATATCTGGCTAGCTTCCAAGTGTCAGAAATTAGTGAGCCCTCCACAATAGATGTAGTAATCAAAGCGGAATCAGAGAAGCTCCTGTCCCAAATTTCCAGGTTGGATGAATTGACAGAGATGCATGAATTTTGGATGATCCAAGCTAACAATGTAATCATTCTGATTGCTCAAGAGTTTGGAAAAGTAACGGATGCAATGAAGGCTTACAAAGGCAAAGTTGTTTTACTGAATCGGCATAGAATCTGTTGACCTATGTCATTTTCCCAATTTTTGTCTATCGTAGCTATTTTGGGCATTTTGTCAGCCTTGTCAGTTTTTGTAACCAACCAAGTTTATTATTATAATGTTCCTTTCGGAATATTGTATGAAGGTAATCATTATTTTAACGGGTCATTTTCTGAGAAGACCTATATATGTAAATTTTTGTAAAGTAAATAAGATCAGAAAATATTACTTTGGGCAAACCCCTGTAGCTAGGACTACTGTGTGCGACTCTGACTCTAAAGTTATTTTTGTTGTTCATTTTAGTTAGTTGTGTAATTGTCTTCAATGAATATGCTAAGACTAGAAATTGAATGAATATTAATGAACCGGGTTTTGTTATTTTCATCCAACGGATTGTATGTTTACTGTCTCCAGCATGAGTACTCAGATTTCTTTTCATTTGCATGTTTTAGTTCTATAGATTGTTTCTTGCATAAGAGATTGGGAAGAGTGTCAATAGAGAATGAGATCAAGATAATCTGGGTATTGTCAGAGTTTCACAATCTAAGTAATCTGGGAATTGCATTGTTACACTTCCTTTATTCATCTCTGCTAGTAGATGGTAGTTTGCATTCATCTTGCACTGCATAATAGTTTGAATAACAGATTACATGTCATTGAGTAAGTTCCCCTTTCATTGCCTAAGTTGTTTGAAGCTTTGAGCAACTTGGTTAAACCTCTTCTTCTCTTTGGTTAAGAGCATACCCCTCTAAAAATCAAAAGACAAGATTCATTGCATATCTTTCACATAAGGGATACTGTACCTTTCAATTCAGGGGTCATTGATAGATTCATATCATTGATCCAGTCTGTGGTTACTTTTTGTTGTACATAAGCCAGCTATGGGTGTTTCCAAGAGTCATTTGATAAATCAAATTTGAAGTAGACAAACTGTAAACCAACAGAGCTAAAATAGACAAAGTTTATGTTATCGGTAAAACATAAAAATTCAGTATACACCGAGTGACAGTAAAAAACCAACGGACAGTAAACACTGACAGACAGTGTAAACCGAGCATCGCAGTAACCAAGAAAGTGTTATCGAACAAGTGTCATTGAGTAGTTCATAGTGTATACCGAGCACCATAGTAACCAAGCATAACTGGAGTGGTCACCGAGTTAATTGAATTTGTTACTGAGGACAACCAAGGTCAATGACTGAGCTAACTGAAGTTGATCACTGATCATAACTAAAGATAAAGAACGATAAAAAAACTTAGCTAGAAGGAGCTATATTTAAAGTTTAACTAATTGATTTCTTTATTCTTAACGATCAGTTAAACTAAATCATGAAAGATATTTAAAGCATAGTTATCAAGGAGAGATCTACAAAATGAAATTAAAGTAGAGCTTTACGGGATAAATCAAAGAAGTTGAGTTTTACGGATCACGAAGTGATCTACGATGAAAACAAGAATATTAGAATGGATAAATCATGTCTATATAAAGAGACAAGTAATTCATTATAAAAAGAGTAATTTTTAATATAATTTTGATGAAGAAAGAAGTCTTCATGAATATCTGATCATACAGGCTGAAGAATAGAGCCAAAGAATTATGCAGACACCGAGCAACAAAGGACAGAGCTTTCACCAAGAAGAAAGAAGAAAGAAGGGGAGAAAAGGAACTGAAGAGCATATTGATTAGAGAGGTATTAGTGGACTAACAATAGATCTAAAAATCTGTAAGTTAAAGTTGTATTATTGAATAGATCATTTATTGTTTTAGTTTAACCATTGATTCAAAAAATCTCTTAACCGAGTGGGATTTAACCATCCTTAATCTATTGAGATACTCAAAAGTATCAAAATTTTTTATTTTTGACAACATAGTGATGCTAGGTCAAAAGACAAACTGTTAGTTTTGAATCCTCTAACAAGGTCACACTTAACAATGTGTTTGTAACCTTTAACAAGGTTGGCTCTTCACCGAGCTCACTTCAGAAGAGTGAAAATTTTGGGTTACCGTCCCATGGGGTTTTTCTCTTAATAGGATTTCCATATTAAAATCCATGTGTCAAATGTGTATTTATTTCATTACATTGATAGTTTAATTTATACATTACTAAAACTAGATTGGTCGGTAAACACAGTTTAATTGCTGCTACTCGGTAAAGGCTTGAAATAGATAAGCAGTATATATTTAGAATTATATAAGGCATACATCTTGAAAGACTGAAATATAACTAGAGGCTATTATATTTGAGCTATAATTGTTTGTTTGAGTTTTTGGAATTATTTTTAAGGCCACTGATTCACCCCCCCCCCCCCCCCCCCCCCCTCTCTCAATTATTTTAACACTACTTTGTCAATCTTCATTAAAAAGCTATGTTGATATCCAAACAGTATGTTGACATCAATGAAAAACATAGTCACTAATGTAACATATGAAAACTCCAGTAATGCTAACATATACTTCACCTATTTTGAATGGCCACCAGATGTGGGGGTCTTCCCTTTATTATGATTTTCCAAAGGATCAATGAAGATTGTGTGATCCATATTATCTTTGGATTAAACATTAGTGACATCAATTACACATTGTTTGATTAGGTCTTGGATGGTGTTCTTGAGTCAATAATAGTTTGATGTCTTATGACCCTTAACACAATGATATTAATAGAAATCATTGTTATTCCACCAATTAGGTTTAACAACACCATGCTCAACCTCTCTTATCTTGGGTAATGTAATGCGATTACTTTGGATTAACTTCTTGAGTGCTTCTTCAAGTGGTTCCCCTAAAGGTGTATATTCATGTTTCAGAAAAGGGGTTCTTTGTTGATGTTGAGCATTAGGTTGACATTGCCTAAGGTTGGATATTTGGTTGTTTGACCTGTGCATTTCAGAAATCTCCAAGAGTGTATGTGTTACAACGGTTTGACTTGGTGTTGATGCCCCTTGGAATGAAACCTTGGGTTTCACATAGTTGACGGTCTTAACATCAGTGATGCCATCATTGGTAATGTTCTTTTTTTATTCCACCACTTAAATTTATCGTTAGAATTTTTGGTGGTATTGGATTGGTTAGGATCGATGAGGAAACCTCTCTTGATCAAATTTTTCTCACATGGAATGCCTCATTCAATTAACTATTTAAAATTTGGATCAAGTTGCAATTTTTTAGTAAATGCCATGTTTGGGACAATGTTATCAACAAACATAACTATGTGGTCCTGTTCAGGAACATCATACAGGTCCTATTGGATGTACTTCTCCATCTTTACAATAATTTGGAGAAGGAATCACCTTCCTATTGTTTGATATCACGTAGATCCTTTTTGTTGACCTTGCGTTCTATGTTGTGATGGGAGTGAGAAATGAATCATTTAGCTAGTTCCCTCCAAGATTAAATGTCATGAGGTAGGTGAGAAAACCATTCCATTGTTGGTCCAGCTAAACTCTGGAGGAACAGTCACATGAGATATGTTTCATCATGTGTGACTTCGATGCAAATAGAAACAACTCCCTAATGTGTTAAACATGATTAGTATTTTTTCTATACTTGTCAAATTTAGGTACTACAAAGTGTGCAGGAAATGAAGGCATGTTTAGTGAGTGATCAAAAGGATAAGGGTACAGGTCCTTTATAGTATAGGAATTAGTTTGTACCTAATTTTGGATGTCCAAGAACTAACTTTTCAAAGAGTTCACTTGTTGTATCAGAAGGTTAGCTTGATATTGAGGAATATTTCCAACATTCAATTGTTGCCTAGTACTTGGTATAAAACTTTGTCTTTGAAATGGTTGTGTTGGAATATGTGATCTCTCAGGGATCTGATATTCTTTTCCAGACATATGTGTTTATTGAGACTAAGGTGCATATTGATTCCTGGGTTGTGTTTGTTGTTGTTGTTGTAACCTATGTTGGAACAAATATTTAACCCTTGGAGGATGTTGACTGAAAGTAGGATGAACATAAATTGAAGCTATTTTTTGTGATGAGATAAACTTGAATCCAGTAGGGATTGATTACGATTTAAATGGGTTATAACTTGTTTGAGGTACCGATGGTGCATCTTGAGAGATTGATGTGAAGGGGAATGTTGTCATTTTTTGAGATGAACCAGAGACCATTGATGAACTTGTTTGAGCACTTGTCATGTTTTGAGTAGAGGATGAACTAGCCTGAGTTAAATGATTAATTTGTGTAGATGTTTCTTGTGACATGTCACTATTTGTGTGGTTATAGTGGAATAGACATTATCTGGGATACGAAAGGATCAAATTGATAATTCCCAATTATGTGATGGTCTACTAATAGATTTTTCATCCATATTGTGGATGCATCAAACTCAGAAGGAAGTTTGAATCCTTTATCTAATAGAATTGCTAATATTATCTCAGGATTTATTTCCACTATAATGTCTACAACTTGTGAAGAATAGTCATCTTGTTCTATGTCTTCTAATTCTTATTTTGTGACATTCTGAAACATAGTTGGTCTGCGAGATAGATGTGAAGTTTCAAGGACATTTTCCGTGTACAGAGAAGGATCCATATGTGCAAAAGGATTAATTCCTGGTTATTCCTCCCATGGAGGGAATGTATTAACATATGATTCCTCTTGTTGATTCCTAGTCTGTTACATAGTAGTTGGTCCCCTATAAGGTATAAACGAAATTATTTTATCTAGGATTTAACCAAGACAAGTGACGTAAAACAAACAAAAGGGATAACCTCTCTAATAGAGTTCTAGTTCCTATTTAACAGGGGTAATTCTAAGAATATAATTTGACTTCTCTTAATCTTAGAGATTGATGATGATGAGATATGATCTCACTCTTATTTGAGATGAGACAAATTCATTATGGAATAGTGATGAGAAATGTAACCGAGATAATGAAATCAAGATATTCTAATCTTAAATGTTGAATTATCAATGCTAAATAACAACTGAACTGAAAAAGAGGGTGAATCCTAGATGTTTGAGATTCACTAAATCCTTGTTATCTCCTAGAGTGTACACATTAATCTTTTACATGACACAAGACTTTTTGAGATTTTGGACTGATAAAAAGAAATGTTCTAACAGAGGAAACATGACTATTTTGATAGAAAGGTTTCACTATTGTTGTGGTCAAATACAACTTGTGGAAAAGTACAGGGTTAAATGCGACAATGCACAAAAAATTGTGGCAATAAAAAGGTCAAATGCGGTAATAAATAAGTCAAATGTGGAAATGCACAGGTGATTACAAAACATAACTCTCAATTGTGGTAGAGTGCTTAAAAGTGGCAGACAACTGGGTTTGCTTGAACAATTTGTTTTGATTAAGTAAAAATAGGTTTTGAAAGGACTTGAAACCTTGTACAAAAGTAGTGAAAGGTAAGGCAATGAGAGAACAAAGAAACTATTATGGTGTATCACCAAACAAGCCAAAGGGAACTAACCATTGTTCCCACCAAATGGAGCAGAGACTAGAAAAAAGGCAGTCAAGATTTACATTTTATCCCATCCTTATGTGAACATAAATTCATATCAAAAGAAGGCTTGGAAGACTTTAATTTCTTTCCTTTATCTATTGTCCATCCATCCTCCACCTTCTCATAAATCTGAGTTTCCATAGTTAGGACAGGGACAACATTAGCCCCCTTTTCCCCCCTTAGAGAAATAGGGATTGCAAGAACCACAGTACCTGCAGACAAGATAGTTGATCCAGAGACAACATCAACACTCCAGACAGGATCAATAATAGCAACACCTGAAAGGATAGCATCAACAGTCTGCAAGGCTAAATCCAAACAACATCAGTAGCACCAGCCTTAGTGTGCTCATCCCGACAGGAGAAAACATCTGAACCCCAATCCTTAGAAAATTTACCAGCCATATAATGGTGGCCAGAAGCCCCCAACCACCAAGAAGGTGATTTCTTCATTTTAACCTTATCAGATAAGCACCGTACAACAATATGGCCAGTCATATGGCATTTCTTGCATCTGAATGGGATGCCCTCATAATCTATATTCTGGATCCAAGAGCCCCTAGGGGAAGCCAAAGTAAACATATTGTTGTTTGATCAGTTTGTTGTTTTGATGAAAATGTGATAATTTTGGGATAGTAGGTTAATCTGATTGTTTCCAGTAGGTTGTTGAATCCCTAAGAATCTAACATGTTTGACTCATTTGAACTTGTAAGACATTGGTTTTGCATTGAAAATAATTACACAAACAAACATAGTAGACAAAATATTTTGTTATCTAAGAGTAACCAAACATAAAAACAACCCCATGGATGGAAAGGACAATACCATTGAATCCCCACTTGGATATAATCCAGCTGCACTATTCAATGTGGATAGCTTAGAATTTTGGTAGCACTAGCTCCCCTCCACAATAGACACTTCTCGGGCATACCAAACTTTAAATTCCAAGGGACATCACTTCCCAATGAATTGCTATCTCTAAGAGGAACTATAAGTACATGGGGTCTCTTAGTTGGTCTTTAACCTTCTGTATCAGCAAGTAAATGGTTTTTCTTTGGCAACTAAAAAATATTGGCTCTTTAGTAAGGTCATTCGTTCAAAGATATCTTATGAATCATACAAGGCCTCATGGTAGCATAAACATTATTTAGATCCTATAGATCCTAGAGGAGACCAGGCATAAGGTATCTTTTCCCTTTGAGACTTTAATCTCAAGAGGGTATTTGGTTATAGTGGGTTGGAAGAGGCTAACTTTTCCCTGTTCCCACTTGATTCGTTCCCATGAGATGTTTTGCTGAACGACATGCCCACTAAATATGAATGCATAAAAGTAAATAAATGACAATAGAGGGTCTAGATTTGTGATCACCCTCAAGGGGTGAGAGTATAATCTCCTACCAATACTGCTTCTCCTAGACACAATGAACACGCATTCATTTTAAAGCCCTAAACTCAAATATTCCCATGATTAACACAAGAAAGAAAGCATGAAATAAAGAAATAAAGAAAACTGTTAGAGAAATGGGATCTTTGACAAGCGTATTTTTTTCCTTTTGCCTCCACAAGATAACAGAAATGATTAGTGGTCAAACAAAATATGATTCAAAAATTCCTAGATTACTAAGGGTGTGGATACTGAAATGCAAATTATATTTAGCTTGAAAACCCTTAAGAGAATCAATATACTTGTTAAAGGCCTTGAGCTCGTCTTCGATTATGATTTCTAGGGTTGTCGTTCATTGACTTTGATAGTGAGAAAACTTTCTCTTGAGTTATTTTTGTGATCTAAACCTTGGAGTACTCCTAACTATCTTTCTCATCATTCCTCATATAGTTGTCCTACATAGAAACCAAGAAAAATAAAAAAGCCATGATATCACGATTAGAACCAAACTCCAAAATCATAAGAAAACAATAGAAAGTACATTCTGAAATAACTCTGTCGATTGTGAAATAACTTCGTTAATTGCAAAAAAAGTTCTCTTTTGATTGTGCAATATGTCTATTAGTTACGAAAACCTGTATACAGAAATATGCCAAGGAAAAATATGAAATTACATTGGTGATTGTGAAATAAATCATATCAGTTGCAAAAATAAAAGGGCCATATGCGGTAATAAACAGGTGATTGCAAAAATAAATAGGCAAATGTGAAATAACCGAACAAAGTTAATAAAAAAAATAGAATTAAATTAATCTCGGTCGTACGGACGAGACTGAAAACTCTTTTGGTCGTCTACAAGGGATGTGTTAGTTGTTGATTCACGTTGTGCTCACCAAAATGTTGTAGTGGAAATCTGCAAGACTAGAGAAACCTGATTAGTAGCACCGAACTATATAAAATAGAAAACTACTAAACCCAATTTAAGCCCTACTAACAATAAAATAATAAAACATCATGAACAATTTAATAAATTAAATGCAAAATGATGTATTCAAATCTTTCTTTTCTTCTCTCTTCTCCTTCTGAAACACCACTTTGATGGTGCTCGGAGTTGATATTGGCGACTCTTATGACCTAGGAGATTTGAGAAAATGTGATAAAAAAATGATTATATGTTGGTCGCAATTCACTTTAAAAACTTGCATAAAGAGTGTGCTCTCAAAAAATTTGTTTATTGAATCCTTAAAATGGGTTTGAAGGGGGTTTATATAGAGATTTCAGACAAATCTATGGTTGAGATTGATTATGTGAAAGAAGGATTAGACGGATGAGATAATTAGAGATGGATTGAGGATGAAGACATTCCATTTTTGAATGGAATTAGAAGCAAAGATAAAGATTGAAAATAAATTTCAATTTTGGAGAAATCAATTTCCAAAATCCAATTGATTTTTTCAATTTAAAAGATTGTTTTCATTTTCAATTTTGAGGATAACAAATGATTTTATTGACTTTAAAACTTATTTCTGATTTTTAGAATTCTAGATTCCTCATGAAATTGATTTTTCTGATTTTTGGAAGATTTTGGAATTAAAAATTTAATTTAAAAAGAAAGTAGAATTAATTTGAAATTAGAGTGAAATTAATCAGAAAATGAAATTAAATAAATTTGGTTTATTAATTTAATTGAGAAGAATTAATTAGCTAATTTAAATAATTAATCATAATTATTTAAGGTATTAGGAAATGATTAAATGATGAAAATATTAGGATATCGTGGATTTAAGATTATTAATTAAATAATTAAAGAACCATTTAACTAACAATGGAATAATTAGTGATTAAATGTGAGCTCGCAAGACTGTCCATTTTTTGGTGTCTACACAATGTCCCAAAACTCCTAAAAAAAGCTAGGGGGAATCCATCCAGGCCCAAAACTTTGAAATCTCCCAAAGAGAATGTGACATTCCTAGCTTCATCCTAGGAAATCTAGGGGCAACAACATCACGTTGTCCATAGGAGAAACAACCTTGGGGAGGCAGTCAAGAAAATGGACTTCCATGTTCCTGTCTGCAACACAACCATCATCTCTTAGGGTCTGTTTGGCATCATATGTAATGGTGCTTCAATATTAATCATAGGGAGTATGTTGGATTCGCAATAGTGGAATAAAAAATATGCTAGTAGGAATGTATGTCAACAAAAATTACTGCTAGAAATAATTACCAATAAATTTCACCATCATGTCCCTCTTTAGAAGGTGTTACTTTAGGATGGTATACAATCGTTAGATCCATAAGTGAGGCTAGCTGGGTGGAAGTAGTAGCAAGGGTGATGAAGAAACATAATTATGCTAATTAATGTTGGAGCATTGTAAAATTCTAGTTGTATATAGAAGCAAAATCAACCTACTTATTCATGGATTTTAGGTTTTGAGAATGTTATTTATGTTCTGGGTTTCCATGTTGTGTGATCGAATTAGATTTTTGGGTCTATGGATTTATGATTTTACAAGTCATAGATTGACAAGTAGTTTTCTATTATATTGTTAAGTGGTGGAAATGGTATGCTTCTATGTAATTGTTTATTTTTTGGTCGATAAAATATTATATTTGTATTAATTAGAAAAATTATTATAGTATCATCAAGCAGATATCATCACTGACATAAATTACATTTTTCCTAGCAAACCCCAAAAAACCTAGACTACATACATTTCCATATACAGTTTTGATCATCACGGGATAAACATTTTACCCTGTAAATTCTCCCTTCCCTACCCACCAACAAAAAAAATAGAGCACTACAAAAAAATTTTATGCCTATAAATAAGTCGAGTAACCAAATAGAGATACAAAATAAACATATTGAAAAAGAACCAGGCATGAAAAGCTAGCTAAGGGTTTCTCTAGTGGATGCCACCTCCGAGACAAAACCAATCGCAGTAGCCATTTGATGCTCACGCATTGTTTGTCCCTTCTTTCTCTGGGTGTGTTGTTCCTGTGTCTCTTTTCGACGACCTGAATCAGCTGCAACTTCACACCCTCCTTCTTTTTGGCCTTGTCTACGTGCATCTCCATCTTGGCTACGTCCACACCCCTGTCCTCATCCACAACTGCAACCTAGACCACCCCTTTGTTTCTCCCTCTTTTGAGCATCCATCTCCCACCATACATCCACCATCTTGATTCTAAACAACTCAAGATTCATCTGGCTCCTGGGTAATTTACCTGCAAGCTTCAGGTCCCAAACATGTACATAATCAACAACTAGCAGCCATGCTCATTGTGCATCCATTTTCCACTTTATGGAATTCCCCAACCCTCGGTGTAAGAGGAAAGGGTGCAAATGCTGAGGTATTCCTGGGTATCCCAATCAATCTTCCTAAGAAACAACAAAACCCCATCCTGGCACAACCTAATACAAGATCTCATCTAGACCAACCCTCTATTCAAGGTAGATGCATTTCACCATAATATGCTCCACCTCCGTCTTGGGAGAAAAATGGAGCCCCCGGGCATACAAAAGGGTAGTGATGTCTGCATTGGTGCACCACCATAAATCTAAAGTAATGTACTCCACGCCCAGCAGCACACGGACAACCTACATGAAGAATGGATGTGTGGGAATGAAAATATGGCTCAGCCTCTCCACCAAAACAGGTGCCTTGAAAGCCATTTGTTGCTTCGTGGCATCAAAATAAAAATTAGCTTCCACGACACTTCACTTCGTAGCCCACCTGAAAAACCACTTGCAGAGAATGTTACCAAGAAAAATGTGTCGTAGGGTTTGCAGTTCAAGGAATGTATAGCCCCAAAATTTTATCACATTGAATGTGTAGTAAAAATGGCATGTGTGAGGCCAGTCTCAACATTCACCACAGTACCTTGTCAACAATAAATGCATCACTAGTAGCCCAAATCCAACTCAATATTGCTTTTTCCTATCCATCACATCAACATCCTCAACACGACAAGACAACATTATCAATACACTTGAGCACTCACCATCCATTCATTTTTCCACCTCGACTACCAATTTGGAAAGTGAGTCATCCAAACTATTGCCCTCTCGGTACACGTGTAATTTTAAAGTTTTGAAAGGTCGTGAACTTCTTTCTGATGATTGAAATTATGTTTTGGAGTCTTCAAGTATAGGTTTTATGGATGCATTAGCATTCACAGTGATCTGAGAATCCCTTTCCAAGTGTAATTTGGTCACCTTCAATCTTTGTGCTAACTCTACTCCCATGAGCGCAACTTGGACCTCAACATCAATATTAGTTCCATCCTCTAATTTTTTGTGTTCAGTTGCAATAATATTGCCTTTTGAATCTCTTGCAACACATCTTGCGCCCGATGGGCCAGGATTTCCTTTTGTTGCCCCATCAGAATTCACTTTGGTCCATCCATCTTCTGGTACTTCCCATATAACATCCTCTCTCCTAACTTTTACCGGATCAACCCGAGAACACCCATTAACGGGTGCTTCTATGTAATTGTTATTTCAATGGCATGGCCTTAATAAAATCCCACTATATTATCTAGAAGTAATAATTGAATTGTTTAATAATTAAATAGTTTTAAATATTTTAAATGTATGGTTAAACAATAAAAAAACTCTAATAATTTAATAGAAAAAATTAAGTATTTAAATATATTAGTAATTATTATTCAACATGAATTATTGATAATGATAATGATAATATAATTTGCCTAAATCAATTTTTAGTATTATTGAATCGTATCTTTTAATATATTTTAATTTTATTATAATTTTTTATTATTTCATTTTCAAAATAGCTATAATTTTTATAAAGTTAAAATTTAGATTTTTAAAAATTTTAAAATAAAAAATTTATTTATTTTCAATATGATTGATTGAAAAGAATTGTGTTATAGGGAAGCTTTTTTCAAAGACACAATTGTTTCCTCCATATTTCATTATTTTAGCCAAGATTTTCATGCATATTATTAGAATTTATTTAAAAACCTACTATATAATATAACATAATATATGTTTATTTCTAGAAGTTTTATTTTAAATTTATAATATATTAATTATATATCAACTAATATTTATGTTAAAAAATCATGCAAATTTATTTTTACTTATACTTATTATTTTTTCTTTACAAAATATTGGGAATTAAGTTAAAATAAATTTATCAATTAACGATCAAAATTTGATTCTAAAAGTTTATATATTTTTTAATAAAAAAATAATTTAAAAATATTTTATTATTGAAATTTTGAGTCATTTTCAAATAATAAAATATTATTAATTTAAATATATTAATAATATTTAATATAAAATCATTACAATGTCTAATTAGTGCTTAGGATTAGATTGTGTTCTTTATTTGTTGATATTAATATTTATATTAGACTATTTACAAATATATATACATATGTACACATTGTACTTATATTATAATTATAATTATATATTGATATTATTATTGTAACTAATATAATAATATTAATTTAAAGTAATTATGTAGATTTTTATTTTCATTTTCACAAACTCAAATATACTATGCTTTTAAACTTTTATTATAAAACTGAAAATCAACCAATTGATCAATTATCTATTTGTATCAATTAAGTTTAGGATCAACATAAAGCCATAACAACTATAATATTAATTCAAGTACTAATATTATGTTAAAATCAACAAATTGATCAATTATCTATTTGTACCAAATTTGAGATCTATAACAACTATAATATTAATTCACCGACTGCTAATATTATGATAGTTTTGATGTTGTTATGGTATTCATGTTAAATTATTTAACTTGAAAGCAAATATTTTTACTAAAATACTACCAAGACAAGTAGTGGCCACTAGTGGCACTTGTTGTTATTATCATTACTTTTGATACTCTCTATAAATAAAAGCATCACTACTACAAATTATCATTTAGAATATTTATTTAAATATTACACAAATTTAATTATCAATCTTATTTTTAAAACCCATAGCTTCTCATGTCCTATTTCAATTTTTCTAATCAAATCATTACTTTTAAGACTCTTCACAAATAAAAACATCATCATTACTATTGATTTCAATATATTATTTTGAATACTTATTTTAATATTACATAAATTTAACTATCAACAAAATATATTATCATAATAAAATTGCCAAAACTGTTTGTGACAATTTTATGAAAAAAAAGTAGACATTTTAGTTAGTATTGTAGGCTCTGGTGTGTCAAAGATTACTACTTTTTCTCCATTGTATTTAACCCATTATTATCTAACTTCCACCATGAAAGGGAACAAGTAAATAATTATGGTGATTATCAGTAATGGTATTTCTGTAAAAATAATAATTGTGACATTTGGGGATTGATATCCATGCAAAAATTCATCTATCTTTTGGAGAATTGGTCTTTCGATATACAGTCTCCAACAACAATGAGAGTCTTTTTTTTTAAGTAACAAATTCAAGAACTAAATTAGTAGGGGTGTCTTAAGATAAGAATAGAAGCTTGTATATATCTTGCAGTAAAATACATATATGTAAGTCAACAGGTTTCAAAGGGAGCAACTTGCCAACTAGTGGAGTTCCAAGAATATTCATTATGAATCAGGAAGATTTACTATATAAAGAAAAAAAACAAGTCATTGCAAATAATTGTTTTCATAGAACTTCTTTGGTTAAGAGTCAAGGACTGAGGGGTATCCACTTCGCCAAAATCCAAAAATGGTCTGGGGCAGATCCCAGCTTATGGTGTCGGAGGCATGCACTCAACAAGACTTGATCTCTGGTGGGCTCATTGAGAACTAATTTAATTCACTAGTAGACCAAAGGCCCATTGAATTTTTTTGTTTTGTATATATACATTTTAAAAAAAAATTATTCCCTACTTCAAGATAACATTGAAATGGTAAAAGTTTTATAGTTCAGATATGTGGACTATTTTTGTACGTAGTGTATAGTCGAAAAATGGAAGCACTCCATGGTAGACTAGTTTAGCCTTCCAAGTAAGTGGTTTGGGTTAATGTCAAGTGCCTTGAATGGGTTCCTAATTTAGACCTGGCTTTCCCCCTGTTCTGCCCCATTTCCACCTTTCTCCAGCCAATTTTTGGCATTCTGGATTGCAAATTTGAGATCTTTGACCTCAGGGTCAAGGTTGACCTTTTAGGTCTATGTCAACCTCAACCCTGACCTAGGTCAAGGTCAATCTCACCCCTGACCTAGGTCAAGTTCAACCTTGACCTTGACCCAGGGTCCATATTTCAGGGTCCCATAGCTTTCGGATGTCGGTCTTTGAAAAAGTTTAATTCCCACTTCAGGGTCGGCTGTTTCGGGTTCCAAAGCGATGATTCCTAAATTATATTTAATATAGGTCCTCTCCTAGGGGTAAAGGCTTTAATGGGAGTTTAATTCTCCTATGTAGGCCTCCTTAGAAGATTGTGCCCTAATTTCATATAAAAGGAATCCTTTCTCTCTCATTTTCTCTAAGTTTTTCTAAGCACAAGACTCTCTAACCACATGAACCATCATCAAGAAAGAAGCATGAAATCATAAGGCACTTCAAGAAAGAAATAATCCATTGAAGCAAGCATCTACTCTCAAGTATTCAAGCATTCAAGCATCCAATTCATCAAGGAGATCCATTGGTAGTCATTGAAGGATTCAAGCTCCATTGGAACCCTCTTGTTGAATATTTCTCCATCTACATTCCTCCAAGATTTTTCCTATTCAAGAACCCATTCAAGATTTGGTGTTGGAGATCTATAATAAATTGATTGAAGACATCCTACATTCTAAATTCTAGATCCATTGGTGCATACATACTTGTGGATTCAAGGATTTGAATCCTCCACAAGGACTTTTTACAAGCAAGGTGAATTTATGCATTTACTTTGTTTACTTCTACAATTTCAATTATATATTTGAGGTTAATTCCAAAACCAGGGTTTGACCAAGGAAAACCCCTCCCCCCCAAAAAACAAATCTCATTTTTCTTGTAGGTACAGGTTCAGGATTGAATATTTGAACTCAGATCTGGATACCCTTTTCAGCAAACTTTTGGGATCCGTGAATAGATTTTCTATCAAATCTGTGCAGGTCAGGGTTGAGATTATTGGGTCAAGGGTGAGATTACTGGGTCAAGGTCGACCTTTTTATTAAGATGGTGTCAAATCAGAAAAATATTTCTGGGTTTTGTTTGTCTCTGTGTTCCGGTTCCAGGTCATACTTTAGATTTTCCAAAAATAGAGTACAGACCTCAGAAAACAACATTATTTGATCTGTAATATTTTAAGGTTAGTACTTTCCTCCTATCCATTTCAATTAAATTTCTTAATCTATCTAAACTTATTACACATTCCTTTCCACAAAACAAGAATTTATGACTTTCCTCTTTGCTCTCATTTCCAAATGATTGATTCATTTGTGCATTGATCCTTCTCTTGGGGTTAATCAATTTGGATCGTTCATTTGTGCATCTTGGGATGTAAGAGGAATATCTTATCTTTCACCCACTTATTTCAAATGTTACATTTTATATGTTACATTTTGGTGAACCCGTGATAGACAACGCTTTCTTTTTGGTGTTAGATTTGCATCTTATGTTAGACCTTACATGCATTTACAAGTAGATTTATTTTATGCTCTTGCATTTATATATCAAAAATTAAAAATCACAAATTTCTTTAAAAATATAAAAAAATTTACATTTTTCATGCTTATAAATTTCATTTGAATGCATTGGGATATATTTAGATCTATTTTCTATGTATTTCTTTATTTGTTATCATGTTGCACAAGTTGTTTCAAGTGTTTTCCAAACATCCTTCTATAACTTTTGGGATTAAACAACATCCTCCTCTTACCTTACCATTGCATGATGTTACACCTAGAAAGACTTCATTTAGTGCATGCGATGTTTATTTTTCCTCTCTTGTATTACCTTGTAAGGATATATTAGAGCAAGAAGATGACTTTAATCTTTCTCTCCATCATATTTCTCTTTATGGAGATGAGTTGAGGATTGATGTTAATTCTTCTCCTAATATATGTCTTTCCTATGAGCCTACTTTAGAATATAATCCTCCTATTTGGGATGAACCTTTGGATTTGGATGTTGATTACTCTCTTCCTCATGAATCTATTGTAGATGATCCTCCTATTTGGGATAAACCCTTGAATAAAGACATTGATTTATCCCCTCCTTGTGAAGATGCTTTGATACAAGAGGGTGATTTATTAATATATGACATATTCATACATAATGGTGACTCTTTTTCTAAAACACACTCCTCTTGTGAAGACATTTTAGAGAAAGAAGGAGACATTATAGATTCTTTACCTCCATTTGGGATTCCTTCTAGTGATGAGGCATTAGTGGAGAATGATATAAATTCCCTTAATGCTCTCCCTCTTAGTGATGATCTTATCGAGAATCAAGATCCTACCTCATCTCCTCCTAGGACGTCTTCTTCTCTTCCTTCTTGTGAATCTATTTGTAGTGTTGAGATAACTAACATGGTTTATCCAAAACCCTTATTGGCTATTAAAGGTTGTCCTTGCATTACTATCAAAGGTAAACCTATGGAATCTTTAGAGTCTTTCAATGATCAAGATTCTATATCTCACACCTATCGTACAAGGAATAACCCTCAACCTAATCCAGTGGTTCCTAATTCTTTACCACCTTCTCAACCCATTCATCCTCCTCCACCCCGTCTTCCTAGCATGGAGTATGATATGATAAACAAATTGTGCACTAGCCCTACTAAGATCTCTTTATGGGAGCTTCTTTAAACTTCACCTACCTAACATGAAGCCTTGAAAAAAGATCTAGCAACTCTTCCCACTCCACCTCCTAATCAAGAGAACATCAACGCCTTCTTACAATGCATGCATGTTACCCCGGGTCCTCCTGACATTGTATTTAATCAAAAGGATTTACCTTCTAAAGAAGTTCAGAAGCAATATGATGCCCTTATGGTTGGTGTTACTATCAATAAGAGTATCATTTGTAGGACCTTGATTGATAATGGATCTGGGCTTAATATTTGTAGCATGGACATGCTCAAATCAATTAAAGTTGATCTTTCAACTATTCAACCTAATAATAATCCTATA
This sequence comes from Thuja plicata, assembly GCA_018584345.1. Classification (NCBI taxonomy): domain Eukaryota; kingdom Viridiplantae; phylum Streptophyta; class Pinopsida; order Cupressales; family Cupressaceae; genus Thuja; species Thuja plicata. Next base: position 3,033,858 of record MU225078.1, read on the forward strand.
CATGGCTTTGATAATATTGATAAGAACACTTTGGGCATCATTACCTTACCTATCAAAGTAGGTTCGGTCATCCTGAATACTCCTTTTCATGTTATTCCTGGACCTCTTAATTATAACCTCCTTTTGGGTAGACCTTGGTTGCATGAGATTCAAGCTGTTCCTTCCACCCTTTATCGTAAATTCAAGTTTATTCACAACAACATGGTGTATAGACTTCATGTTGATGATGCGCCAAATCCTTGTTTGCATATTCAAGCCCACAATACTCCAATTCCTAATAGTAATCCTTCTTCCTCTAATGCTCTTCCTGGAGATGACTGGGGAACCTTGAATTTTAATCCTACCTTTATTGGAGAATATAAGGTTTCTGATCTTGATTTTATGAAGCCACAAAGAGAGTTTGAACAATGAGTCTTTGCTTCTACTTCTCATTACCTTCGTAATAACTTTGTCGCTGCTTCTACCCACTATGAATATGTCAGACCTACTAATGACGACATAGTGACTACTGAAGTTTCATTGAATCCTTCTGATATGGCTTCTTGTTATGGTCCTGGTTATCATTTACTAGTTAAACAAGGATTCCATGGTCAAGGATGTGGTAATCATAAACAGGGAATTCAAATTCCCTTACAGAATGAGGGGCATGAGCATTCTTATGGATTGGGATTTAATTGTCAACAACAAATCAATGTTAGAAACATCTCAAATAATACTTCAAAACATGATGAACCTATGAAGGAATTTGACCAAGAAGTTCTTTTGCCTAAACTCCTTCATGCTAAGATGATTATTAGACCTAAACACAAAAACAAATGTAGTCCACACTTGAAGACTCTTCCTTTTTATTTGTTTCATAGATTTCATGATCACTCTACTAATGAATGTCATGCTTTACATTATAAGATTAGGCAGCTCATTGATAGTAAAGTTATTTATACAGCATGTGACAATGAGTTATATTTCAATCCTGTTTTCTCTGAATAACATTTATGTTCCTATTATGGAACTCCACATTATGTAAACAATGTTAGCCTAATCTTTGGGGGCTTGTTGTCTTGCATAGTATTGTGAGCAATATAATAGGTCCCCTTTCATCCATGTTCCTATGCTTGGGGGGCAAGGATGCCATCCCCTTCTTTTCTATCTTTCCAGGATCCACTTTTCCCTTGGTTAAGCAGTATCTATTGTGATATCCAATCATACATGAAAATTTTGGTTTTCATTGAGGATCTATGTCCTTGATCATAAGCTATTTCTTTGTTTGACATTGGGTTTCCATGGTTGATAAATCTCTCACCTTGGAAACTAAATAGTGTGTTATCCCTCACAAGGGTTACTTTTTCACTTCTTGCATGATATCTCTTTGCATTCATCCCTTCCATGGCCTCATAGGAGCTGT
>MU225078.1:3035309-3047143 GCA_018584345.1 Thuja plicata
ACTTCTTGCATGATATCTCTTTGCATTCATCCCTTCCATGGCCTCATAGGAGCTGTGACCTTCTTGGCTTGGACTAGGTGTTGTCTATGGATATTGTCTTGATGTTGAAGAAGGCTTTATCCTTGTTATTTTCTTTCCTTAACATGTCAAAATAGTATGTACTTTTCCATCTTAAGGAGGGGGGCATATATACAGCCTCCCTCATTTTATATTATGCATTTTTGTTCTAACATTTTGTTTTGCACCATGCTAAATCCTCTGAAGGCAACGCACATAAGTTGCTAAATCCTGAAGAGATACGCATTTTACAAATGTATTCCTTGGTGATATAAGAATATGGATCCATGGGTAATTCATAAAAGTTGTCAGAAGATGCACTATATACATGCACAAAGTTGCCAAAAGGCACACAACTTTATGGGGTGACTATCAAGTGCTTTCTTGATGGGCCATCCTATCCTTTTTGTGGTTCACAATGAGATACACACATCTTACTGGGTGAGCTAACCACTCCTCTCTCTCTCTCTCTCTCTCTTTCTCTTTGACCGGTTATGTCTCTCTTATTATGATCTTAAGGTTGATAAAGACTTAAAGGCCCTGGGGGCTTGAGGATTCCTTTGTCCCTTTTGATTTCAATAAGATTATCTTTTTTTTCATGATCTCCTTTACCAAGAGTTTGTATTGAGTCCATACTCTTGCTAAAGTGGGGGCTAAATGTATAGTTAGAAAATGGAAGCACTTCGATGGTAGAATGGTTTATCCTTCTGAGTAAGTGGTTTGGGGTCATGTCAAGCACCTTGAATGGGTTCCTAATTTAGACCTGGCTTTCCCCCTGTTCTGCCCCATTTTCCACCTTTCTCCAGCTAGTTTTTGGCATTCTGGACTGCAGATTTGAGATCTTTGACCTCAAGGTCAAGGTCGGCCTTTTAGGTCTATGTCAACCTCAAACCTGACCTAGGTCAAGGTTGACCTCACCCCTGACCTATGTCAAGGTTGACCTCAACCTTGACCCAGGGTCCAGATTTCAGGGTCCCACAGTTTCTGGATGTCAGTCTTTGAAAAAGTTTAATTCCCGCTTCCAGGTCGGTTGTTTCAGGTTCTGAAGAGATGATTCCTAAATTATATTTAATATAGGTCCTCTCCTAGGGGAAAATTATTTAATGGGAATTTAATTCTCCTATGTCAGCCTCCTTAGAAGATTGTGCCCTAATTTCATATAAAAGGAAGCCTTTCTCTCTCATTTTCACTAAGTTTTTCTAAGCACAAGACTCTCTAACCACATGAACCATCATCAAGAAAGAAGCATGAAATCATAAGGAACTTGAAGCAAGAAATAATCCATTGAAGCAAGCATCTACTCTCAAGCATTCAAGCATTCAAGCATTCAAGCATCCAATTCATCAAGGAGATCCATTAGTAGCCATTGAAGGATTCAAGCTCCATTGGAACCCTCTTGTTGAATATTTCTCCATCCACATTCCTCCAAGATTTTTCCTATTCAAGAACCCATTCAAGATTTGGTGTTGGAGATCTACAAGAAAATTTATTGAAGACATCCTACATTCTAAATTCTAGATCCATTGGTGCATACATACTTGTGGATTCAAGGATTTGAATCCTCCATAAGGACTTTTTACAAGCAAGGTGAATTTATGCATTTACTTTGTTTACTTCTGCAATTTCAATTATATATTTGAGGTTAATTCCAAAACTAGGGTTTAACCAAGGCAAACCCCTCCCCCCCAACAAACAAATCTCCTTTTTCTTGCAAGTACAGGTTCAGGTTTAAAGATTTGAACTCAGATCTGGATACCCTTTTCAGCGAACTTTCAGGATCTAGGAATAGATTTTTTGTCAGACCTGTGCAGGTCAGGGTTGAGATTATTGGTCCAAGGGTGAGATTAGTGGTTCAAGGTCAAAATATTTCTTAAGATGGTGTGAGATCAGAAAATGATTTTTGGTTTTTGTTTGTCTTTGTGTTCCGATTCTGAATCATACTTCATATTTTCCAGAAACAGAGTACAGACCTCAGAAAACAACATTCTTTGATCTAAAATATTTTAAGGTTATTAATTTCCTTCTATCCATTTCAATTAAAGTTCTTTATCTATCTAAACCTATCACACATTCCTTTCCACAAAATGGGAATTTAAGACTTTCCTCTTCACTCTCATTTGCAAATGATTGATTCATTTGTGCATTGATCCTTCTCTTGGGGTTAATCAATTTGGATCGTTCATTTGTGCATCTTGGGATGGAAGAGGAATATCTTATCTTTCCCCCACTTATTTCAAATGTTGCATTTCTTATGTTACACGTAGAAATATGCCTACCTATGGTAAAAATTCAAATGTAGAATAGTTCCCAAGAATATTACACAAACTTCAAACATTTGGTTTCCAAGTATAGCAACAGTTACCTTAAACTTAGGTAAATATGTCATTGAATATTTGGGATCTGGAATAATCAATAGAAAAACACATGTTCTAAGATTATGAAGGAAGAGCATTACTCATCTACAAACTAATATGCTGGAAAGATTCTCTTCTACAGATTAAATAACAGCCCAAGGTTCAAATGAACCAAAGAAAATAAAAACAATGTCCAATTGAAATTATTTTTTCTTAAACTAGTGTGCAGAGAAAAGATTAAAATATCCTCAAGCACACTATGAGTTAAATGACCGCATCCATTTTTTTAGATTTTTCTATTTTAGGATAGTTTGTAAAGGTTAGTTCTTTCAGTAACATGTCAATGAAACAACTTTCAGAATTAAAAGGTCAATTTTCTTCTATTTGAGCAATAATTTTATGTTAGTTAGGGATAAAAAAGGTGAAAAACAAATTTAAAAATAATAAATAATACAAAAGATGGCTCGTCAAAATAGATTGGTCTATTAGTAATTTGATTTCAATATTGAGAATATAATCATTTGACTTTAATATGAGAACTTGAGGGTACTTTCACATGTATGGAAAGCTATAGCTAAGTCATAAGAAATGGGTTTACTTCTAATGAAAATATTTAATTGTACAAGTGTTATTATATGATGTTGCGGTCAAGGTGAAGCAAAGACATCATGAAGGTATGAAGAATATTGTCTTATATTCATGAAAGGTGTATAATTTATAATACAAAGAATAGAGTAGGAAAGTAAGCTCTCGTGATTGAACTAGGAAAAGGGTTCATCTAATTTGCTAGACAAATCCTAGAGTACATTTAGAATAGTTTAAATGGTAAGGCTTAACTTTGTAGTCAATTGACTAGTTTAAAAAATGTATATTGAACTCTATTTAAACAATAGGTTATTCACTAAGTCTTCCGTGATATATTGGCAAAATTTATTTGTGTATGGTGCACTTCCCAAGTCTACAATGTTGTGCTAAACTTTGGATCTATATGGTGCCAATTGACTTACACAATCAATTGGAGTAGGCATTGCTAGGTATCAGATGCATAAGGATCCAAACTCATCTTATTAGTGTAGGTATATGTGTCCATGTGTAGGTCATATAAAGTGGAAAGGATGCAAGAGCTAACAATGTTGTTATCAAGGTTAAAATGTAGAGTATTGTTGTGAATGGTTATTGAAGTGTGTGTGTGTGTGTTTGTCTTGCACCAAGGTATATGAAATTGTTAAGATGGCACATTTGCGTAGAGGTGCTTAAGGTCATTTTTAAAAATGTCTCATCCATGCACAAAGCATATTGACATTGTGTTAAATGTTCAAGAGAAGGTAGTATACAAGCTTCTATTGGGTCGATTCCTAGGACCACAAGTTGCATGGAATTATATATGTATCATTTTCCCTTTCTTGAAGAGAAACAATATCTATTCCATCTAAGTCTATAGAAAAAATACATATCTAATGTTGATATGAAAAAAATAACTTGTTAAATTGAATATATATATATGTGTGTGTGTGTGTGTGTGTGTGTGTGTGTGTTCATATTTCTTCACCCTTTCTCATAAAGTTGTGCCCTCATTACGTTGGAAAGATACTCAATATTATCAACATAGAAAATGAGATCAACTGTGTGGGGTGTATCATGATGATTCATGTGCATGTTGATGACTTATAGATGGGGTCATAAAACTTTTATAAAGCTCAAAAATAAGTGAAGATTCAAAGTAGTCATATTTCTACCCAAGAACCAATGAAGGTCTAGAGTGTGCAAGTGTGATTGATGTTCAAATTATGGTATTGACTATGTATGCTTGATAATGTCAAGGGAAGTTGGTCCTTATACTTCCACTAAAAAAAGAGGGTGGCATTAAACTCATGTGCTCTTATAAAACATAGTGGGTTCAATGTGCAAGAGTCACAACATAGAGTAGTGTATAGTAGTGGGGCATGCATGTTCCAAAATAATATTGCTATTTGAATTAGTGGCTCATTGTTGTGGAATGTTGAAGTGTTTTATGCAAGATTACAATAGATTTTGTTCTTTAATGTGTTTTTTTTATGTGGCATGATTTTATGTGTAGTGAGATCAAGAGCTTAGTCATGATGTGAAGTTGAAAATGTTTTTTGTACTTGTAGTTTCAATGAGAGTTGTAAGTGTTGATGTTTTGTATAGCTATGGTGAGGGTCATAAGTGTCGACATAGGAGACCACTACACATTCTGTTTGATCATCCTCCCAAGCTAAGATGGAGTGTTAATGTTTGTAGCTTCAGTCATATGACCATTAGAATACATATAATAGATGTTGATTAATAATAATATAATATATATGTTATATTATTATTAATCATATAAAATTTAATATTCAATATGAAATTATTAAATTATGTAAGTGAGTAGTTTGTTGATGGTGAATGTTTGACTGTCTCAGAAAATATAGTCTCAGTAAAGGGACCATATCTCACAAATCCACCATTGGTTTTTTATGAATTTAGGATATGTTGGTGAAAAACAAATTTGAAAGGATCCTACCAGAGCGATTGGAGAGATAGTATGGGGTCAAAAAGTTAAGATGGACTATGTACAGGTCTATATGAAATTCCTAAAAGTGGATTTCATTAAAGAGATATATTAAATTGTTATGATCGTGGTCAAGCATTAACAAAGAATAATGTATTCAAGGAAGTGTGTCTCTTTATAAAAAAATAATAATAATTATAGAGTTTCACCTCTCTTGGAGCAATCAAGTCATTTAACAAGAAGACATGAGTATTGTTCAACGATATAAGAGTGGGAATTGTACATTGTGGGGGGAATAATAACCAATGTTACATTTCCATTTGAACCATCCGTAGTGGAGAGTGATAAAATGGTGATTATGCACTCTAGGTTGTCACTATACATGAAGGTCATTGGCATGGCTAGCATGAATAACATTATGATCTCCTGCAACGTGTCCTCCACAAAAAAACTTCAAAATTTGATGAGTTGATATTTCTTATATGGGCTCACCTTACAAAAGGAAATATTTGAAACTTAAGATAAGTATTCCATGTTTTATTAATGCATATGAATTATTGAGTTTGAAATTTAGGCTATAATATTTTCTAGTAAAATCCTGTATGCTTCTCTCTTTGGTATTTCCGTATGAGATAGTTTAGTTTATAAGCTATTTGTAATCTCTCTCTGACATACCTTCAGGACAGATGCACAAGAAATTGTTTCCAGAGGGAGTCTAAATATTCAAAGGTAACTTTGGACAAGGAGCTAAGAAGATTGATATCAGACTCAGAGGGATTCTGACAGTTCATCTTAAGCAATCTTGGATGATCAATAGATTGATATCTTCTCAACAAGCTCTTCTCTGTGAGAGAAGTTCGAGATGAAATCCCTCATTTTCACCCTCTGCATTGAGGCATGATGAATGTCATGTGTGTGACTCCATATTTTTAATGGGCCTTCCCCTGTGTACATCATGAGAAAGTGACTATGTGCATAAATTTTGACACACTTCTATGAATCATTCCATCCAAGGTTGCTCAAGAATGAGGCCTCAAATATCAATCCATAGCTCTCTAGTCATGGAGTGTAAAGATATGAAATAGAAGCCCTCAGATTGAATTGGTTGTGCCTATGCAAGTACACCATGAAATGAGAGATTCAAATGCATGAAAATGAGATCTACTCTATATGATTGCAATGCATGAAAAGAAATTAATCTAAATGATAACAATGCATGGCTAAATCTATGAAAGGAAAATACAAATGCAAGATTAATCTATGAAAATAAATATGAATCTAATCTATATGAGTAGCCATGAATGCAAGAAAGAATGAGACAAGAAGAGAGAAGTTGCAATATCCAAGCTCAAATGCTCAAATCCTCCTCCAAAATTGCTCTCCAAACCTGCAACATAACAATACTATGAAAAAGATCTATATCAAATAAGAAGGAGAGGTCTCCTTTTAAAGGAAAGTGAACGATTGAAATTAAGAGGCAAAAATCAAAGGCTATGATTAAGAGGAAAAAACCCACCACTTAGGAAGATGTGATGAAAAAGGGATTTTATTTACTTCTCATTTAATTTATTGCCTTTTTCAACAAATAAAGTGCTTTAAGTGGGGATTTTTATTTATTTAATTAAAAGAGGGGTTTTCTTTCAATTAAATAAATTAGAAGAACTTTATTTAATTAAATGGGAGGAATTTAATTTAATTAAATAAGAGGAATTTTATTTAATTAAAAGGGAGATTAATCTTTTAATTAAATAAGAGGAATTTCATTTAATTAAAATGGAGATTAAATCTTTTAATTAAATAAAAATGATCAAACCTTAGGAAATATTAAAATAATTGAATTAATTACAATTTGATCAAGGAAATTGATTTGAATTGAAAATATTCCAAAGCATTAATTCAGAAAATTTGATAAATTGACAAAATGATAAATGGGGCCCAAAGTCTAGGCGACCATTTTAGGGTGCATACATTTGCCCCTCTTTGAAAAATGTGTGGTCGACATGGGAACACATGTAGTCAAAGAATGTAGTTGCAGTGTGAGGTTGAAATGGGATCACAAAACAACCTAGACGTGTGGTTGAAACGGGAACACATCAGGACAAAAAATAAGCACAATTAAAAAAAACAAAGTCAACACCGAAATAAGTAATTGACATGCCAGAGATAAGAATCTCAAGAAATACTGATATAATTGATAAAGTTGAATCAAAGATTGAAATGTGATAGGTACTGCCCCCTCGTGATCGAAATCGAAATGAGATAGAGGAGAAACAACAAATTGATAAATTTGATCAAATTGAATTAAAGATAAGATTCTTGATGTAAGATGGAAGGTATAAAGACCACATAACCAAGGTAGATCAAGCATGAAAAATTATGCCCCAAGGTTGAATTAGAAGAAAAGAAGTGGGGTGAAAGTGAATGGAAGATAGAAGTTTGGAAGAGGTGGAAAGAAATGGAGAGAAGAAAGAGAATTTCCCTCAAGAAAGAGAATGCCCCAAAAATAATCAACTGTTTAAGATAGAAAATTTTGATTGAGATCATGAAAGAAGATAAGGAAATGAAGATCAAAATGTGATCATAGTTGATTAAAATTCCACAAGAAAGATGAAGGAAACCCTCTCAAACTCATAATGCAACCTAAAAATGCAAACTAACATGAAGTCTAACAATGCAAGCTACATGAAAATGCAAAGGTGTACTTGCAATAGAGCAACAAACATAGGATCTTATGTTCATCATTCATAAAAGAATGTAAAGGAACTTATTTTCATCATTGGGCCATTATTAACGGACATCGAAAAAATCACACAATCATCACTAGTCACAAGTGCAACTATGAAGATATGAATGCGATTTATATTGGAAACATTACACAACCATCACTAGTCACGAGTGCAACTATGAAGATATGAATGCGATGTATATCAGATTTGAAATGTGCAAAGATTCTAACATAAGCATCAAAGACATAAAGGTCAAGATGACTGTGATGTTAGCTTACCCAATTTAATATAGCAAAACCGTGCTCGCATCAAGGCATAGAGGCCAGGATGACCAGCAGAACGGTTGTGCAAAAATAGTTAAGCATAAAGCAGGAAGAAAATAAAAACATGTCACATGCCCCAAGTCCTCTAGCTATGCATCATAGAGAGACTTATTAGACAAGGACAATCAATGAAAATCAATAACAGTCAGCGCACAAGGAAAATATCATGACATAGCTCAAGCATTAAGTGTTGCATTTAAAAATTTAAGTGTGTTAACTGATACTGAGTTCTGAGGATAAGGATCAAATGCTTGCAAGCAGGTAAGACCATATGACAAAACTGGTAAGACCAAACTGATAAGTGTTGAAAAACACTCAATGTTAAGGGTTGTATTAAAAAATATAGTTGGAGTGGTATTGAAAAACACCATTTTTGAGGCGTCCTAAAGACTAACGCATCCAAGAGACCAAAGCTAACATAGGTATGCCCCCTAGACAAAGACAAAAACCAATTCCAGACCGAGGCAACAAGGACAAGGCATGATGGAGAAAGGCTAAGTGTTGAGGTCACGCGCTAAGAAACAGGGGTGCAAAGGCCTCAAGTAGCGCCCGTTTCCAGGTTTTCACCACTTGGATTTTATTACAATTTTTTCATTTTTCATTTTTTTTTTTCTTTTTTCAGGACTTTTTATAATTTTTTTGAATTTTTTGCTACCAAGGCGCTTGTTTCCAGGTTTTCACCAAGGCACTTTTTCTATTTTTTTAAATTTTTGAATCTTATGATTTTTTTGTATTTTTTGTTTGGAATATATAATTTTTTTGAAGATACATCAAAGTGCCTAGTGCTAAGTTTTCACTAAGATGCTCATTTTTCAGGACATTTTCTAATTTTTAGAATTTTTGACAATATATCATTTTTTTGAATTTTTTCAAGATCAATAATATGTACAAAAGGATGCCCCGAGACAAAACGGGCATCATGGATAGAACTTCTTCAGGTGTAAAACATTGATAGGGTCAGGGAGTTGTTCTCCCTCCTCTATAGATAGTAAATAAGCACCTGTCCCAAAAACTGTTGTGATAATGTAAGGTCCAAGCCAATTAGGTTCAAATTTACCCTTTTGATCTCTATGTTGTTGATTCTTAGGATTTTCACGTAAGACAAGATCTCCCACTTAGAACTCTCTAGGGTGAACCTTTTTGTTGAATGCTTTGGACATACGCTTTTGATAGACCCTCATATGGTCAAATGATGCTTGACATTTTTCATATAGAATTTCTAACTCTTGAAGTCTCATGGCGCGGTAGTCTTCATCTATAAATAGACCATGGAGAGAAACTCTAAGTGAAGGAATCTCAATCTCCAAAGGTAACACTACTTCAGCACCATATATAAGGGCAAAAAGAGTAGCCCCAGTAGGAGTATGAATACTCGTTCTATATGCCCACAAAGCCGAATTTATCTGTAAATGCCAATCTCTACCATTCTTACACACTGTTCTATGCAAAATCTTAAGAATGGTCTTGTTTGATGCCTCTGCTTGACCATTTCCTTGCGGGAAGTAAATGGAGGACCAATGTTGTTTAATCTTGAATTTCTTGCAGAGTTGTTTAACGTCCTTATTTTTAAACTGGCCTTCATTGTCAGTAATAATCTTAGAAGGCACTCCATATCGACAGATGATATGGTTTAGAATGAATAGAGAGACTGTCTTTCCTGAGGCAACAGAAAGTGGGACAGCTTCTACCCATTTAGTAAAGTAATCAGTAGCAGTAATGATAAATTTGTGTCCACCTGATGAGTTGGGATGATTCTGCCCAATAAGGTCAAAGGCCCAGTGTTGGAATGGCCAATGAGAAATAGAAGGAATGAGATCCCTACCTGGAGCATGTATCAAGTTACCATGTTTTTGACACTTTTCACATGACTTTGCAGAAACTACTACATCAATCTGCATCGTGGGCCAGTAGTACCCCACCCTAAGCAACCTTCGAGCCATGGCAAGACCATTGGAGTGTCCCCCACAGATACCCTCATGAATGTCAACTAACACTTGATCGAATTCTTCCTTTTCTAAGCATCTAAGAAGTGTTCCATCTAGACCCCTCCTATACAAATCACCAGCGATAAGGGAGTGGCGAGAGGCATTTTGGGTAAGGTTTCTGCGTTCAGATCGGTTAAAAGTTCCAGGTATAATGCCATCATGAAGATATGAGTAAATGGCACCATAACGGGATGATTCATGACCAACAATAGTACAAATGATATGGCTTTCTTGGGAATCAAAGATAGGGTGATGTAGCTCTTCCACCAGGAATTCAAATCTTGATTCATGTTTCTCTAACTGAAGAAGTGAAGCAAGTGTATCCATAGCATCAGCTACTTTGTTTTCTGATCTAGGGATTTGCTGAAATGTGACAAATGTGAAGTATCTTTTTAAGGAATCAACCATTTTCTTGTAAGGTACCATCTTCTCATGTTTTTTTGATATTCATCATTAACTTGGTTGATTATCAGCTGTGAATCTCCATAGATGTGTAACTGTGTGATTCTCCATTCTATGGCTATCTTAAGTCCATTTGTTAAAGCTTCATACTCAACAATATTGTTTGTACATGGGAACAATAATTTGTAAGACTTAGGAATTGTGTACCCATGAGGAGAAACAAACAACACACTAGCTCCTGAACCATTTTGCATAAAAGATCCATCAAAGAACATCTTCCAAGTTCTTTCAGTAATATACATAAGATGCTCATCTGGGAAGTCAACTTAAATAGGTACATCATCTTTTAATGGGAAATCAGCCAATTGATCTACTATAGCTTGTCCTTTGATTGCATCTCTCTCAATGTACTCAATGTCAAACTCTGAAAGTATCATCATCCATTTAGCAAGTCTACCTGTGAGGGCAGCCTTATTGAGCAAGTATTTGAGTGGATCTATTTTTTCTATGAGGTGTATAGTATGCGCAAGCATGTAATGTCACAAATTTTGGGAAGAAAACACAACAGCAAGGAAAGCTTTCTCAATGCTAGTGTAATTAACCTTATATGAAACAAGAGTACAACTGATGTAATATATTGCTCTTTCTTTCCCATTTTCATCAAGTTGAGCAAGTAATGCCCCCGAGGAAGATTCTATTTCTGAAATGTATAAAATAAGTGGGTTCCCTGGGATAGGAGGCATTAAAATAGGAGGATTTGCCAAGTATTTCTTAATTTGATCTATGCTCTTTTGACATTCCTCATTCCAAACACATTTGACTCCTTTATGCAAGTTCTTATTGAAAGGTTGAGCTCTATCTACCAATTGTGAAATAAATCTACTTATAGATTGAAGACATTCCTGAAGACTCCTCATTTGACTAATGTTTTTAGGAGGTGGCATATCTATAATTTCTTGAACTTTTTCAGGGTCAACCTCTATTCCTTTTTCTGAAATGATGAATCCAAGTAACTTTCCCAAGGTGACTCCAAATGCACACTTTTTAGGATTTAACCTTAGCTGAAATTGTTCCATACGATCTAGAATTACTTCCAAATCATCTAAGTGTGTATTTCTTTGTTTAGATTTGGCTAAGGTATCATCCACATAATCTTCCATATTCTTATGCATCATGTCATGAAAATTAGTTGTCATAGCTCTTTGATAGGTAGCTCCTACATTTTTTAATCCAAAAGGCATAACATTCCAAAAATAGGATCCCCATGCGCAAGTGAATGCAGTCTTTTCTTGATCTTCAGGAGCTATTTTAATTTGATTATACATAGAAAAACCATCCATCAAATAATAAATTTCATAACCCGCAGTCATATCCACTATCATGTCTATATTGGGGAGTGGAAAGTCATCCTTTGGGCATGCTCTATTAAGATCTCTAAAATCTATGCAAACTTGAATGGATTTGTCATGTTT
>MU225078.1:3065363-3086793 GCA_018584345.1 Thuja plicata
TTTCTTCTATAAATAGAAGCATGTTTTGAGAGCAAATAAGCCTTCCATAGAGATAAAATTTGTATTGTTATGCTGCTAGTTTTATCATAGAATTGCATATTACTTCATTTCAATACTAATTGTTAGTGTTCTTCCATCATTTTGAGAGCTAGTTTGCATGCTTTGTCTTCATTTTAGCTTGTTTTAACTAAATCCTTCATACATAGGTTGTATTGGTCACTGTTTCATCAACATATTCTGAGGGCTGATATGTTGGTGGTCATACTCTTCCTAGGTTAGAAGGCAATAGATCGGTTTTAGAGGGTTTTATGTATTTTTCATGCTTTCACTAACCCTAGGTTGCTAAAGTAATGATCTATTGAAGTGTTTGTGTCAATCTAACAGGTACCCATTATCACACACACACATAGAGCCAAACTTCTCATGTTGGTGTTAGAGTATATGTGCTTGTGTAGGTTGCACAATGTAGAGATGTTTCTGAAGCTAGTGATATTGTTGTTGATGTTGAAGTGAAAATTTATTGCATGGAATTATTAGAGAGTGCACACATGACTATCTTCTATTGAGTTGCACAAAATTGTTCAAATTAGTGCTTTGTTCAAATTAGTGCTTGCATAGATCTGAAAAGCCATATTTATGAAGTGTATCAATCACGCATGAGGCACATTGGCATTGTGTTGTGCCCAAGGGAAGGTTGCAACATGAGAGGAGCTTATGTTGACCCAATGCACAAAGCATGAGTTGCACAAAATTGCACACAAATCAAGTAACTACTCAACAAGAATGTAAACACAAAGCAAGTTCATGTACCTATTATAACATCAATCCGTCAAATTTATATGTACTCTAAAGTGCATGATTCAATGTAACTTTGAAATTGAAGATCCACCCATAAACTTAGAACAAAGACATTTATTTGCATTCATGTGTAGGTTGCACAATATGGAAAGATTGCAAGAGCCATAAATACTATTGTTGAGGCTTAAATATAGATTTTTTGGTATGACATTATTTAAGAGTGTGTTTCATCTATGTATGGAGCATCTTGGAATTGTGTTTGTGCACATGAGAAGGTTATAACATAAGACAAGCTTACATTGAGAAGATGAACATAAATATTAATTATTTAAATTTGTACTTAGATCAAATAACCAATCAAAAAAATAAAAGCACAAAACAAATTTTTGTACCTACTCTAATATCAAATCATTAAATTTCTACATAGAAAATGAATGATTCAATTTATAGCATTCAAATTAAAAATCCACACAAAAGCTTAAAATACAACAAAGTGCAAAATCACTAAATTTTTATTTAATATTTCAAAATATACATAACTTTGATAAATTAATATTGAAAAATATAAGAGCAACATATGACATCATTAGTTGTTTCTTAAAGGTGGATGAGGGTACGACTGCAATGAGTCTCTCTACCTTTGCTCGCACTCTGGTTGACATTGACATCTCCACATCCCTTCTGGGGAATGTGCTTCTCATGGTTGGGGACAAGTCATGGATCCAATCACTGAACTATGAGGGTATCCCCTTTTGATGTAGGTGGTGCTTTTGTAGTAGTCATCTGGCTACTGGTTGTTCTCTCTCGCATCACAAAGGTGTTGCCACTTGGTGGAAGGATGCAAATGATGATCATTGACTATCTTGGCCTCTGAATCTTCCTCTAGTGACTCTTTACATGTTAATTTCTCCCCCCATGATGGTGATCCTATTGATTTTTTTGTCTCTGCCCTAGTGGCCTAGGATCCTATTGATGGTAGGGTCTCCTCTGGCGGTGTGGACCCTTCTCTGACTACTGCTGCTCCTGATCAACTCCTGCCTATGAATATTGAGGTTTAATTATGCTAGTGTTAATCCTCTATCATTAACGGTTCCACCACCTTCCCTTTGTGGTGGGGACCCTTCTGAAAGTATCGTCTGGATGGTTGTCCGCTGGTGAAGAAAAATCACCCCACAATCTCTCCTTCTCCTCCCCATGTTGTGGGTGATTTTTCTACCCACTACTGAGAGTATTGAGAAGATGCTACCATTTTTGTCATTGATTTGAAAACCCTTATATCGCTTGTATGTTTGTACTGGTTGGTGGTTTGTTGATTGTGCTTTGGTATTGTGTAGATCAAATTCATTCTATGTAGTTTTGTTTTAGTACTGGATTATAATGATCGATGTCTTTGTTCCATTCATTGAAATATATCTCTTTTGGTACATCCATAGTATTTTGTGAACACAGGAGTATGGATTTTTGGATGGATATACTTAGTTGTTGTATTGCAGAGTTCTTCTGGTTAGCCTTTCTACCTAGACATTCATGCAGTATATCATAAGTTTTGATATAACATTTATATTCAGCTTCTAGACAGGCTCTATCCATCGGTTGGTTTAGAATTTTCGTAGATCAAATCATGGACTTGGAAGTGGCATTTTCATCAGCCCCTAAATATATTTGGCTTTCGGTGTTTACAATATGTAATGTGCATATATTATGGGTGACCTATCTTTAGGTCCTATGGTAATGTGGTATGAAGCTTTCATATGTATGGTATTCTTTAGGTCCAGTGCTAGCGTGTTAAACTATTTTTTAATATCTTTTGTAACTCAAGCTGACATATTTTGTGGCTAGGCTGACATATGTACTTGTTTTATCAGACACATTTATATATGTGGAAATCATTTTGTATGAGAGAGAGAGAGAGAGAGAGAGAGAGAGAGAGAGAGAGTGACGCAAGTATGATTATGCATCATTAGTGGTAATATTTGTGAGAAGACCAAAGGTTATTGTGAAGATAGAGCTAAGGAAGTGATCAATTTTGCAGAAAGTGTTGGGAAAAGATCTATAACCCGATCAACTACATTTGGATAAAACTATGGTTTCAACTGGAACTATTCATGCATAGGCAAATGTAACTATATCAGTTTACATTTTGTTTGTAAGGCCTTTTTGTATAAAAATTTTGTATTAGGGTAGTTAGCCCAACCGATAGTAAGCCTACATGCGGTGAGAAAACCGGTAGTGATCCCTTTGTAAAAATCCTTAACCAGTGCTAACTTTCATGAGAACTAGTTTCTCTGCATTTTTTCCCATCTTGGGTTTCCATGTTATATTCGGTTATGGTGTTTACTATTCTTTCTCTTTCAATTTTTAATTATCAGTTTGTTTTATGATTATACCGGTTCAATAAAGTTTGTGAAAAATATTTTGTAATAATTGATTCACCCGCCTCTTAATTATTCGGTCTATTCAAAAATTAGTATCAGAGCTTGGTCCCTTGCAGATAGAACTTAACCTCTTGAGGGAGATGTAGGATGTTTGAATTTATGGAAGAAGAATACTATTATAATGAAGATTGGCAGATCATGATGGATGGCATTGAGAACACTAAATCAGAGAATGACGAACTAAACAAAAACATCATGGAATCTAGTGTTTGTATTTAAAAGATGAAAGAAACGGATCTGAAAATTCAAAGCAAGACACAAGGAAGTAAACCAAGAATTAAAGGAGTCAAGGGAGAATGTGGTGAGTCTGAAACAACAACTGGATGACTGTAAAAACACTGCAAAATTTCTTAAAGAAAATTTCAAATAGAATATGGAGTTTGGAATAAGATCGAGGGAGATCTTAAAGATGCTATCAATTTGAAAATGGAGGAATGGAAGAAAATTAAAGAGAGTCTCAAAAGCATAATCAAGAAAAAGATGAAAATGAGAAGTTGGAACGGTTATTGAGGAAGCTGAGATCTGAAGCAAGGGTTTGTGAAAGCAACACTATTTGGATCAACTTTTAGCCTTGGAGAAGTGTCACAAGGACAAGGAAGGTCTAGGTTTCACCAGTGAATGTTCAGATCATAAGATCAAAGGGAAAGGCAAGGAAGTTGAAGTAGAAGCAAAGTCTGAGGTAACAAGCAAGGTCAGGAATCTAGGAACATCTACAAGAAGGCCTCCGGTCAGGCAATCAAATGCTCAAAGGTACTTATCTTTTAATGGTTGTTGTTTTGTATGTAATAATTTTGATCATAGGGTTGTTGAGTGCAAGATCAAGAAGGAACATGATATTCAATGTTTTAGCTATTACAAGTTTGGTCATAAGGAAAATCAATGCAGAAGTCAAGTATCTAATCCAGTTAAGAAAAATTAAATGAACAATATCTTTCATGGAAATTGTTATGTGCGTCACAATTACGATCACAAGGATAATTAGTGCATATTTAGGGTTCAGTCAATAAGATCGGGACAAAGGAATGGCATTGTTTCAAATGTGGTCAGACCAGTCATTATGTTAACACTTGCAAATCTGTTGATGCTTTGATCAATTCTGTGAATGATAAAATGTTATATTTTTACATGAATCTCATAAAATCATTATGGTATGGAAGAAGAAGGAAGCTGGTGAAGAGAACTTTGTTGTATTGGATCCCGGTACTAGATCTTCCAGTAACTGAGCCTACAGCTTTGGCTCAGGGGGGGTATTGAAATGCTAAAGATATCACTTCCCTTGTTCAGGTGTGATATTGGTTGCAAATATCTTGTCTCTGGTATGGTCAGATATCAAATTCATAATTACATTTGTTTTGATTGATTGATATGTGTCGTACGAATGTTTACGTCATCGATATTAATTATCAACAAGAAATGTAATTATGAGGAGTTAATGATAAAGAGGTAAAATTTCAAATCATTTTTCACTTTTGCAAAGAAGAAATTGAGGATTTGTGTAGAGCTTGTAGGAGTTTGACAAATTTGATCAAGTGCAAAGATGGAATCAAGACTAGTTGTTCATGATTACAGTGTCGTGTTGAAAATGCTAAAAGGAGTGGAATTAGAAGAATTTGATCATGGGAAGATCAGGCAATTGGAAGTAGGGTTATCTGTAGAGGGGTTGTAGAGAGTTTGTGCCTTGGGTTTTGATATTTGGGGAGAATTTACCTGGTTCGCAAAGAAGGAATCTATCTTGTTTATGTTGATTCGATTCAAGGATGGAAATTTGTTGTTGGACAAACCCTATGCAGTGACAAAGGAGGTAATTGAGGAGATTACTAGGTTGTGTTGTGTCAGAACTCTTTCATGGAAGAAGTGAGTGAAGTACAAGGATGTTTAGGAGTTGACTTGCATCGATAGAGATCAATGTGTCCTATTGATTAACACCCTTGTCAATCCGATGGAGAGGTATGTTGCCTATGGCATCACATATAAAATTTATTTTTGAAATCATGAAGGTACTACATCTGTTGTAGCTATTTATCTGGCACATAAATTGGTTAAGGAAAGCATGCAATTTGATTTGTGTAGTCTGTTATTAGAAAATATATTTGAAAATATCAAGATGTCACTAGAAGAAGGTTATGACTTCTGGTTTGGATCCTTGGTTATGTGTTTAGTGTTTTACTTTCTGAGATCGCTATTGGGTAGAGAGAACATTAAATGGAGGTTCGACACCCTTGTCGAAAAGCAAATTTATAGACATTTAGGGTTTCTAGAGAATTTAAGGAGGATGATTGTAAGGCATACTTCATAACATTGCATATGAATATTTCTTCTAATGTGGTTGTGTCTAGCGCAGTTCTTGCTAGTCATTTTAAGGAGGGTTCCTCCTCTAGTAAAAAGGAATTGGAGGTTGTTATTGGCGGTTTCCCTCCAGAACCAAAGAGAAGGAAAATTGGTGAAAAGGGAAAAGAGATTGTTACTATTTTAAAAGAAGAAGAGGAAAAAGAACGTGAGAAAGAAGCAGAAGGGGAGGAAGAAGAAGAGATCGAAAAGGATGAGGTTTCTGCATCTGAATCTGGCTCTATGAATTTTGATGTAGTTCAGGCAGTGTTGGAAGGAGATTTTGACAGGGTTTGCGATGTGGCCTGGGTGCTCTTCAAAGAGCATAACAAAAATAGAGACTATGTTAGTTGAACATTTGATCAATAAGAAAATTGTTGTTTATGATGTGTCTTGTATGCTACCAAATGATTTGATAAAAATTATTGAGAGAAGATTGTTGCAGGATGGTGCAGACTGTAGAAAGTTCAAGAAGGCAATTGAGAAGAAATGTACTAATGCTACACAGATTATCTAGACTAATCGGTGAGACAAGAGAATTTATAAAATAAATTTCTAATATTTACCGATATTGTCTTCGATGGCCTGCTGCAATTGACAATTTCAGAGGAAGGATTGAGGTTATTGAGATTGAGTTAAATGATTTGGGGACAATTATGATTACATTAAAGATGAAGGTGGAAAACATATGATCAAAGTTGGTCAGCTTCAAGCTGAGATGTTGCATTTACAAAGACAAAGAGAGGATTTAGTGAAGACCTTCTGGTTGGTGAAAGATTTGATTGAGGTCCAGTTAGAACATCTTTCCAAAATTCTTTCTAATGCAGAGGATTATGAGCGTCAGTTCCATTCCCCGGACTAGACTTCATCATTTGACATATTGGTGCATCATGATAGTTTGTGTACACAATTGGGTTTGGTTGTGAATGAGTGGAAGAAGAATCTTCCTATTATCAAGGAAAGGTACAAGAAATTTTTTCTTGTAAAATCTGATGTTTTTATATGATTATCTAAATAAAATTATGTGGCCCTTTGCCATTATGGGAAAAAGGGGGAGAGAAACTTAGGAAGAAAAACTAAAAAGCAATATCTAACTTAGGGGGAGTTTTTGGTATATTTTTGGATGTTTTGGTGTTTTTCTATTTTGTTGTTTTGCCATCAATGCCAAAGGGGGAGATTGTTGAGAGTATTAAGAAGATGCTGACATTGTTGTCATTAATGTCAAAACCCTTATACCGGTTGTATGTTTGTTCCAGTCGATGGTCTGTTGGTTGTGCTTCAATATTATGTAGATCAAATTCACTCTATGCAGTTTGTTTTGGTAATGGATTATAATGATAGATGTCTTTGTTCCACTCATTGAAATATATCTCTTTTGGTACATCCATAGTACTCGGTGAACATAGAAGTATGAAGTTTTGAATGGATATACTTAGATGTTGTGTTTCAGAGTTCTTTTGGGTATCCTTGCTACCTGGCCATTCGTGGAGTATATGAGAAGTTTTGATATAAAAATTATATTCAGTTTCTAGACAGGTTCTATATGGTTATATCCATTGGTTGGTTCTAAATTTTTGTAGATCAAGTCATGGACTTGGTTGTGGCATTTCCATTGGCCCCAAAATATATTTTTCTTTCGGTGTTTACAGTATGTAATGTGCTTATCTAATGGGTGACCTATCTTTAGGTCTAATGGTAATGTGGTATGAAGCTTTCATATGTATGAGTTATTCTTTAGGCCTGGTGCTAGCGTGTTAAACTATGTTGTAATATCTTTTGCTACTCAAGTCGACATGTTTTGTGGCAAGGCCGACATATGTATTTGTTTTATCAGATGTGTGTGTGTGTGTGGCAATCATTTTGTGTCTGAGAGAGAGAGAGAGAGAGTGTTGAAGGCAGTATGATGTGAGTATGATTATGCATCATCAATGGTAATCTATGTGAGCAGACCGAAGGTTATTGTGAAGACGGAGCTAAGGAATAATCAGGTTTGCAAAAGGTGCTAGTAGAAGATCTATAACCGGATCAACCACATTTGGATACTATTGTGGTTTCAACTGGAACTATTCATGCATAAGCAGATGCAACTATATCAGCTCACATTTTGTCTGTAAGACTTTTCTATATAAAACTTTTGTATCAAGGCAATTAGCTCAATCGACATTGAGCCTACATGCAATGAGCATACCAACAATGAGCCCTTTGTAAAAAAAACCTTAACTGGTGTCACATTAGCCAGTGTTTACTTTCATGAAAATTAGTTTCTCCATGGTTTTTTGCATCTTGGGTTTCCATGTTATGTCTGGTGTTATGGTGTTTATTGTTCTTGCTCTGTCAAGTTTTATCAGTTTTAATTATCTGTATGGCTTATGATTATACCAGATCAATAAAGTTTGTGAAAAGTGTTTTCGAATAATTGATTCACACTCCCTCTCAGTTATTCCGCTTGTTCAACACCCACTCTTGATATGGGGTACTAATTGTGTTGCTAGTATGTTGTCAATGGTCTTTTTTGATATTGTTGTAAATAGTTGCTTTGGTTTGTTGCTTAAATGCTTTTAGGTTATAGATTTGTAAGGGACAACACCATTATTCTGTTTTTGATATCAAAAACATATGACAAAAGAAAACTTTCCTAAAAAATAAAAAATAATTTTCCATATACTAGAAGATATGAAAAAATAAAAAGACTATTTACTTAACAAAAGATTTAAAAACAACAATATTGTCTCATTTTTCTCTAACTAAAATATCCTTCTCTAAGAAACAAATTCAACTGCATCTAAGTATTCTTTTTTCCAGAAATAAATCTCTTTGTACATCTCTTTTAAGAGAATCTTTTTAACTCCCCTTCGGCTATTTTTAATTTTTAATTGAAAGTGGGACCTTTCAATGCACATTCCCACTGTTAATACCTTATCCTCACAAATGAGTAATTTTACAGTAAAAAGAGATGCCCACTTTTCAAATATAGACACTTTTACTTTCCCAGGTTGTATTGTATTTGGGTTGTTGAAGTAGTTGACATCATGACAGCCCACATGGTTAACAATTCTTAATATTTTCTTTAGTCGTCTCCATGTCAAATGGGTCTTTTAAATTCATTTTCTGTTGCACAATTTAGCGAACAAAAATGCCTTAAAATATAAACCAAATGCAATCCCAGGACTTCTAAAGATTATATCAACTGACCACCTCACACATTAATTGTTCAACGTTGTTACACATTCATAGGATAGTAAATGAAAGCATGCTCTTGTACGATGTTGTCTGGAGAATAGCTCAACTGTCTTGATATTACAGATATAAAATATAAGTCTGGTTGGTTGGTTCATAATAATTGCAATCAAGTGAAGAAAAATTGATCAGAAAATTAATACAGATCAATTTTCAAATATTCTGTCTACAGAGCTAAGGATCAAAGAACGTGAAACTTCAAAACATAAGTTTTCTATCAAGAAACACCCTCTGATATACAGATTTGTTGCTGAGCTAGAATGCATTCAATACGGCATTCAACGAGTTTTATTATCCACAATCACAATTGACTTGGTATTGATGTTTCAGCCATTTTGTTTTACAAGGCACAACTTGAAGTCTTGACATTTGGAGAGAACTGATCTCTTGAAACATGTAATTCTTAGTACTATTTAGAATTTCTGTAAAATTTGGTCACTGAACTTGAAATTCCTTACCGATTTTGCATATTCTACATATTCGTTTCTGTATTATTGTTATTCTGATTAAGAAATTTTACATCAGCAACTTTATACAAATACCATTACGAGGCTAAATAATAGGCCATATAAAGTAGAATATTGTAGATGTGATATTTCTTGCCTTTGGAAGCAGAGATGTATGTCAGAGTAGCAGAAAATCTCTGCTTGGTAATGAACTGACTTTTACCATGCACACGATAAAGTTCATATTGTAATTATTATACACATAAGGTGCTAATCCACATGTTATTCTAATTATTCTGAATACAACAGTCTTATCTGTTAAAGGACTTCATTTATTTTGAAACCATTTACATGTGAAGTCCTCACACATTCGGTAACGGTTTTACTAAAGATCCATGCCTGTTACTACTTTCACAAATTGCACCTGGAAGATAGAAATCCCATGTACAATGAATTGTCTGATTTCCGAGTCCATACAATATATCACTGGGGCCTTTGACTACTGTAATTTCTCAAAGAAGATGTCCTAGGAACTGGTGGTGCTGGTTTTGCAGAGTTCGGAAAATTCTGATGGGATTTGACCTTTTCTGTGCTCACTACTCCTACTGTCTGGTAAAGTCTCAGCCTACTCATTTCTGCAGCCAGTGACCTCAGATACCCAGCGCCGCTAAGGTCGTCAAAGGATTGGTATTTAGTCATCCTTCGTTTCGCCGATGCCTTTTGGTTGGTAGTTCTATTAGAAAGAGAAAGACCTGTTGCTTGGCTGGAGATTGGAAACTTGTCCAGGGTGATGGGGAAATCCTTGGATACTTTTGAATTGTAATTGCCTGAAGTTCTATCATTGATGGCAGCTTCTATGCCTTGCTTTATTGAGACCATATCCTCCTGAAGTTCTCGATTCAAGTGTCTAGGATATCTCTTCCCATGATCTTCAACCAGGTCCTGCCGGCCGTTCATACTCATTTGCAGGTTCTGATTTATATGGGCAACATTTGCTCTAGGACTGGTCCTCTGACCATTCGGAGAATGTCTCAGACAATTCTCATTGCTCAAACGATTCTTAATTTCTGAAAGAGAAAGGTCTTGCTTTCTCTTAAGTTCTTTAGATTCCTGGTCATGCATGGCAGCTAATAACTTTAACTCTCTACTATTAAATTTTTCTTCATTATCTGAGAAATAATCAAATGGTGGAATTGATTGAAGGCACTGTGATTTGTTGGCTAGCCTGAAACAGTCCTGTTCATGGTGAAGACTGCTACCAAATCCTTCAGAAAATTCATTACTTTGAAATCCATGATATTCAGAGAAAGAACAATCAGGATGTATCTGTTCCAATCTTTCACATGGGTGATTTAACAGTCCTGCATGCATAGTCAGCTCTGCCGGTTTGCTGAATCTAGAAGTATGCAAAAACTTTCCAGCTTCTGATCTACTTGAGAGTGGAGAGCTAGGTGATGAGTAATCCTCTCCAATAGACCAATCATCTGCATCCTGGTGAATGTCTGATGTTTCAGTGGAAATTGTGTGTGTCTCCTCTGCTACAAAGAAGGATGCATCTGACCCACTTACCTGATATGTTACTTCTTCAAAGCGTCCATGTACAGCATCTGCTACTCTGGTGGAAGGCACAGGTCCTGATTGCATTCCCACTAGATTGTGAGATGCGAGATAGTTAAACAGAGAAGTTTCAGAAGAGGTAGTCGACAAGTGAAAACCATTTCCCCTTGGTTTGGAGTCAAAATGATCACCAGAAGAATCCTCATCTCCATCATCACTGTCTTCTATTGCTACACCTCCCTTCCAATCAGGAACTAAAGCTGAAATTTCTTCATCAATTGTATCAGCAATTTCCACCACATCTTGGTCAGTGATATCAAGCTCTGCTACCATTTCACTAGCAACACCCATAGTTGTATCACATTCAACATCAAAAGGAAAATAGATGTTGCGAACACGACCTGGAGAAACAACAGTTAGGTTTTAAATCAGCACATTAATTTACAGCTTTCAATTGAAATTGAATCATACAATGCTTAAGAAAGAAACACAGATTCAATAAAAAACTTCATAGAATCCCACGTTCATTATCAGAACACTAAAGACATATGCTGTCATATTTTCTTAAAACTGTTCTCACTTGTTACAAAGAGTGACTCAACATTTGTTTACTGAACTACTATTTATAATAGAATATGTTCTCTAAGATTGCATATAGAAACTAAATCTATCTTTGTTTTACTATTTATACCGCTACCAACCAAAAAAACTGATACTATTTATGCTGCCATCAACAAGAAAACACACAATGTCAATCAATGATATGTAGTAGTATTAAAAGATCACCTTCTTTGTCTGCAATCCGCACTCTTAGAAAGATTGTGTCATCCTCCCTCCTCTTGCCCTTTATGGTGAAGTCCCTAGTTTTAGAATTCTTGTCTAGAAAATTGGGAAAATGTGCAGTCTTGTGGTGCTCCCAAGCATCTTCTTCATTCTCATTTAAAACTATATCCCCACTGGAAGGATCTACCACATGCAAGTTTCTATGTTCCATATGATCCATTGACACTCCTTTCGTGGTAACTTTCGTATCATTTTCATCAAGGGTGCATGTTCTTAGCAGTGTGTGTTCTGAATCATGATTATCAGGCTGTAAGAAAGGGTCATTTAGAAGATCTCTTGCAGGCAACCTTTTAGAAGCAGTTTCCAAGCACTTCTCCACAAACTGCCTCATTTCAGGATCTTGAATTCTGTACAGGGCTTCTGGTTTTCTCCCCTAAATATTAAAACAGGGCTCAATGTCAGTCGGAAGTGCTTCAACTAGATTGTACTAGCAAGCGAGAGATAGGGCATCAAAGATTATAGACTATTGACTCATAACTTCTTCCAAGTAATTAATGGAATTCAGAGTGATTTTTTTGAATCAATCCTACAACTGGATGCACAACGATCACATGAAACTTGGAAACAGAAACCAAAATTCATAACTTACAGATGTTACTTTTTTGTAAATTTGTGCAGGATTAGTGCATTCACTGTAAGGATACTCAAAGGTCACCATTTCCAACAAGCACATCCCAAAAGCATAGATGTCAACTAGCTCATTGTATTCCTCTTCATAGAGTTCAGGAGCCATAAATTCTGGGGTGCCTGCAAAAGTTAAAGTTTCAGAAAAAAATCCTTCAGTGCTCAGTTATGTAGCCATTACAGCATTTGTGAAACAGAGAAATATTAGTCCAAAGTTCTAAAAGGAAACACCTGAATAAAAATAACTATCCACACATCTACCTGTTTAGCAATTCGATAGCCATGTTATATTGAATCATTCTCTATAATTTACACCCATGCATTAAATGATATTTCAAAGTACATGGCAATTCAAATATTTCCCCTGGCCACAAAAAGGCTAAGTTATACAAAATCACTTCTTATTATAGCCTTAGATATCATCACTTCGATTGCCATGATCTTCTGCATAGAAAAGAATTGTCATTTACTTCTTTCAAGTCATACGTTGTAGCACAATCATTTCTTTAAAATAGAAACATAGAGAAGACCTATTTTCCTTCTACCAATGAAATTGTATTCCATTGATGTCAAGGAGATTGTGCATCCAAACTTAGGGTGACTTATTTCATTGATTGTATACTAAGCATTTAAATGTTCATCTTAAGATCTCAGCTCTTAAACTTAGCAATTTGAAAAAATCAGAGGAGTCTGAGCAACATAAAATTAATCAGTGCTCAGAAGGCCTAGTTTAGCTGCAGAGAAAGGTATAGAATTGCCCCCGTCCTAGAAAGCATATGCTGAATGGGGTTAGTGTTCCCTAGTGCACTGGTTGGTTGTCTCCCCCTAAAGTGGAGGTCCTGGAGGTTTTCTACTAAGGACAGGCTGCTGCTGCTATTCTCATGCTATTGAAAAAGGAATAGAACTAACGTATAAAACAGTCAAAATGTAGATTGATATGAGGTTTCTCTTCCAAATCTTTAATTGCACGCCCAGAACAAACACATGCGAAAAAAAAACAGACTAACATATCTGTATACGTGCCAAATAATTTCTTAGACCTAAAATATTTGTACACTAGTATATGTGTATGTCAAATAAATGTCAAGATATAATCTTTTGTACACTAGTATATGCTTTTGCCAAGAATTGCTGAGATACCTTTTGTTATTTGTATCACAGTAATATTAAAGTAAAGTACAAAAAGTTCATATATAAATTTATAATGTACTGCTAAAAAGAATGCATTCCCTTTGTGCGCTTATGCTGGATGCTCGTCAGGCTGTTGGTGCTCGAGATTAAGGCATTGCCACCTGTTGGTTGTATACATTTGCTTGGGCCTTACGAAGCTTTTAAAAGCATATGATAGCTTAAGCCTTAAACCAAAGCAGACACCCTTAGATTGAAGTAGTGGATCTACTCTTAAATCTCATTATTACACAATTCTTTCCATCTCTAAACCAAGAACAGGGTCAATCCTTGCTTTCCAAATGAAAAAGGAGAAAGATAAAGGGAATGTTCATATAATTCAATTATAATGAAAGCGCCATCTACCTATGACACTACGAGCTGCATGACTTTGGCGAAGAATAGCAGCAAGACCCAGATCTCCAATCTTCACTTCTCCTTGATTTCCATTCACGAATATGTTATCACATTTAAGGTCTCGGTGAATTATGGGTGGATCATGACTGTGGAGATAAAGCAGCCCTCGCAGGATTTGACGAGCCCAATTCTTTATAGCTATGATGTCCACGCGCTTATGTTTCTGTCGATATCTAAAACAGACAAAAACCCAAATCCCACTGTTAAAGGTCTGTTTAAATTAAAAGAGTTTTGAAATTCTAAAATTTAAATCTCTCCTCACTTTTCCCTCTCTGTTTTTTATTTTTGCAAATTTTCTTTTAAAAAAAAACTTACTCTCTAAGAGTTCCAGAAGTGAACATCTCTGTGATAAAATTTATTTTCTGGGTCTCTTCATCAACCCATGAAGTGTAGAACTTGATGATGCTTTTATGCTTTAAAGTCTTAAGCAAGTGAACTTCTGAGTATATCCTCTGCAAATCCTCTGGGGTCCGAAGAACATCTTTAACATTAATTTGGTTCCAAGCTACTTCCATTCCATTTATTTCATCAAAAGCCTTGTAGCTGTAAACCATGCAGATTAAGGAACTCCATGTTGAAAACAAGGATTATATTGTTTTCATAGAATGATAAACACAGCTATTTTTGTACTACTTGTAATTCATTCACTGCATGACATTTATATAACAGTTAAAAGAATAAAACTTAATTCTTCATTCTAAAACAATCAGGAAACACAGAAATCATGACTGGATTTTGTGTGTCTATGACAAAATTCCAGAAACACAGAAACATTGTTTTATCAGTAATAGAGCATGAATATATTGCTAGGAAGTTGCAGTGCAGAAAGAGCTACTCGTGTTTGCATAAACTCTACATATACAAGGTCTGATAGGAATTGGTCAAACATAACATTTATTCAATCAAATTGTCTATAATACCACAAAAAATAATATCTTGTCCAGAAGACAAAACAAAAGCTTTAAACAAGGTAATATCACTTATAATCAAGCAAACTATTGATTTCCATCCATTCATTATATATCAAGAGCTTAAGAAGACCTAATTTGTCTGACAAGCCAATCCATCTAAGCGAGCATCAATCTACAATCTGCTCATTCAGTTACGATCTTGTAAAGTGCTATTATCAAACATCGTGGCTCTAAATTTCCATTAGATGCATTATCAAGGATACACAGTCTTGAAAGCTCCTTTCCCAAGCACTTCATCATACTGCAAAATAATTGACAGAGAATAAAGGTTTCAGATATTAGCTCCAAGGAACTTAACCCACAAGACTTAATGATAAATCAAGCCCACATAACAGTTATGAATTTTCCACTAACAATCAACAGCCAAAGATATGGAAACAAAATTCTAGAACCCAAATTTATGTGAGAAAAGGGCAGACCATCTTGGGTAAGAATCACTGCATCAACTATATGGCAATGAATGTGTACTGTTGATCCTTTAAAATATTCTCCCTTAGATGGTTTCTATCTTAGAAAATTGGACATGATAGAACTCGTTAACAGAACTTTAAAAGGGTCATAATCAAGGGCTAGAAGTAGCTTAGCAGTAGGCAGAGAAACAAGGTTCTGATCTGGATCCTGGCTGTCCAAATATCTAACAATTTCGAATGAGAAAAGAACAAACCAACATCGGACTTTTCATCCATGTTTAGGAAATTGGATAGGCCAAAAACCAAAAAGACCATCATCAAGTAGTAGAACCACTAGTTTGTACGTTGAATCCTTGACTATCCAAATTTCTGACACTATAAAATAGGGGTTTTAGGACCAATAACGGACTTTTTAATCCCATATGTTGGAAATTGGAATACAAAAACTCGATAAAAGGTACTGCAAATAGCTCAGTATTAGTGCATTCAAGCCAGATACAAGGTTCAATCCTGGATTATCCAATTGTGTATGTATTATCATAATTCTACAGAAAAAAAAGTATATATTGAGAGTACTTACTCGACCATAGCGACCAGTTGGATCCATCTCCACGAATTGACAGTCGGGATCCCCATTAGCACCAATGTACGAATTTCTGTACTCAGGCATGTCTGCAAAAGAAAACTACTTCCAGAGATACAACTGAAAAGGGCTTGGACAGGAGTGATAACAACTCATCACAGGGCACAGCAGTGCCGACAAAAAAGTCTTACAGTAACCGCTATTATATCCTGGGCTTTCCTTCATGATTTTCATAGGAGAACAGTCCAAATAAAACCCAAAACAACCTAGAAAAATCAATCCTCAGCAAAATAGAACCCATTCGGAACATGAAAAAGTCTGGATGCTTTATGTGGGCAAATACTGGTCTTTTTCCTAAAAGATACATCAATAATATTCTAGAGAGAAAAGGAAAGAAAAGAACTCAATGCAAGAGGAAGACGATAGAGCTATGGAATCACCGACCGCTGTGAATTAACAGCGATACAAATACTGAAGGCAAAACGCAGTCTTAATAGAAGTGCACATGACAGAGAAATCTATGTTTATGCCGCAGAAGTCCAGGTATTGATCCATGAAAAAAGACAAAATATCATAAACCAGAGACAACCCAA
The DNA here is from genome assembly GCA_018584345.1 of Thuja plicata. Classification (NCBI taxonomy): domain Eukaryota; kingdom Viridiplantae; phylum Streptophyta; class Pinopsida; order Cupressales; family Cupressaceae; genus Thuja; species Thuja plicata. The sequence continues at coordinate 3,081,770 of MU225078.1, forward strand.
TTCGTTAAATCTTTTTCTAAAAATTACCCACTCAGCAAAATTCGCGACAATCAACTCTGAATGCTAGAAAGTCCTGTAAATTTGATGGATTCTCGGCTAGACATTTATCAAACATTTGGCAGGCACCCGCAGAATACGCCAAAAATGAAAACTTAAAAAAGATTCAGTGCCAGTGATGAATTATTCAAGTCAGAACCATTTATGAAGTGCAAAAATCTCATTCAATGGAAGCCCAATTTAGCTATTAATGGTGTTATATGTAGCAGAGTGATCATGTTTTGCAGATTGATATTAATCCATTCGGCATTTGCATATATTCAATTGTAGAGTTTATCAGAGATGATTTGAGTCCAGTCGTCACGAGGATTCTAATTTGTTTTGGACGGTTTGTGACGTGAGCGTGTCCACCGGTCCAGCCGGTCAACCCGGTCTCCTTATGTCATCCCTTACGTATTATGCACAAAACTGTATATACACATATTAAAAAAATGTGTAAATATATTTACAAGCGTGCTTTGGCTCCTTTTTAATGTGTGTTTTCTTATATAAGAGTTTTTTTTTCCCTTCAATTTTTTTTAAAGGGGGGCAGATTTATCAAGTGAAATTATTTTTACTCAACCATGAGAATTGTCATCTATATTGATCCCCCTTTCTAATTTTAAAATGCTATTATACTATTATTCTATATTAAAAAAATATAAATGAACATATTTTATTTATGAATTACCTTCAAATTAATTTTGCTTTCTAATTTCCTATATATGATAGCAAGTTTCTTTATTATCGTACGACATAAATCAACATGCAAAGTTTCATTTGAAAATATAGATTAATAATATCACCAACTTTCATACCAGTGTAATTTTCCAAGCTAAAGCACTTAAGTATTATTTGTAATAATGATACTAGATTCTACTATTTTAAATTAGATCTTAAATAGCTCATATTATTTAATTCATTGTTTACACATTATCATTATTAGCACATTCTAATAAATATCTAATAAGTGAAAATACAACTCTTGTTTTCTTTTATTACAAATAATTCTCAAATTAAGGAACATTAGAAATTACTAAACTATTAAACTTTCATGTTCACATTCACATCAACAATAAGATGAACAAATATAATATGGCTAAAATCCATGATGAATGAAGCTCAAATGTGAGCTCTGGGGAATATCCTTCTTCAAAATTTAAAAGTGTTTTCATCTCATATATCCACTTTCAAACACAAATTTTCAGTTAATCTCTAGATACGGGGTTTTGTAAAGTGATATATGATGCCCCTTGAACATAAGCATTCACCCCTTTTATGTCCACCACAATAATAATGGGTTTATTAGCATTTCATCATGTTATCTTATGCAAGTCAAATAGAAAAATAGATTTGATTGCATGGTGTTTTTGCAACATTTTGGATCACACTCTATGATCTATCATTAGGATGATAGAGAGCATTCTATCATTAGGAAGATAGAGAGCATGATGAGAAAAATGATAGTGTTGAATACCTAAACAAATGAGAGAGCGAGAGATATTTTGGTAGAGAAAGCTCTGCAACTTGCCTTTCCCGACACCAAGAAGGTCTACCCCGCATGTAGGAGGTCATCCTTGCCTATACAATATTTGATTCGCCTTTCCTTTTATTTCTGTTTATGGGCTCCAATACCCCAGGCAATGGACATTCTCTACAACCGTCGACCGAAGTGGAGACTAGGGAACGCTCTTTTAAACAAGGGCTTGAAAATGAGCGAACCCTACCCGATGAAGCAAGGTTCCTCAAGCAGCCATCCATAGAGGGAACCAACATAGCGATGGGAAATGGTGGAGGTAAGGGCCCTAGAGCCAAAGCATTCATCATTAAACCAAATTTCCAAATGTCTTTAGCAATAGAAGCATAAAAATCTAGATTGAAAGAATCTTCTATTTTCTTATCCACTCAAGAGATTTCAAAGCTTCTTTCTTGTAATTTTTTAAATGATTGGCTTCATAGTGTATGGGGTAGGAAACTAGGGTTCCACTTTATGTATTGCAGAATGATTCAAAAAAATTTATTTTTTATTTTTTGGCTAACCCTAATAGTCAAAAGGAGATTATTAAAAGACAATACTAGAGGGTAGGTTCCTGCAACTTTCGTGTTGTTTCTTGGTCTCCAGAACCCATTCACGATGAAATTATTGCACTTTCTTCCCCATGATGGCTCACCACTGGCAATCTTTTCCCCTTCCTCTAGAATATCATTCCACAAACTTTGGAGCCGATTGGTAGAGTCATTCGGGTTGACAAAACATATTCTTTACTCCCCCACATTGATGCTCAAGTCTTTGTTTCAATTAACCCTGGACTCGACTTTCCCTCTATGATTCACTTCAATTTAGAAGGACACATTTTTTCTTTCTCTTTTATCTTTCTTGGTGGGATCAATTTTTGTTTTCTCTGTAGGAACAAAGGTCATCAGAGGCATGTTTTCCCTATGCTTAAAATGTGTGATGCCCCTTTTCCCAAGTCTATTGAGAAACCAGTGGAAACTACGATGGAAACATTCCAAGTCAGTCCCCCTTCCAAAGTCTCCAACCCTAAGGATACATCTCTACCTTTGTCTAATCTATACCCTCATTAGTTGTCTCAACCTCTCTCTGACACCTTGGATTCCCTCAAAAAGGCTTTTAACACTAATTTTGCTCCTTCAGTAAATAATAAAATGGGGTTCCTCTCTGATGTTCACTCTCTGACAAATGCTAATACATTGATCTTTGGCCTCGAGCCACAAGACCCCACCCTAAACACAGAAGAAAAAATGTGCAACAAATAGCAATCAAAAGGATCAGGAAACTCTCAATCCTAGATTCAAGAGCACCAATAATTCCAAATAAAACACTTCTTCTAGCAACCAAACCTCCCTAAAAGAGCACACCATCTTATTCCTCCCCTAGGGTGAGAGTGGTATTGTGCCTTTTAGTGCCGTTGAGATGGATATGAGTATGGAAAATTATGGGGTCCAAGAAATTAATTCTACTAAGAATGTGGATGCTTCGACATCTCCTGACAATTTGAATGCCATTAAGCTTGCCTATGGAAATGAGGAGAATCTTTCCAACTTTTCTCTGATTGTTATCCCTACTTCACCCCATTGCCTCCCCCTGGCTTTGCCAACCTCTATCCATCAAGCCTGGCCCTATCCCTCATGGTGCCTCTCCTACTCAGGAGAAAGGAGAGATGGTTTCCCCTTTGGAGAAGTATGTTGGTGAGTTGTTGGAGGAAGGGGAGATCAAGGAGATGGCTTTAGTGCCCTACAAACCTACTTAGGAGTTGCCTAAAGTTTTTGTTTTCAAGGCTCATAAGAAGAAGAGGAACTTTAAACCTAAGAAAAATTGGAAGGAGGTTGATTTGAAACCCCAACCAGTTGAATCTACTAAGAATGTTGTTAAGAAGAAGAGGGGCATGCCAGGTTTTGCTTCCAATAATAGAGAGACCAAGCACCCAAGGGCACAACTACCTAGATGTTATAAGATCTTTAAAGCTCCCATGGACACATACCCTTGAAGTTTACCATGAATTTAAATTGTGCTTCATGGAATGTTAGGGGCCTTGAGTCCCCTAATAGGAAATATGTAATTAAAAGATTTCTTCTGATTAATAAGGACATTGACTTTATCCTACTCCAAGAACTTAAGGTTGTAGGTTTCACTCTTGACATAAATCTAAAATGTATATGGCGAGATGCCAAGTACTACACTACCAACTACCTGAAGGGTAAAGATGGAGAAGCAATCCTTATAGGCCCTAAATGGAGAAAACATAATTTAGGTTGGGGCTACTCACCTTTCCAAAGATTGGTTTGGGTTACCTTTAAGATTGATGACTTTGTATTTGGGGTGTGTATAGTCTATGCATCCAATGACCATAGAGAGATGATTGAACTTTGGAAGTGAATATATCAGATGGAAAAAATTCCATGGATTATGGGTGGGGACTTTAAAATGATTAAATGATCCCAAGATAAGGTAGGTGGATGTAGATTTGAATGGAAAGGTAATGAGAAGTACTCCTAGCTCAGATTGATCAACTAATATCAAATTTTTGACCCACTTGTTGGAAACAAATCCTCATCCAAAAGCATCTGGCATACCTGGTCTAACATCCAGTAGGGAGAGAAGAGGATTTATAGAAAGCTTGATATGTTCTATGTTAATAAAGATGCATTTAGTTTCAGAAAAGATAGCAATGGAACTTGTGTCAGGGTCATTCCCTATACATTGTCAGACCACCATCCAATCATTGGAAATATCTTCCAATTGGGAAAAGGTAACACATAAGTTAAAAGGAGAGATGAATTTTCTCTCAAAACTAGTCTATTGAGGGATGAAGATGTCAAAATAGTAGTGAATTTCATTAGGTAGTTCAACAATGGAGTTGTTAAACACAATAATGTCATTGAGAGGTGGTCCCAAAAGATTACCAGCTGGAAAACCCTTTTCCACGTAGTGGGAAAAAAGAAAGAAAAGGACAATAGGATATTAGAGGATGAATTACACAACCAACTTTGTGTTGCAGAAGCATGTCTCCAAGGGGGGCCACCCAGTCTTGCTGCATTGGAATCCTTAGCTCATTCCATAGATTCCCTCAGAAATATTCAAAACTACAAGATCTAAGGAGATAAAACTAGGCCTAGGGTCAATTGGATTAGTCATGGTGATAAAGGTTCTAGGTTTTTCTTCCAAATCCTTAGACAAAAAGAGGCCAAAGATAAAATTGAATGCATGTAGGAAGATGGTGTTGGAATTATTGGAATGATGTACTGAGAGGGGAGGGGTGAATCAGTACCTCTAAATTTTTTTTATGTGTTTGGCCCATTAACCTTTGAGTCATCAGATTTGTATATTCCCATCTATCTATTCATCTTTCTATATGTATGTGAAATCATAATATAAGTTCTTTACATGTGTAAACATTCAAGAAACATTCATGAAAACAAATAACACATAACACATGATATGATATCACAGAAAACTCCTGTTAGGA
>MU225078.1:3101939-3139372 GCA_018584345.1 Thuja plicata
CTACTTTTATTCTTGTGCTGTACTGTGTGATGTTTTCTCCTTCTTTCATTCTGAGATCATCAAATTTTCCTCTAAGGCTTTCTGCCTTGGCTCTCAGAACATTTGTATCACCTCCATGTACAAGCTTTGGTTTGTCCCACATTTTCTTTACAGTTGTGCAATCTTTGACATCTTCAAATTCAGTATCAGAGAGAGAGGAAGAAATCTCTATAACCATGTAGTTATGCTCATGCTTCTCTCTCAATTGATCTACTATCAATAATCCTGTAGGCAACACATATTCAGTATCTAAGTATTGAGTAACATCATTACCAATACCTGATAAGTGGAGTCTTATCCTGCTTTGCCATGAAGCAAAGTTTTCTTTGTTCAACTTGGGCACATCTCATCTGTTCATCTTGTGATCTTTAGTTAGGTCTTGAAACCTTCCTTCTAAGCACACAAACTCTGATACCAATTGTTAGTAATAACTGAGAGGGGGAGGGTGTATTAGTGGCCTCAAAAATTTATCCTTTAATCACGAACCACCATTCAAATACATCTCAGATTATTAAGTCCCTACAAGATGCATACCATGAAATACTAATAATGATTTAACTGTCTGTCGGTTTTCCTTATCTGTCCTTATTCTCCTTGATTATCATTAAGCAGTAAAACTATTTATCGATACTTAGTAAATATGTAGAGTATACCAATCAATCTAGAAATGCATATGTGAAATGTAAAATAGTAAAGTAATAAACCATTCACACATAACACATAGATTTTAATGTGGAAACCCTATTAAGGGAAAAACCACTAGGATCATTACCCCAAATTTTCACTCTTCTAAAGTGAGCCCTGTTAGGAGCCAGCCCTGTTAAAGGTTAAAAACACACTGTTAGGTGTGACCTTGTTAGAGGATTTTATACATAGAGGTTTTCACTTAGTATTGGGCATCTATTTGCTACCATCCTTGAATCAGCCTCCTTCTTAAACTGTCAATAGGCTTTAGGAAAATATTTCTACCATCCTTAAATTAGCCTTCTTCTTAGACTGTCAATAGGCTTTAGGCAATTTCAATGCTACTTTCATGAATCAACATTTTTGGCACTCCTTGGGATGTACCTCAATATATAGAAGACTATTAAGTCCTACTCTGTTAAGAGACTTGATGCTTCAATGGTTAAACTGAAACACTATGACCTGTTTCTAATGCAACTTGAATTGTAGATTTTTAGATCTATTTAAGTACATTACCTCTCTGATCAATGTATAAATTCAATTATTTGTGCTCTACACTTTCTGCTTTGTGATGCTGTGCTTCATTGTTCGTCAGTGTCTGTAGAATTCTTTAGCTCTTCTTCAGCTTGATTGATTAGGATTGTATGAATTTATTCTTCATCAGTTTCTCTTCAGCATCCTATTTCTATTCACTCCCCTTCCCATGTATGTGATTACGGAAATGAATTATGCTTGTCTCTTATATAGACATGATATTCCTTAATTCTTGATTCTTAATTCTTGGCATTAAAAACAATCCAGCCAATCTGATTTAAAGCATGAATCTTGATTTATCTCAGTTATCTTCTTGCCAATTGTACAAATCTTCTTTAAATCAATTACTTAACTCTAGTCGAATAAAACAAATAAAACAACCAGTTAAGTCTATCCTTAAGCTCTGACAGCTAGATATTTTGTCATTTTCTAAACTCTGTTGTGTCGGTCAACTCTACAGTTAGTCGTCGGTGATAACTGCTAGTTCCGTTAGTGTGACTCCAGTCAGCTTTGGGATCTCCGTCCATTGGGCATCATTGGATTTTTGTCATTGGGTAGCTCTATTTTCAGCTCATCGGGTATCACTATGATTTTGCTTCATCGGGCAATACTCTCTTTTGCTTGTCAGGTATCACTATGACTTTTGTTCTTTGCCTTTACCGATGGTGTGCACTCTGTCGGTGTTGTCTGTCACTTAGTGAATACTTGACTTTTATGCATTGATGAAAGCATAATCTTTGTTCTATTGATTCTCTAAAGTCTTTGGCATTATGTACATGACTGTACAGATGATATCAAGTTGACATCAATGACAATACAAACCATTAACTGATTTAATGCCTTGCATTATCTTCAACTTAACATATCAAACATTCAATTAGTTACATGTCATCATGATGATGATGTTTTCCTTCTTTGAGCTAGCTTCCTTAATGGTCTGGTTAAGTATCTTGCACCACCTTTTAATTCTATCTTGATCAAGATCAATTAGCTTCCCTTTGAGAAATTCATATGCTCTCATTTTTGGTGAGAACTTCTTTTCATATTTCTTCATCATCTCACTTATTTCTTCCTTCTTTGAATCTGAAGGCATAAGAGTAACAAGTACTCTTTCTCTTATTTCTTTTTCTTGATGCATAGCAAATGTCCATCTAGCAGACAATCTCACTGATAGTTCCTTTGGAACGTCATACTCTGAGAATTGTAGTGGAATAAAATGATGTTTGCACATTTTAACTATAATGGTGTCTTCTAGCTTATTTTGATCCTCTGGATCAAACTTTAACCATTTCCTTATGTTAGGATTAGAAATAGATGGTGATTCTGAGATATTCTTACATATTTCATCAATTGTCTTTGGAATCAAGGGTTCTTTCCCCTTTTGTACATCTATGTTAGCTTCATCCATAACTGAGTCTTCTAGATCCTCTTTTGTCCTGACCCATTTCCTCCTTTTGGTCTATATTTCCTTAGGTGAGACCGGTTTTCTCTTGTAGGTTCTCACTTTACCTTTCTTAAGTGGTGAAGGAGTTGGTTCCTTTGCAGTTTTGCTTCTGTTTCTGGAAGCGGCTATTGTTATTTCTTTCTTAGGTGGAGGTGGAGGTGGTGAATCTGATTGTGTACCCTCTGAATCATTCTTTTCTATTTCTTCACCGATAGGTGACTGGCCTTCAGTTTGTTCCTCCTTTCCTTCTATTTCCTCTTCACTTTCTTCAGTAACTACAAATTGCTTGGTTAACTTTTTAACCCTTTTGTTCTTCTTGTTTATAATCTTCTTGACAGTAAGATTTGTCTTGATCTTTGGTTTGGCTTCTTCATAGGTGCCAAATCTTGCTTGCTTGTTGTCAACTGGTTCATTCAATAGTGCCTTGATGCACTCAGTGGCTTGTCCTATTTTGATCTCATATTCTAAATGTGATAGCCAGGATTTCCTAGGTACCACTGGTTTGATATGGGTAAAATTAGTATCTACCATAAAACATATATCCTCTTTGTATTCTTATATAAAAATTTTAGGTATCCTAGTTCTTTCTTGCATCTTTTCTTTAAATCCTTTGAAGTACTCATTCATTAGGTCATCAAAATTTATTCCTAATGACTCTATATGCTCACATATTTGTATGGTGACCGGTTTGCTTGTATCCCATACTACTTTTCCTATGGAAGGAAAGTATTCTTAAAAGTAAAAAAAATGCACATAATGAGGGAACCAAACTTACAAGTGTTTGTTCTTGAAGATCTTATGGTGTTCATGTTCTCCTTGAGTTGATTCAAAAAAATCTCTGCAAGATCCATCTTCTTTCCTTGTTTGATGATCCTGTAAGCTATGCTCATAGCAGTGCTTGCTGTGTTGTTCATTCTGATAGCCTAGAAGACCCTGTATCCTACCACACATGCACAAAACTTGAGTTTGTCGTCGGTGATAGTGTTAACCATGAGACCTCTCTTGTCTGATTTTGTACCAGTTAGCTTTTCCACTTCCTTCATGGATGGGTGCTTGTGAGCTTGTGGTTTTTTGGTTGTAGGATATCCAGTAACTACATGAATAACATCCTTTGTTATTCATTTTTTCTTATTGAGCCATAATTTCTGGTTATGCATTATGCTGAGAACTATCTTTATCCATTCTATCTTAAAAACTCTGGGAAAGTGTAATGCATTTGTGAGACCTTTCACTTCTAGATGCTTGTGCTCTTCTTTCAGGTTTCCAGCTTCATCACAAAGTGCCTTGTAGGCATTATCTAGGTCCAGATCTCCTAATTCCAAAATCTTGCAATGTATATAGGACCTTACGTCCTCTACCAACAAAACCCTAGGTGGGATTCTGGAGAATGCTCCAGAATCATCAGGTTGTGATGCGATTTCTGGGTGTAACTTGTATTTAGGTTCAACATAAGTGCCTTTGTTGATAAGATTGATCATTTTCTTCTTATCCTCTTTCAACTTTTCAACTCTAGAAGTAGATGCCATCATTTTCACAAATTTAGTGCTTTCCATAATTTTAACAGTGCGGTCGGTGAATGTAGGTACTTACTAAATCTCTTTGATCACTCATAAATCCTTTGAGTTGAGTTAAAATCTTGCTGAGGTCACACTTTAATTTTCTCTCCAATCGCTTTGCATAGCTCTGCTTGGTTGCTCAAAAATCGTGGGTGCGAAATGAGTTCTTTCATCACGCTTTTATAACTTTTGTGCCCTAAGTTGTCATTAATGCCCAAAAACTCATCGGTATACAAGGATTGAGTTTGTCAGTTGAGACATAGATAACATCTTTGGTGTAGGTGTAAAGTGTCAGGATAGCTAGCAGCTTTGGTGACTTCACCGATGATTGACGGTAAAATGGTGACGACAAGTTTTGTCAGCTCAAGGATTACCGATGTCCGTCGGTTTACACTTAGCAACTTGGCTTTTGTGTAATGACCGATACATTTCGGTAAGTAGTGTTAACTTTTCTGTGTGTGTTCATTGATGCTAATTTGTACCCATTAACCGATGGTTATTTTTAAATTATATTACAAGTAACAATATAGTGCATCTTCAATAATGCTAATGTTGTCTATATGATCAATATGTAAATGGAACTAATGCATAATATAACTTGTCATAATGCAGTTCCATACTTACTTGTGCAATTTAGTTGGAGATAGTGATGCCACTAGATCCATTGGATGGGGCATCATCATTTTCATTTATTGTTCCAGCACCTTCAGTGTTTGTGGTTTTTACCCACATCTTGTTTCTCATCTTCTTGATGTCATCAATGGTGTTTACATTGGGATAAGTGCTTGTTTCTGTCAGTTGGTCTTTGCAATCTTTTATCACATGTCCAACCTTATGACAATGTAAACATGCCATACCTAGATTGAACCATCCTCTTGGTTTTCTACTCCATTTTCTCATATAATTGGCATATATATGACCATACCTTCCACATTTTGTGCAATTTACCCATGTGTTATAGTCCCAAATATACGATTTACCTACTCTTGTCGGTTTGTAGCCATTATCAGGTTCTTTTGGTGTCCATGCTTTCTTATTCTTTTTCTAGCATTCCTGATATGTATGTCCATTCATTTTGTGGGTAGGATAGTACTTGTCCATGTAGGTTTCCTTCTTTGGATTTGTCACCTTGGATTTGCATTCATATGCCTTGTGTCCTTTCTTGTGACATTTACAACAATTACCAATGAAAGTAGATTGTGATTGAGGAATACTTTTCATTTTGTTTCTGCAAATGTTTGAGGTGTGGCCTAGTTTTCCACAGTGATTGCATGACAACTTCTTGGTCCTTGGAGTTGCATAAAAATTCCTTTGATCTGATTGATTAGATGATTCTCCATTGTTAATGTACCCTATTCCAATGTAGTTGCTGACTCTTCTTTGACCATCAAGGAAATCATCCATTCTTTTATTGCTATCTTCAACTTTCTTGATTAATTCATTGTGCTGGTTCTGAATTTTTACTTCATGCTTTAGTTTCTCATTCTCTTCCCTTAGCTCACTGATGATCTGTATTCTTTCAATGAGTTCAGTATTTAATCTATTTTTCTCTTGACTCATAAGAATAATCTGGTTGGTAATCTCATGGTGATGATCAGTAAGTCTTTGAATCTCTGAATCTTTTTCTTGTAGCTTCTCAATGATTTTCCTCCTATCATCAATAGCTAATGTTCTTTCTGATTCATCTTTTCTTGAATCATTCATGACATTAATCATTTTTACCATCTAAGTCTCTTGACTGATTTGCAGCATCTTGATTTGCTTTGTCAGATGTAGATTGACTTCTTGTAGACTTGTGATCTCTTCTACTGATGTTTCTAAAGCTTTGCTTGTTGATGATTCAACATAGTTGAAGTAATCTGGGATCTCCTCTTCTTGATAATGTTTTTCATTAAGCTTAGTTTCCATGATCTTTCTTTCATCAAGCAACTTTATCATGCTTACTCTTGCCTCTTTATACTGCTCATAGTAAATCTAAATTTGTAATTGCTCATTCTCAATAGTCTTGTCCAGTCTATACTTTTCCATTGTGTTAATCTTTTCTCTTAAGTCTTTAAGCTTTTCAAGAAAGAGACTTAGCTTTGATACCAATTGTTGGAATTATTGGAATGATGTACCAAGAGGGGAGGGGTGAATCAATACCTCTAAATTTTTTTATGTGTTTGGCCTATTAACCTTTGAGTCATCAGATTTGTATATTCCCATCTATCTGTTCATTGTTCTATATGTATGTGAAATCATAATATAATCTGTTTACATGTGTAAACATTCAAGAAACATTCATGAAAACAAATAACACATAACACATGATATGATATCACAGAAAACTCCTATTAGAAAGTAAAAACTGTGGTGGGGATGTCTACCCACAAAACTTCACTATCTATAGATAAGAAGGGAGCCGGTAAAGGCTTACAATTGATCAAATCTGATGATCTACCCTATTAAGAGTATTAGAGTGGAGACCTATTAGGATCTACTTCGTTTGAAGCTTTGGCAACACCGTTAGGTGTGCACTCTGTTAAGAGATTTTATCAAAGAAATGTTAAGTCCACCTTCTACAAAAGGATTTTAGTTGTGATGCACTTGTTAGAATGTAAATACAATATAAATGTTGATCTGATAGTGAATGCAATCTCTAATTACTGATAATAGATCCTGTAAAGCTTACAATGTAAATGTAATCACCTTGAGTGATTGAGTGATACCTTGTCTCTACTCATCGGTAGCCTTTTTGTGTTCTTGATAATTGATTTGATCTATTTCTGTACTTTGCATGAATTCTCTTCTACTACTTAGATGCTCTCCATGGATACTATCATTTATCAACTGATTACAAGTCTCTTTTATTACAAATGATTGAACATCTATTTATACTAGTTTCTAGCTCTATTCTTGATTCACGCTTTTTTTACAAATTAACTCTAGATCCAAGGTTTACAACTTGACCTTGATCTTTAGTTAGATATGTTTTAGATCCATTAGGATGCTTTAAAACATTCACAATTTTCTTGCTTGACCCTCAAGTTAAGATTTAAAACAAATAAAACTCTATAAATAGAATTACAATGTTTTATCTGACGTGTAAAGTCAGATCCACTTTTTGCGGGTTCTGTAATTGACTGTCAGTTCTGATGGTCAGGCTGCTCTGTTAGTTCTATCAGTTTTGTACTCTGTCGGTGTCCCTTAATTGAACTGTTCGTTAGGTGTGCCTTTTATGCTCCATCAACGATGTTCTCAAAACTGTATCATCGATAATGCTTGGCGTCGGTTTGACTCTTGTCAATGTTTGTCGGGCAATTCTATTCTTAGTATTTTTACAATAGGCATTGTCATCTCGTCGGGTATACTTATTGTTTGGCAGTTATACTTATACCGATGACCTTTATCATGTTTTTCCCTTTAAGTATACTAATGACAAAACTTAATGTCATCAGATGGTAAAGAGATTAACTCCCAAAAAGACATTCTTCGTGCATTTGCATCTTTTTATAGTAAATTGTTTACAACTGAGGAGGTGGGGAGTGGAATTGAGATAGCCAGGAACAAGATTAATAGCATTATTCCTAAAAAGGTTTCCATAGAGGATGCATAACTATTAGATAAACCAATCTCAATATCAAATATTAAGAATTCATAATATGGATAATGAAAAGGCCCTGGAGCCTGATGACATACCTATTAAGTTCTACAAAGACAACTTGGAATGGATTGGAGATGAGCTCATTCAAGTGTACACAGAGACAATTGATAGAGTGTCCCTTGGATCATACATTAAATCTGGCCTTATTAAGCTCATTCCAAAAGAGGGAGACAAGACTCTAATTAAAAATTGGAGGCCTATAACACTGTTGAATATGGCATAAAAAATATTTGCTAGGATTCTTTCTCTAAGGTTGGAAAATATCTTTCCTAATATCATCAGTCATATATAGACTGGATTTTTTAAGGGCAGATATATCCTTGAGAATCTGATAACATGATGAGAGTCCTTGGACTGGGCTAAAGATTCTAACCAGTAAGTTTGCATGATGCTATTGGAATATGAAAAGACCTATGATAGAACATAATAGAATTTTATCATATGGTGTTTGATTATCTTGGCTTTCCTAAGTATTTATATCATATTATCCATACTTTGATGAGTGGATCTTGTGCCAGAGTGGAAGTCAATGGAATGAGATCCTCTCATTTTGAGCTCTCTAGATCTATTAGACAAGAGTGTTCATTGACACCTGCACTCTTTGTCATTTTTATTGATGCACTATATTACTTATTAAGGTAAAAATCACTCTCTCCTAAAGTAAATGGATTAACCTTACCCAATGGGGAAGAGTTAATGAATGTCCAATTTTATGATGACACAACAATTTTGATTGAATTATTGGAAGAAAATGTGAGCAACCTCATGATCAAACTTGATCTCTTTTATGTAGCCTCGGGTAGTAAAGTGTCTCTCCCCAAATCTATTATGTTGGGATGGAGTGAAATACCCCCAAGATGGTGTAACAAGTTCTCTCTAACCTGGGGTGTCCCTAATGACCAAGTTAGATACTTGGGCATACCTTTTTACATCAATCCAAGCCTAAAGAAGATGCAGGGTTGGATCAAAGAGAAGATTAAAAAGAAGATGAGTAAGTGGAATTATCAATACCTATCTCTTGTAGGTAGATTTCAAATTTGTAAAAAGATATTATCTTCCTACTCAATTTATTATGCCTCTGTCAGACTTTTTATCCAAGCTCATTTCAATTACATTCAAAAAAAAGTTAGAGAATTGTTGTGGGTAGATGGAAAAGGATAGAGAAAAAAACATGCATTCAGATGGAAATGGTGTAAAATGTGTAAGGAACTAGGGGGATTGGGATTAAAAGACTTAAGGATTCAAGGGATCACTTTGGAAATTAATTGGATTGCTAAGGCCACTCTAGGTCAAGAACCGTGGAAGGTATTGTCGCTATTTTTCCACTATTCAGCCCATCACAGATAACTGATCTTAGACATCTTCATTATAGGATAAAATAAATTATAGTGGGTTAACATGTCATTTTTTTCATTGGCTAACATGTCATTTTATCTTTCCCCTAGTTTTCACTTGTTTCCCTGGAGCTTCCCTCTTGTCTTTCCGAAATTAAATGTTGATGAAACTCTCACTAAAATCATATGAACGTGATGTTCATTGGAGAAACATCTATGGTCACTAGGAAATTGAAAGTGCATCCTGATGGGATATGTTTCCTTGATGGGAAATATTGATAAGACATGTTTCATGTCTTGTCGATATCTCAAGTAGGCAAACATGTCGTGTTTTCCCATTTTGCCATTTCATGGTTTGTTTCTTCTTGCTCATCAAGAATAAGTGTGAAATGGAAAAACCAATCAGGTTTTTCCACGTGGATCCATTTTGTTCGACCCTCAAGTGATGTGGGCCAGTGATATTATAATATTTTCTCAAATTAAGTTGTGCATCTTCATGTTATGGCCTTAGTTTCTTTTGCATTTTTCCGATTATCCCAAATAGTTTGTTGGGGGTGATGTGCAAAACCGCAATGTTGGGCTAACATCAGTGAGATATATAGCATGTCTTGCTGATATTTCTGTAATCACCTAAAAATGGTCATCTAAACCCTAGACCCCCAATCTCAGTGTTTAATCAAGAAACCCTAATCTTGATTATTCTAAGTTCAAAATCAAATAGGCAATTCATCAAATTTGAACTGATCTGACCTAAACCCTAGGTCCTAATCGATCATCTTACTTGATTAATTAATTAATTCCTAAAAATCACATTACATTGGCAAGTATATCTTATGTTAATTATTTAATTGATATTATGACATATTAACTAAATAAAAATTACAAAATTATCAATTAAAAAAAAAAGGAATTAAATTAATTATAAAAACCTAAATGTGCATTAAAAATCAATTAATTTATTAAAAATGCATATGACATCATCAAATTCAATTGACTGATTATCAAAATGGAAATAATCCAGTTTCACTCAGTTAACTGATTCTCCACTATTTATCATTTTGGAAACATTTCAGTTAACTGTGAACTAATTTTGGAAGTTTCCAAAATAACTGATCAGTCAGTTCAGTCAACTGACTCTCTCGACCAATCGAATCACTTGCACATGGATTGTGCTTCTTCAATTGAATCTGAGCCACTCTTTTTGTTTGATTTTGACCGTCAATTTGAGAGAGATTTCTATAAAAGAGAAACTCTTTTCCTTCACAAAGGATCCTAATTTTTTATTTAACATTATTATACTGCATTTTCATCTTAGATTTCATTTATTTGGTATTGTTGTTTATTACTTTCAAAGCATGCAAACAATCTAACTTAGAGCACACTTTGTTTTGGGCTTAAAATTAAATCTCTCATATTTCAATTTGGTGCTTCTAAAATGAATCTTAATCAGCTTTGGATGAACAACAAATTACATAATCATTTAGATTAATCATCATTTTACTTTCAACATATAGCTCTAAATCTTTCATTTAGGTTAGTGTGTAGTCACTGAGATTGTAATGATCTGAGAGCAAGCTCATCCTCCAGCTTTCTAGAAGGCAACAATTTGACTCTTTCAGACATGCAGGATGAATGAATCCATATTCATTCATGTATGCAGCTGAAGTATAATGACTATGTTGAAGTGTAGTACTAAGTAAGAAGGCCACTTTTAGCACGCACATTTCTAGCGCCCACCGTGGGGTAGAAAAATCAATTTTCTGGCCTCATTATGAACTTCTATTTTTAATTCTATTTTCTATTCACTTTGAGCAAAATCTGGGTCCACCATTGCGTCTGGGTCATCATTTCGGTTTGAAACGACTATAATCATGCCTATGGTCGCTAAAAATTGAATTTGTCATAAAAAATTGCAAACAGAGGTTGTATGACCTTCTGCATGCAAATCGAGGTGACTGTCACAAGTTTTACACACAACTGAGGCCTACATGCATATCAGTGCAAAATAAAAGTTGGTCTTGGTTCAATCGAACACTCTGCATTATGCCCACTTGGCCTACGCAATAACAATCCTGTATTTAACTTCCAAACAATCAAATCAACTTGCAAATCCCAACAACCAAGCTTTGTTTTATATATCTTTGTTTGGTCTTTGTATTTAAACGCTACTTCAATCACGTGCCCCATCAATGTGGGATTAAATATCAACCCACCCCTCTTCATACCCACCGCACCGCCACTGTTTGAAACTTGCCGCCCGCCACCCACTTCAAACTTTACCCACTCCCTCTGCTCACCTCCCTCCAAACCCAAACCATCGCTTTGGCCCTTCCACCTTCCCACCTCCATTGAAACCCTTCGCAACCCTCTCCAATGCCTCCCCCTCCTCTGCACAGCCCAGCTGCAACTTTTCCAAACCCTCCGCTCGCCACTACTTCCTCCGCCCGCTTCTTAGCTCACCAAGCCACCTCCACTTGGTATCACCACCCGAGCACCCCTTCCTCTTCACCAGCTACCTCAGCCCTCCAAATAGCCAAGTAAAAAAATGCCACGTGGCAAAAGACCATGTCATGTGCCATGTAGGCAGATAGGAGGTTTTGGAATTTAAAATTTGATGATTGTTTAAGGGTCAAAATACAGGGTTATTGGCATTTTACGACAACCTTTTGGCTGTCAAATTTAACCTCCTGACTTTCTGATGTCAGCAGAAGTTTGAATTTTCTCAGCCTTCACCAGCGAGCTTTTCCAATTTGCAGTCTGACTTTAAAAGCTCATATCTTGCTTGTTTTGACTCCAAATTAGGTGCAATTTTTTTTTATTTTGGGTAGAATTTCCCAAAAATTTATGGGTTGGAGTTAGTTTTTGGTTTTGGAATCTCACAAGTATCCTAAATTGCAGTTTTTCATGACTATTCTCATATATTCCTTATTTTTGTAGCTTCCAGAGGCTCATACGGGCTCATACGATCACCTTTTTTAGTGCAATTTTTTTTAAACTACATGATTTTCTCTGTACTTTCTGAATATGTTATCTATTTTCTAATTTTTATATTTTGATAATGTGGACTAATCTTTAACTTTGATGTTCATGCGATTATCTTTTGCATACAACCTAACAGTGGTTTGCAGAATGTTATCCAAGAAGACTAAAACACAAACTACTCACGAATTGGTTTTGCCGGTTGCCTTTGATCGATAGAACGTAAAACATTATGCTTGCATCTTGTTTTTGATTTCTTAAAATAGGACCCCGCATGCAGGACTTCTTAAAATGAATATTTGTTTGACATTTTAGGAATGACAATGATGTCAGGAAACTATGCTCTCACCCTTTTGGGATGATAAAAAATCTAGAAACATTATTGTCATTTTCTTATTCTGCTTGAAGTGTCTTTTAGTTTTGTAAATCTAAGGAATTGCATGGATGTATCCTCTCCCCTCGCCTTTGTGGATCTTGGGTGAAAAAGAAATCCATACAAATTCTTTAGCGTGGCTACCTCCCGAGAGATTTTACAGAGTTGGTGAGAGTGGATTGTCCAACTGATAACAGGCTAAAGCCAAGCCATTCCAAACTGGTATATAAAAAATGCCATTGTGATTAGTCTCATAGTGGACAGGTGTAAATTCATTGTGGCAACCAAAATCTCCTCTAGTACTCTAGTGGTGCGCTAAAGTCCCTACATTGTTAACGTGAAAACCTTACTTTGAAAGGATTGGGATAGCCCCCTTAATTGGGAAAATAACTTGATCACAACCCCCTAAATAGATGTCCTTACTATAAACTTTGTTCTAATATCCAAAATCCCTCTATCTATTGGCGTGGAAGGTCAAAGACCGACTAAGACGTCCCACACTTTCATGACTCTTAGTAGAGATAACGGTCCCTTGGGAAGTGCTTACCCTTGGGATTCAAAGCTTGGTGTGCTTGAGAAGTGAGTGCACTATAAGGAGGAGCCCGTGCCTCCAAGCTTCTAAGTTTTCCACTATGAGTAGGTGTGGCTGAACTTCAGTTCAAGAGGTAATTCAACAGATATTTCCCTGGCTATCCTAGGATTGCGGTGTGTCTGTTATTTTTTTTTTACAACAAACAATCTCCATGATGTGTCTTGCGTGAGTGTTCACTGAAACAACAACAACAACAACGATCAAACAATTTGGAAAACTGTACACTTTGGATACTTTTCTATCATATCTTGTCTGAAACATCAAATCAAACATCAAATCGATCATTCAGATTCAAAATATACACTTCTAGGTGTTAGCTGTCAACTCTTGTCCAAGTTTCTGCATCTGATATCAAACTCTGGAAATCTATCAACTTGCTCTCCAATTCTATATTCTATTGTGAAGGTTCTGTCTAAACTTTCACAAATCTATGTTCTCATCAACATCATCTCTAGTCTATCTTTGACTACAATCTATTGACAGTCTGACTCGTTGCTATTTTAGAATCTGATTTTGTTGATCTAGTCCAAGGGACTTGTTATCTTATCATTTTGTCTGTGCTGTCCTTATCCTAAGTTGTGAGAGCAGGTTCATTAACCTTGACTCAATATTAGATTCATTTCTTCTCTCTCAGTTGGACTTTATCTCCTTTATCCTTTGGTCTTGGACTTAATCAACATTTTAGATATCACCTCAACACCTATCAGTCAATCAATCGGTTCATCATACCTCCTCTTCAATCTTCCAAGCAAGTGCATTAGACAATCTTACAATGTCTAAAAGAAAATGGGCTAAACCTTATAGTCCTAACAATGCACAAGAAGAGATTCTTATAGAAGCTTTATCAAAACAAATTCAAACTATGCAATCTGAAATCCAATAATTAAAGGGGGAAAAGGATACCCAACCCAACAAATTATCATCAAGCTCAATATATCCTTTTCTATTTGATCATGCTCAAGTGAGTGGCTCCAAAGCCCTAAACATTGTTGAAAACACTAGGAAGTCTCCCTCCAAAGGGATTCGTAACCTCATGAAAGAAGAACCTTGGGTTAAATGCGAGAGAGTCTTTACTCCTTTGGGGAAATCTTATGAATCTGCATTAGAAGAACTTCTTGATAATGATATCATCACATTACCTCAAGCCACATCATGTGGACGAAGATTCTTGAGTAACTATTGCACATATCATCAACATAATGAGCATAAAAATTCATCTTGCATGGAGTTGAAACATAAAATCCAAGATCTCATAGATGATGGCATAATCAAAGTTGAAAATCCTAATGATTCATCTAATCTTGAACATGATCAATATCAAGAATCTATGTCTAGTAATGTTTCACAGATCCCATCTCCTTCTTCCGCCATTCCTCCATCTCCTAAAGCTTCAAGACCAACCACACCATCTTCATCAAGAACTGAGCCTAATGATGACTATGTCTACCCTCAAGGACTACCTCTAAAAGAGATCCAAGCTAATCAACATACATCTGTATGTCTTTCTTAGGCTTCAAAGATCATAGACCCAAAGCATCAATGTGCTTCAACACTTATCATGCCTACTCCAAATGATTGTGCATCAGCGTGTCAAGATTCCTTCATGTCGATTAAAACTCCTACCTCATCCTTATAAGTGGCTCCATGTCAAGAGGGCAATCCAAAGTGTGAAGAAATAAATATCATTAATGATCAAGATCAATACACCATTCATCTTTATCTAACAGTGGACCAAAGTCACATACCTCAAGAGTCCCATGATGATTTCATCATCCCCTTTCATTTCTTCCAAGAAGATATCCCTCCAACTCAAGAGCTACATATCCCTTCATCTCCCAAGAAAGATCAATATATTCTTTCCACCATCTCTAATGGGCCTATTGAAAATCAAGAGAAAGGTACTCTTTGTACACCATCTAAAGATTCTTGTCAAGGTTAGAGCATCCCATCATCTCCTTGTCATGATCCTCCATATCCACCTCAAGAAAACATCGTTCCTCTAAATCACTTGTAGAATAGTAACTCTCCTCAAGCTTCAGTTGCTCCTATCAAAGTTGATCATATCAAAGCTACTCATGCTCATGTTGATATACAGATGAATTCTATAGAGAAGAGCCTTGGTCATGCAACTCACTCTAAAGATGTTGATATCCCTTCCAGACCTTATCTCCCTCCATTCAAACGTAAGTGTGTTCCTTATCCATCCTCCAAATCCATCCTTGGTCCCTATATATCAAAGCTGAGACTGCCAAACCTTCCATCCATATTGGGTCCTTATATCCCTCCATCCATTTACCCTATCCCCTATCAAGATCAACAAAGGCATGTATCCTTGACCCCTCGTTATCAACCCATCCATATGAACTAACCATATCAGCCCTATTCATCCACACTCCCCAAGTCTTTTGGAAGCAATTTAGATGTGCAACAAAGAAATCAGAAATACAAGAATCCATGTACATATGAAGATCACTATGTCCCATCTAATCAACATGTGACTACAAAGAGACCACAAAGGTCCATTGAGCAAAGAATAAAATCAAAGAAAATGTGGGTTCATAAATCCATCATGGAAGAATTGCGTTATCAACCCAAACAAACAATAAAATCAAAGAAAATATGGGTTCCTAAATCCATCATGGAAGAATTGTGTTCTAAATCATCCAACAACAAAGGAAAATCAAAATCAACAACAAGAAAATAAAAATTTATATGGATTCCCAAGTCTCTCTTAAAAGGCTTGAAAAAAAAAGGAAAAGTCAAAGTTGGCATCCAAGCTTCCAAAGTCTTCCACTTCATCTCCATCTAAACATCTCCCATATTCTAACTCTATTTTGGGTCCCTATGTCCCAAATTCCATTACCTTGAATACTTCATCAATCTTGGGTCCTCGTATACCAAGATCCATATCAGCTCATCCATCAAAGTCTCAAGCTATTCCATCCATTTTTCCTCTATCAGGCCACTACCCTTCAAGGAGTGTGTCAATATTGATCTTATCACCATGCCCCATCTCATATCCTTCCACTCCTCTTATCCAATCCATCACATAAATCCTTGGCTACCATCTCCCTTATCCTCCATATCATTCTTCCCTACCATCACCCTATCAACATCTTTGAGCATACTTTCAGCGGCCTTGGCCCATCATAGCATATCTTTTAAAGGAGCACTATCCAAAGAGCAAGAAGCTTAAGTTCCTCCATAAAATGAAAAAGTACAAAAATTTTGAAAAAGAAAGAAAAGTGCCTTGGTGAAAACCTAGTAAACAGGCACCTTGGTAGCAAAAATAAAGAGAAATCAATCTGTCTTATGGTGAAAACCACTTCTTGTGGCGCCTTGGATAAGTACCATGATGAAAACCTAACAAACAGGCGTCATGTGTAATTCCTCCTACTTGCACTCTTCACTTGGGGGAAAGTTCCTTCCATGTCATCCCATCCATCATATCTTACATCGAGCAAGTCTGTGAGCATCCATATTCCTTCCGGTGATCTCGACAAGGTTGAGCCTATCTCTGAATATCCTCCCAAGACATTCACGTATACCTTCATCACCCTTTATCCTGATCATAGCTATATACTATCCTATCAAATTGACCTCTTGGTCTTGATCAAAATTGAAAAAAACAAGTTCTTAAAAGTCTCTTGACATGTCCAGTCTTTTGGACTACATGCTTTTCATGACATTTGGTCATTATCTTATATGCTATCTAGCACCGCTCTATGAGCCTACTTTTCTATATTCTTTTTTTCCCTAGCTTGGGTAATCTTGAGGAGATTGTCTTTGAGGGTCACATTCACCCTCCTCATCCACCATTGTCTTTTTGGCTCATCCATCAACTTGCTAATTGATCTATAATGACCTCCACCTTGCTAGACATTGGGGGAAAACCAATGTGATCATGCTTGAGATCAGTTAATCTCTAAAAATCTAAAAAAGTGAAAAATGATCCTGAAAAAAATCTAAAAATTGGAAAATGTCTTGAAAAAATGATCATCTTGGTGAGAACCTAGAAATAGGTGCCTTGATGCATCAATCAAAAAAATGTAAAATATGGAAAAATAAAATAAAAAATTGAAAAATTGAAAAAAAAAAGGATGGCAACATAGATATGCTTACTAGGTTTTCAATGATCACATCATTAGGCAAGACCCCATCGCTTTGGTCATCCCAGCTTCATCGCATCACATCAAGTTGAGATTTTCATAAATCAAGAGCAACCCAATCAATTGTCTTATACAGTGATGGATACACTCGAAACCAGACAGATCGGTCTTAGACGAGCTATTCATTGTTGAAACCAGGCATATTGATCAAATTGGCTTCATCACTTCAAATCAAGTCAATTTATGCTAAATATCATCTCTACCAAGTAGGTGAAAAGTTGGTAAACAAGCGCCTCTTGTACTCAGCGCTCCATCTATCAATGCTTAGTCTTGGCAATCTTTTACTTCAGTTTGTACATAAGCTTTTAGTCACTTTTGTGACACTCTAGTTCTTCTGAGAACCCTCCTAGCATGAAACCGATCCAAAATCATAACCTAGGGGCAATCAAATCAGATTTGTCCTCGCAGCATGACTTAAGTTAGTTATTACCATTTTCTACTAGGGTCATGGGTCCCCAATTTGATCATATCTTTGGCTTACACCAGAGTCAGTAATCTTGTCATTTCTAAAGGACAATTTGCTACTGACACAAACAGGTGTTTCTCAACACCACAATCAACAGTGTTTCTTAACACTATCTTTGGATACATCTGTGTTTCTTAACACACATTGGATATCATAAACATAAACAACAGATCGATAGTAATGAAAGACACTACACTCACAAGCACAATAGTGTTTCTCAACATCTCATACATATACACATCCAAAAAATTTGAAACTGGTTGAAGTATGCTGAACTTCTATTCATATGCTGTCTGTTGTCATTGATTTCACTAATCTTTTCTTTTTCTACTGCTTGTTGGTGTGGTCCCAATGATCTGACAATGTCAAATAATCAGGGTGTATGTGATAAGAGCTTCTGCATTAAGGCATAAATGCCTCACATCCCTTGATCCTCTTTATTTGTATGCCAAGGTGAGGTCAAAACTATCCCCTTGACTATTATTGCTCTGTTTGTTTATGCAAAATCACACTCATGGTTATGTTGGCTTTGAATGCCTCGATACTGGTGTACTCTTGCAACATCAACTAGAAACAACATTTAGGTCATCTCGGATGTTGTGCCTTGATGCTTATGTTAGTTTCCCATATCTTATTTGATGAAATTCATATTCATATTTTTATGGTCGCAGTGGCACTAGTAAGGATTGTATCGACTCCGATGTTCCAAAAATGATCGACGATGAAAAATTTCAAAGCTAAAGCTCAGTCAATACACCTTAGGTTGCATTCATGTTAGTCTTGTATCTGCATCTGCATAGTGTTGAAATCAGCATAATAACTTTATCTCTATCTAATGTGAAGGATATGAGGTTCTTATCGATCACTCTTCTCATTTTCAAGTTTTCAGTTAGGCCTAAACATGACACCCCTTGCTAAATCAACTGTCCTGATTCTATTTTTAGGATCAAAATTGAAATCTAAATTTGACTACTTGCACAACCAATGGAAATCTCTCATGCTTTCCTTCTAATCAATCCATGTATCTTACTATTGGTCAATCTCAGTCAAACAAGACCTCACATCAAGTACATCTTTGTCCTAACCACGTGGGACCTCTTTCTAATCAGGTGAGTTTCTTCCTAAATTGTCTAATCAATCAAAGTGCTTCTCATCACTGGGGCACCTAGCCATATTTTGATTTTGCTCCCAAGGGGGCAGGATCAGGACATCAACATTCCAGTGATCACATCCTCAATCAAAACCCCATCGCTTGGGGCATCTCAGCTTCATCACATCAAATCAAGTTGCGATCATATTAAATCAATGACAACCTAATCAATGGTCTTGTATAGTGGTGAATACACTCGAAACCAGACAAGATCGTTCTTATATGGGCTATTCATTATTGAAACTAGATACATTGATCAAATTAGCTTCATCACTTCAAATCAAGTCAATTTTATTTCTAATCAAATCTCTTAATGGTAATCAGTTTCACCGCTTCAAATCAAATTGGTTATTCATTCAAACCAATCAAAAAGGTTTAAGAGTTCCCGACAGATGTTTAGTTTCATCGCTTCAAATCAAAGTAAGCATTCTGTTTATATCTTTTGATCGATCTTCATCCAATCAAGCTCGAAGTCGGTCTTCTTCTTCAAAAGAATGGTTTTATCACTTCAAATCAAACTATTCTTGATCTCATTGCTAATAGGTCTTTGAATCAATGTGCTGATCGCACATCAATTCAAAGAGGGGAAAATGTAATCACCTAAAAATGGTCATGTAAACCCTAGACCCCCAATCTCAACATTTAATCAAGAAACCCTAATCTTGATTATTCTAAGTCCTAAATCAAATAGGCAATTCATCAAATTCAAACTGATCTGACCTAAACCCTAGGTCCTAATCTATCATCTTACTTGATTAATTAATCAATTCCTAAAAATCACATTACATTGGCAAGTATATCTTATGTTAATTATTTAATTGATATTATGACATATTAATTAAATAAAAATTACAAAATTGTCAATTAAATAAAAAAGGAATCAAATTAATTATAAAAACATAAATGTGCATTCAAAATCAATTAATTTATTAAAAATGCATATGACATCATCAAATTCAGTTGACTGATTATCAAAATGGAAACAATCCAGTTCCACTCAACTAACTGATTCTCCACTGTTTATCATTTTGGAAACATTTTAGTTAACTGTGAATTGATTTTGGAAGTTTCCAAAATAACTGATTAGTCAGTTCAGTCAACTGACTCTCTCAACCAATTGAATCACTTGCACATGGATTGTGCTTCTTCAATCGAATCTGAGCCACTCTTTTTGTTCGATCTCGACCATCGATTCGAGAGAGATTTCTACAAAAGAGAATCTATTTTCCTTCACAAAGGATCCTAATTTTTGATTGAACATTATTATACTACATTCATCTTAGCTTTCTAGCATTTTAGCTTTCATTTATTTAGTATTGTTGTTTATTACTTTCAAAGCATGCAAACAATCTAACTTAGAGCACACTTTGTTTAGGGCTTAAAACTGAATCTCTCATATTTCAATTTGGTGTTTCTAAAATGAATCTTAATCAGCTTTGGATGAACAACAAATTGCATAATCATTTAGATTAATCATCATTTCACTTTCAACATATAGCTCTAAATACTTCATTTAGGTTAGTGTGTAGTCACTGAGCTTGCAATGATCTGAGAGCAAGCTCATACTCCAGCCTTCTAGAAGGCAATAGGTCGACTCTTTCAGACATGAAAGATGAATGAATCCATATTCATTCATGTATGTAGCTAAAGTATAATGACTATGTTGAAGTGTACTGCTAAGTAAGAAGGCCACTTTTAGCACGCACAATTCCAGGTGGGCTAACACATCGTATTTTTTGCCTTGACAATCTTTTTCCAACAACCTGATTTGACTGTTTGTGGCCATGACACATTACCACAACATAAATTTAATGTTGAGAGACTTCATTTGGGTTTGGTAACACAACACCAATGCATTCCATGCTCATTTATCACTTGCAGGGATAAAATTTATTCTTTCCATCTACTAGATGTATCATTTGGGCCATTTTCTATCATTTCCATGATTCAAGTGACAAACATAGATTAGATTTGGATTTGATATTTATTTATGCATCTGTAACCTAACTCCACATGTGGTTGGGGTTTGAACTCTATTTTTTAATCAGAGTTATGCATGAACTCTTTAAAAAGGAAATCTTTGTAAATATTTTGGGTTGTTCTTGAATGGTTCATTTGTAGTAGCTATACTCTACAATTGTTTTCCTTTTGCCTTACATGAATAAAATTCTTTATTTTGCCTCTTCTTGTATTTTTATATCTTGTGCATGTTATTTTGCCTTAGATTTACATATTTCTCCTTTTGTTCCTATCTTATATGTTGTATTAAATTGCTTATATGTGTTGTCTTTTGAATGCATATTCCCTGATAGTAGCTTATAAATTCTAATCTTCATGTTTGTTCTTGGATAGGATAAGACTTAAGAACTATAAATTTTGGGGTTTTATTGATGTTAAGTGCAGTAATAGGTAGGGAGAGTAACCACAATCAATATGGTGCATCACAATTTCCCTTTCAACATCTCCTTCTCACTTTTCCTCAAAAGTAGTAGTTTAGGTGCATCCTGATTGTAAAGGAAGTCAGAATTATCCAAAGATTCAACCTCTCTTGTCAATTCCCACACTTGGAGGTTGTTTCCATGTTTCATGAGGTCTCTTAGGTAACTAACCACTACCTAAGCCTAGGTGCAGACTTTTTGTGCAAATATGTTTTGGCACACTCGATGGGACACATATTAAGTTGCATAAGTCCGCTGGTTAGGCAATTTAAATTTTATTCATTGAGAATCTGGGTGTTTTCTCAGTGCCATCAATCTTTAGAGGCAGTTCATTTGAACACCATGGTGACTCCAAGTGCAAATCTACTGGTTTCAAGCAGTAACAGTGCTGGTATGTAACAAGATCACATCTGATCTTTTATGTTTCTTTAGGCTTTCTATGGAATTTTTTGGTTAAATTCTCTAACATGGATCCCTTTCATAGAGATGCTTCTCATTTCCCTCCATATCATGATAATTCTACCCCTTCACCCTTTTTTTTTCCATCTCAATTAGAGCTGCAACCTAGTGTTGGCTCAAGTTTCCCTGCTCAATCTTTAAAAAGACCCAACAACCTTGTAACCAATCCAAGAGTTAGAGAACTCTTTGATTGTATAAACAATCTGGGCTTTGAGTTTGTAGGCCTAGGTCTAACTTTTGATTATGTTAATAATCCATATTCAGTTCCAAATATGGGGGGATATTCTTTTATTGAACTCTGTATGGTTAGTTGGTTTAAGGAGCTGGCTCAAATTAGGGAGTAGTGAGCATGTGATAAACAAGTATCTGAGATGGTAGATGAGGTATGACATACATGTAATGAGGCTTGGAAAATATACCATGAGGAGAAGGCTCACTAAGCCTATCTCAAAGAGCATAAGGAGAAGGAAATAAAAAAGAGGCAGTTTGATGAGGATATTGCAAGAAGATTAGCTGTAGAGGTAGATAAAGAACTAGAGCTCAAGCTTGATCAATTCTAGACAACAGAGACTCCTAGATGTAAGTTTTCTAGCTTCAGACAAGACAAGCCCATTATCTTAAAAGAACCTTCTTTATAGGAAACCCCTCCTCCCAAATTTTCCATTCCAAGCTTTAGAGCCCCTTGTCTAGTTGTTACAACCCTAGAGCCTTCCCATCTCCAAGAGGAGAAGAAAGAGGAACTCCTGCAATAGGATATTGTGGAGGTTGTACAAGAAAAGACCTCTTTGTAGATTGAGACCAAATGTGAAATAGAGGACCCTTTCCTCTTATTTAAAGAGCTCCCATCTTTTGTTGTAGGGGAATAATTAGAGGATTCTAAGGACAACCCTATCCTTGAACATATACATATAAGTATGCAAAAGGTTGCTCCCCAACCTATGCATAATGTCACAATAGAGAAAACAATCCAAGAAGAGGAATTTGTTGCTTCTTTAAGCCATCATAGGAATAATAGTCCACCAACACATATGAGAGGGGGGGGGTGAATCATTTGTGAGACAAATTATTAAACATTAAACTTTATAAAAAACTTTAATCCAAATGCTAACACAGTAAATACCAACACAATAACACAATCCTTTGTTGTCGAGGAAACCCTGTTAAAGGTAAAACCCCGGTGGGAATTAACACCCAAAATGATGTACTAAGAGTACAGTATCCCTATTAACAGATTTAGTCATGTTAGGATCTTATTGATGCATTATAGTACACAATCCCTATTAAAGGATAAACCCGGTTAGGAGTCAAGAGTAATAGTGGGCTCACTGCCTAAAGAAGGTTAAATCCACCCTCGAGACTTACAATCAAAAATATAAATGTATAAGAGATATACAATATAGTAAACTGTGTAATAGAAATTGTCTTTTCTTGGTTAGTTCCAATGAAGTAATATAATTATAACCTCTTCTCTACATCCAACATACTTCACACATACAAGATCACATCTTCCACACTTTGATGTCTCTTCCACAATCATACTTTCCAACAAGAAAATATCTCTCCTATATACCCTATTACAATAATCAATCAGGTCGGCCAATTAGATTCCCCAATGTATAAATAATTACTTAACCCCTTGCTAAGATACACATGATACCTATAAAAAGTAAACATCAATTATAATTCATCAAATATAATCCAAGATCCGTAATCCATGCTCGCAATCCATAATACATGCTTCGTATCTGAAGTCGGACCTAAATAGGTATCCTCCAGAACACACACCATATATGACACCACAAAGATTCCTATAACCCATGAAACATAAAAAACCTTCCTTAACATGTCTTCTTCCACCCCTTAAGCTTGCATAACATAAATCCACGTTGCACGTAAGTTATACTCAAAACATAGAGACTAACTCTGTCAAAGATCATTGTCACCGTCCACTACCCAGTCTTCACTAAAACATTTGTAACTCATCCAATAGAAAATATTAAGCCATGCAAACTTAGGCATAAGATCAAAACATACCCATGTACACATCACCATCTTCACTCATTCTGCATCAACCGTACAATATCTGTATACTTCTATCTATCATCAATAACAATAATAACGAGTCTGGTCTCCCTCCATAGAAACATATGTTGACATCACTGACAAAACATGAATGTCAATCAAAAAAATCAGAGACCAATTCCAACAATCTCCCCCTTTGGCATTGATGGCAACATATGGGAAAATCCATCAGCCCAAAAGTACTCTCTCAATATAATCTTCTCAATATCCTCATCACAGCTCTCCCTAAAAAAATAGGGATTTTCTCATAGAATCTCTCCCCCTTTGAAAACAATGACAAAGGGTGCCATAACTCTTCTTCTTTCCTCTATAAGGTGTATCTTTTTCAAATCTTCATGCCTCCAACAACCAGGTTCAAAATCACCCCAATATGTTCTATAATGTTCCTACGATCATTCCTCCTGAGGAGTAGATCCATACATCAAGTTTAGAAAATGATATAGCTCTGAAAGCCACTGGACTGATGCATTCCTGCATCAATTTAGTTCTCACAAGGAGGGGATCACACCCCAAGCATACCTCTGAGATACTCAAAGGAATCCTTTGGCAAGGGTTTTTTAAATATATCTGCTATATGTTCCTTTGTGCTGATATACTCCAATCTAATCTCCTTCCCTACTACCTTTTCTCTCAAGAAATGATACTTAATGGAAATATGTTTAGTCTTTGAATACATTACTGGATTCTTTGACATATTCACCATGCTAGTTTTATCACAATGGATAACCATTGGCTCATCAAAATTTATCCCAATGTCCTTCAACATTTGTTTCATCCAAAAAATTTGTGTGTAATTTATAGTAGCAAAAACATACTCAAATTCAACAATAGACTGAGCTATAAAATCCTTCTTTTTACTTAACCAAGAAACCAATCTTTTCCCAAGAAAGAATGCACCACCATTTATACTCTTTCTTTCATCAATATTTCCTACCCAATCAACATCAGTATAAGCATGTAAATCAAAATCATTAGATTTCTTATACCATAGACCATAATCCAGTGTTCCTTTTAGATATCTAAATATTCTTTTTATAGTAGCAAGGTGTGTCTCTTTAGGATCTGCTTGATATCTTGCCACAATTCCAAGTGCATTAACAATATTTGGTCTGGTGTGAGTCAGATATTGTAAGCCTCCAATCATAGATCTATACTTTGTTGAAAAACACTCTTAGAGTCATTAGTAGTAGTAAGATTGTGACCAATAACTATAGGTGTTCCAACATGTTTACAATATTCAATTCAAAACTTTTTCAACATTTCTTTATGATACTTTGTCCGAGAAATAAGAATACCACTCTTGTTTTGATTAATTTGCAATCCAAGGAAAAATTTCATCTCACCAATCATTGACATCTCAAATTCATTTTCCATTTCTTTAGAGAAATTTTTACTCATTACATCATTTCCTCCAAAAATGATATCATCAACAAAAACTTCAACTATTAGAATTCCATCTTCACTAGTTCTTAAGTACAAATTGATGTTTGCATTGCCTTTTTTGAAGCCAAGATGAAGTAGATACCTATCCAATCTTACATACCATGCTCTTGGTGCTTATTTTAGCCCATACAAAGCTTTATTTAACATGCAAACCATTTCCTTATCTTCTATCAAAGGAAATACATCAGGTTGTTCAATATATACTTCCTCTTCTAGATCTCCATTCAGAAATGCAGATTTCACATCCATATGATATAATTTGAAGTATTTGTGTGCAACATAAGCAAGAAATAATCTAACAGCCTCAAGATTAGCAACATGAGAAAATGTTTCTTCAAAGTCTATACCTTCTTCTTGTGAGTAGCCTTTGCAAACCTGTATCACCTTATTTATTACAACCATTCCTTATTCGTTCATCTTATTTATGAAAACCCACTTAGTTCCTATAACATTCTTATCTTTAGGTCTAAGAACCAGTTCCCAAGTATTATTTTTCTTAATCTGTTCCAATTCTATCTACATAGCTTTAGTCCAAGATTCATCTCTACATGCCTCATCAGTAGATTTTGGTTCAACTTGAGAAATCAAGCAAATTTCATCTCTTTATCTCGATCTTGCCATCATTCCTTTATTTGCATCTCCAATAATTTGATTTTCATACCTCGGACTCTTAGAAATTTCACTAGGATCATTTGATTCATCTTGACATACCTCGATCTCACATTCAATCTCAAAAGTTTCTTCTTGGCCTGTAGTAACCTCCTTCATTTTTGTAGTTTGGTTGCAGTCATATATTCTTTCTAGAATCTGGAACTTTTCATCAATCCTCACATTATCACTTTCAATCATATTTCTCAATCTCAGATTGAAGCATTTGTAAGCTTCTCTTTTAGTGGAATAACCAAGGAAGATCCCTTTATAACTTCTAGCATCAAACTTTCCTATCTCATCATCTCTTTTGATATAGAATTTACTACCAGATATTCTGAAATATTTCACAGTAGGAGTATGATTAAACCATAGTTCTTAAGGAGTCTTACTTGTACCTTCTCTGATCTGAATTATATTCAAAGTATACACAGCAATACCAAAAAATTCTTTCCAATAAACATGTGATACATTTCCTTCCAGCAACATGGTTCTAGCAGCATCTAATATTGTTCTGTTTCTTCGCTCTGATATCCCCTTTTTTTGTGGTGTACTAGGAGCAGATGATTGACTGTATATTCCATGCTCTTCATAGTAGGTATTGAACAAGTCTAAAGTAAAATTTCCACCTCTATCTAATCTAAAACATTTTATCTTTAAGCCTAATTCATTCTCAACTTTTTCTTTGAATATCTTGAATTTTTCAAATGCCTCTGATTTCTCTCTTAGATATGTAACCCACATCATCCTAGAAAAGTCATCAACAAAAAGTATAAAATACCTTTCACCATAGTAAGACCTTGTTCTTGTAGGACCACACAGATCTGTATGCACTAGATCTAATTTCCCTTTTGCTAAGTAATATTTTATTTTAAAACTGCTTCTAGTATGTTTCCCCATTACACATTCTCTACACATGGTGTTATATGGTTTCACAATATTTGGTAGATCTCTAACTGCATTAGTCATACTTTCCTTCACAATATTATCAAAATTCACATGACAAAATCTTCTATGCCATAACCAACTGTCATCAACCTTCACAACAAAACAAGAAGCCTTAGATGGATTTAATTCAAATACATTACCTCTGGATTTAGTACCAGATGCTATCAATTTTACTAACTTACTTCTAATAGATCATTTCCCATCAATGAATTTCAATTGATAAACTTTGTCCACTAGTTGTCCAACACTCAACAAATTATGCTTAAATCCATCAACATGTAATACATTGTCAATATTGGTCTTTCTATCCAGAGAAATAGATCTAAATCCAATGATAAGCTTAGGAGTATTGTTACAAAATATCACAACAACACCATCATACTTGGTTAGTTTAACAAATTTATTTCTATCTCCAGTCATATGGAGTGAACAACCACTTTCTATGACCCATTCAAATTTCTTTTCAAAATGTGACAGTAAGGCTCTTTCTTCATGAATAGGTTTATCATATTTGATAGAAATTATAAATCAAATCTCATCATAATCAAAAACATCATCATCAAAAACACCTTCACTATCATAGTAAAATTCCTTATCCTTGGAATACTTAGGTTTATAAAACTTATATTTATGCTTTGGAACCCTAGTAGGACATCTAGATGCAAAATGACCTATCTTATTGCATGAAAAACATTTTAGAGGTAACTTTCCTTCAAACTTACCCTTACCTCTCTTTTCTCTTCTAGCGATTTGGGACACAATTTCATCTAACTTTATTTCTTCTTCTTGTATTTGTTCCCAATCATCAGCATATTCACCAAGCTCTTCTCTCAAGTCACTACTGCAGGTGCTCACAGTTCCTGATAAAGTCCTTTAATTTTTATGCATAGTCACCTTGAATGTTGTCTCAACTTTAGGTAATGAATCTCCCAGCTCTATGGCCTCAAAATTAGTTAATTTTGTAATCAACATCTCTCTATTAAAGTTCATCATCAAAGGTATGATCTCTTCTATAGCTTGCACTTTAGTCTTGTAAAT
Organism: Thuja plicata; assembly: GCA_018584345.1. Classification (NCBI taxonomy): domain Eukaryota; kingdom Viridiplantae; phylum Streptophyta; class Pinopsida; order Cupressales; family Cupressaceae; genus Thuja; species Thuja plicata. The sequence continues at coordinate 3,129,959 of MU225078.1, forward strand.
AGGTGTCAAAGATCTAAGAATTTTTGTGATCATTTATTCCTCACTATATGTGCCTCCAAAATTTCTAATCCCAATAACATCCTCAGTAACTCTCTGTACATATGCTCTAATAATTTTCATCATCTTTCATTTTTAGATTTTTCATCCTTGTCTTCTAGTTCTGCAACTTTGCTTTCTTAGTAAACTTATCTCCTTCATATAATGCTTCCAATCTTGTCCAAATGTCATGTGCAGAATCCAAATCTTTAACCTCTATGAATTCACCTTTAGAGAGCACACTAATCAGTGCTTCTCTTGCGACCACTTTATATTAAAATATCTTCTTTTCTCCATCAGTATCTTTATCTAGTTCACCCTCAACCTTCATCTTTACATCAGTTTTTGTAATCATCCAGTAGTCAATTCCCAAGCATAGAAAATGTGTTCTCATCTTGTTCTTTTAACTGTCAAAGTTTTCAGGATCAAACTTCAAAATATCCTTCCTATAGAATACCATCTTCAGGATCACCTCAAGATATTAATCTTTCTTTCTAAGGACCACTAGCTTTTATACCAATTATTAGAAATAACAGTCCACCAACACAACTAAGAGGGGGGGGTTGAATCAGTTTTGAGATAGACTGTTAAAAATTAAAATTTATAAAATAAATATAATCCAAATGATAACATAGTAAATGCCAATACAATAAAATAATCTTTTTTTATCGAGGAAACCTTGTTAAAGGTAAAACCCTAGTGGGAATTAGCAGCCAAAAATGATGTACTGAGAGTATAGTATCCCTGTTAAAAGATTTAGCCTTGTTAGGAGCTTATTGATGCATTATAGTATATAGTCCTTGTTAAAGGAAAAACCCTATTAGGATTCAAGAGTAATAGTGGGCTCACTGCCTAGGCACACTACCTAAAGAAGGTTAAATCCATCCTCGGGACTTACAATCCAAAATATAAATGTATAAGAGATATACAATACAATGAACTATTTGATAGCAACTGTCTTTTCTTGGTCAGCTCCAATGAAGTAACATAATCACAACCTCTACTCTAAATCCAATAGACTTCTCACATACAAGCTCACAGCTTCCACACTTCGCTGTCTCTTCCACAATCATACTTTCCAACAAGCAAAGATCTCTCCTATATACCCAATTACAATAATCAATTAGGTCGGCCAATTAGGTTTCCCCAATGTACAAATAATTACTTAACCCCTTGATAAGATACACATGGTACCTATAACAAGTAAATATCAATTACAATTCATCAAATATAATCCAAGATCTATAATCCACACTCACAATCTATAATACACGCTTCATATATGAAGTTGGCCCCAAATAGGTCTTCTCCAGAACACACACCATCGATGACATCACCAAGAGTCCTATGAACCGTGAAACATAAAAAACCTTCCTTAACATGTCTTCTACCATCCCTTAAGATCACATAACCTAAATCCTTGTTGCATGTAAGTTATACTCAAAACATAGAGACTAACTCTGTTAAAGATCACTGTCACCGTCCACTACCCAATCTTCACTAAAACAACTGTAATTCATCCAATAGATAATATTAATCCATGCAAAATTAGGCATAAGATCACAACATATCCCTATACACATCACCATCTTTTCTCATTCTGAATCAACCATACAGTATCTATATACTTCTGTCAATCATCAACGACAGTAATAACCAATCTGATCTCCCTTCATAGAAACATATGTTGACATTAGTGACAAAAATGAATTCCAATCAACAAGATCAGAGACTAATTCCAACATTATTGTGATATGAAGATGTCATAGAGGAGGTGGGAAATTGATTTCTATGAGCTTGAAGCCTCCCGTTTATCTATCAAGCCATCATTTCCTACATTTGAAGAACATATGTTAAAGATAAAACAAGAGGAAGAACACACACTACTAGTTCTACCATCAGAGCCAAATTCAAACCAGTGGGATATAAAAATTACAGAGATATAAAAAAATGAGGTCAAGGATAATTGATTGGACCTAGTGCCATCAATAATATTCCCTATAAGGCATCTACCTCTGCAACACATCATCAAGTTTCCCTCGGTCATTCTTATTTTAAAGCATGAGGGAGATAATCGAAAGGATGAGCGGGTTTGTCTTTCTCATAAAGACAATGTTCCAATGTTAGAGAATTTCTTTATTCTTAGCATTGGGAGGGCTTCATAAAAAGATATTATGTTATTTTCATGCTTGTTTCCCTGGTTGGTTTCTCATATGCATGAAAGGAAAAAATAAGTTTTAAGCAAGGGAAGCTACTTCAACAAGCTAGTCAATGACTTTGTTTAATTTTCTTTCCTTATAAGTTATTTTACATGGTAGAGTAGATGTTTTTCTTTGTAAGAAGTGCATGAGAACATCTATTTCTCTTGGAGATAGAAATTTTTGGTCTTTTTATCAAGTTACAAAGGATGCAGATTTCATGAAGTTGTAAGTGGCTAAACCTCTATGCCCAATAGATTGATTAAGGTCACTGATCATATTTTTAGCAGGCAAGAATCCCCCCTGAGTCATCAAAATGTTTTCTATTTTTTCCACCATTCATCCCATCATAGATAATCGATCTAAGACATCTTAATTATGGGATGAAATCTATTATAGTGGGTTAGCATATCATGTTTTTTAGTGGCTAACACGTCATGTTATCTTTCCCTTGATGTTCTCTTGTTTCACTGAAGCTTCCTTTTTTGTCTTGGCAAAATCAAATGTCGATGAAACTCTCACCAAAATCTTATGAACGTGACATTCATCAGAGAAAAATCTATGGTTGCTAGGAGATTGAAAGTGAATCTCTATGAGCCATGTTTCCCTAATGGGAAACGTCAGCAATACATGTTACATGTCTTGCTAATATCTTAGGTAGGCAAATACGTCATGTTTTCCCATTTTCACCATTTCACAGGTTGTTTCATCCTGCTCATCAAGAATAAGTATGAAATGGACAAACCAATAAGGTTTTTCCACATGGATCCATTTTGTTTGACTGTCAAGTGATGTGGGCTAGTGCTATTATAATATTTTCTCAAATTTTAAGTTGTTCATCTTCATGTTAATCAATGATCCTAGTTTCTTTCACATTTTCATGATTATCCCAAATAATTTGTTGGGGGTGATGTGTGAAACCATAATTTTGGCGAGGATAACATTGGTGAGACATATAGTATGTCTTGCCAATATTTTAGGTGGGCTAACACGTCATGTTTGTGGCCTCAATGATCTTTTACCAGAGGCTTGATTTGATTATTTATGTCCATGACGCATTACCAGAATAGAAATTTAATGCTGAGAGACTTATTTTGGGCTCTGTAACATGACGCCAATGCATTCCATACTCATTTATCACTTGTAGGGATAATATTTGTTCTTTCCATATACCAAATGCATCATTTGGGTCATTTTCTATCACTTCCATGATTCTAGTTGCAAACAAAGAGCATATTTAGATTTGATATTTATTTATGCATTTATAAGCTAACTCCACTTGTGGTTAGGGTTTGAAATCTATTGTTTAATCAAGGTTATGCCCAAACTCTTTAAAAAGGAAATCTATGTAAATATTTTAGGTTGTTCTTCTTTGGTTCATTTTTAGTAGCTATGCTCTACAACTATTTTATTTTTCCTTACATGAATAAAATTCTCTATTTGGCCTCTTCTTGCATTTTGAAATCTTGTGCATGCTATTTTTCCTTGTATTTAAATGTTTCTCCTTCTATTCCTAGCTTATACGTTGTGTTAAATTGCTTATAGTTGATGTCTTATGAATTTATATTCCATGATAACAACTTATAAATTCTAATCTTCATGTGTGTTCTTGGATAGGATTAGAATTTATGAACTGTGTATTTTGGGGTTTTATTCATGTTAAGTGCATTCAAAGGCAAGGAGAGTAACCACAATCAATCTAGTGTATCACCTTTTCCCTTTCACAATCTCCTTCTCCCTTTTCCTCAAAAGCATTAGTTTAGGTGCATCTTGATTGTAAATGAAACTGACCTTCTCCAGAGATTCAACCTCGCTTGTCAAGTACCATACTTGGAGGTTGTTTCCATGTTTGATGGGGTTTCTTAGGTCGCTAACCACCACCTAATCTTGGTTGCATAATTTTTTGTTAATAGGTACTCATCAGAAATAATATTACCAAGGCCACCCCTACTAAATCCTCAACCTAGAAGGGTCTACACATCAATGATCTACTTTCATGTAAGTTTGAAATTAAAGTTTCTAAATCCAATGTTTCAAGGCCATTTGGAAGAGCTAAGAAAACATTAGAAATCTGATCACTAGAAATGATATCATTGATGATAAGAAATAGTGAAAAGTTTGTGTGGTGGAACCTCAAGCATGGTGATAAACCCCTTGCTCTCATCCAGGAGTACTCTTCCCAGAGTTGGGATAATAAAGGTATTAGATACTTTGAAGAAATTATACAAGAAGGAAGACTTGTTAGTTGGCAAGAACTATTAGAGAATTTTGACATACCCCTATCCCATTGGAGAACATACTCCATGCTTAGAAATTTTTGTAGCGAGTTGAACCTCCCTAAATAGATTGAGATCAGACCTGATAGGATATCCCTCCTTAAATGATATGATGGTACCATGCTTCCTTACATCGAGACCAAACTCGTTTACAAATTCCTCACTGATAGTCTTGAAGTGTTTAAACACCTTAACTCCCACTAAAACCTCTACTTGGGTCCCTCCACATGGACCAAATGTTTGATGGGACTATGACATAGACCTATTGAATCCAAAAAAGTATGTTTCTTATGGCATCTCTTCCTTCATAGATTACTAGTTAAGAATACCACAGGGGAATATAACATCTACTTTTTTTGTAGATCCATTAAATCTATACACATATTTTCTTTGATTGTTTTCTTCCCAAGGAAGTGTGTGGTATCTTTGGTTTGCAAATTTGCATAATAACTTCAGTTTAGTCCATGTTCTATATAGAAAATACTTAAGCTTAAAGAAAAATAGTAGTCTTTTTTGGTCTATTTTATCTGCTGATATATTATGGGCTATTTAGAAATTAAAAAAATGATGATATCTTTAATTTCAAACCAAGGCACCCTACTGAGTCTCTAAGGAGACTCATATTTCACAATGTTGTAATGTAGGTCACTGCTATCCTGAAGATCGAAGAGAAAAAGTTCATAGATCTAATTAATGATGGGGTAGTATAGATGCTAAAAAAGGAAATTTCCTATGGATACATAACCACCCAGAAGTAAATAGAAAGTAAGACATTTGAGTAGGCAATGAAGCAGTTTGCTAAAGAAGTGAATGAGAACAAGAAAGAAGTTATGCTAGGAATTGAAGAAGAACAAATAAAGGCTATGCCAATTGTAGACACTCCACTAGGTCCTGTTCCACAGCTAGAGAAGCTCCCACAATACACCCTTAAAATTCATTTATAAAAAATGACAGGACCCTTAAATGGATGGAAGGTCCTAGTGGATGGAACTCCTAAGTAGACAGAGAAAAAAATGAGCTATGAGCTCCTTAGATGATTTTTTTTAATATGTCATAGATTTTCAATGTTGTATTGGATATTTTGCATGATTTTCTCTTTGTAGACTACTCCAAAAAAATAGTCATGTTATTATGTATGGGTGTATCTGTGAACTAGTTCTTTTTTATCCTTGATGTTCATGACTCATATGTTGATGACAATTATTCAATTGTGTATTTTCATTGATGTTTACACAAATGTAGTGATGTTACACAAATGTATATACCTAAACTGAGCATAGTCAGTGTATTCCATGTTCTCTTGGGCATTGAAGAAGACCAAAGTGATTTTCAGTTCTAACCGAGTTCACTCAGGCATTACAGTAACGATCAGGCATTGAAGGATTACAATGTTAACCGAGTTATGAATTTAGTGTCAATTGACTAACAACAATTTACATTTTATGTTTAATTGGTTATATACATATGACAGACTTAAGTTTTATTATTTATTTGGAAGGTTATTCAAGCCAACTTGACAAGGCCTATCATATATATACAAGGTCAAGTTTGGATTGAATGTGTGAGTTTTGATATGAAGAGTGAAGGCAAAATCAGATGGGATTCTGATTAAGGATAGAACATCTAGATAGAGCTACAATAATAAGTTACAATAATGGAAAAAGTGAATCTCTCTAGCTCCAATTTCTAACTGCCATGTAGAATTTCTCTCCCCATTATGAAGTAATGAAATTGGGAGCTACAAACATGCAAGTCAAAACTAATGTAGCTAAAAATAAAGTAGTTTGGTCAAAGCATTCGTATGAGCTTCACTTTTCATTACATGATATAAAAAAATAAAAGCTAATAAATTAAGTTCTTTACCTTTATTGTTTCAGATGAGTTTAGGTAAGGCTTAGGAAATCAATGTACCACCCAACTCATTTGGCACCTTTGTTCTAGCCTAATGAGAACCTTGGACAACAATACCATATCATTTTAGTCTTGTTTTAACAAGATCTTTTTTAATTGACTATCAATTTGTAATCTTGTTAAGCCTACCTAAGATAAACCGACCTTTAATACCTTAAAAGCTATGATTATAGGCATTACCATAGTTGAAAAACTCAGATTTGGAAAGAACTCTACAACTTAAAATATTGATTAAATTTCATTGGAAACACATTTGTTTTGCAATATTCACTGACAAGATGTATATTTCGAGTCCATAAATGAGTAGAAAAGTTTTTTCTATTAAATTTGATTGATTTGAATGCAAATTAAGAGAAAATTGCACACTCATGTGGAATCCTCATAAAATAGAGTTGATAACTATAATGAATTTATGATCATTATCTTTGAAAATCTTCATGATTCAACATAATTTATAAATTTCTTGTTACAACATTTTACATGTTCCTCTTCCTTGTTCTAGTTAAAATTTTGGGAGAGGTTCTAAATTTCTAATAATCACATTTCAATCTTCGATACTAGTAGCATGATATTTCATCATTGATCAATGATATTATGATAGTGATAAACTTAGTTGTCTAAGTTCTCAATGTTGGTCTCCACTCCCAAACCCTCACATTGTAATCAACCACATCCCTAAGACTTGAGTTTATCTCTATCTCTCTCCTATCTTTCTCTATCAACCAAGCTTAACCACCTACCTCTGAAAGCAGTTAATAACATAAGCCATCTAGCCAATCTTTACCACCTTCCTATGCTAGTTCAAGCATACCAGGAAGCTAGCCATAATTATCCCTTTCTCTAGACATAGATCATGTGCCCAACCAAATTTTGCCTCATGTCACATGGGACCTTGAGATATGTTAATTTACTGTGTCCAAATGTTGACTCAATTCTTACTTTAGTAGGCCCTTACAACAAATGACTTCAAAGAGCACCTATTTCCCCTTATTATTACATATCACATGAAATATCACAAACTCTTATATTATTCTAATTGGTCAATCCATTGTTACTCTCTAACAATTGTAACATTGATCCAAATCTCTACAGAGTAGACTTAATAGTCTTTCATAAATCCTCTCACAAGGTGACATTTCTACATTGAAGTGTTTGAAGACCTCTAACAAGGCCACTCCTTATAGGGTGATTAAATCATCTAATAGGGTCACACCTAACAGTGTGTATTGTAACCTTTAACAGGTTTGGCTCCTAATAGGGCTCACTTCAGAAGAGTGAAAAACAATAACTAGTTGCAATTGGTGGTTTCCCAAATTGGGTTTCCACGTTAAATCTTGGTGTCATCTGTGTACATGTTATTTTATTTATTCTTTATGTTTCTTCACTTAATCACTAAAGGATATTTATAGTCATTATATTAAAGGTTTACTTTGTTAACCGAGTAACAAAAGAATATCTTTATTAACCGAGTAACAGTGATAAGTTTGTTTAAGACATCTAAGGGACTTGGATTTGTTTTTGTGGTAACTGATTCACCCATCCCCTCTTAGTTACTCAATTCATTTCCAACAATTGGTATCAAAGAATTTGGTGCTTTTAGGGAAAGGTTTCAAGGCCTAAGCTAAAGATCAAAGATTTCTTACAGAAGGGAGATCCCAAAGCTTAACAAAGACAACTTCGTTGCATGGCAAGATTTGATGAGGCTACATCTATCTACTATTGGAGATATTGGTTTGCAATTCTTGGATCACAAGTATGTGGAACCACCGAGACCTATGTCTGTGGATCAGATGATGCACATGAAGAGTCATAACATAATGATGATTGATATAGCTTCTTCACTCAGCTATTATGAATTTGATGAAGTCAAGGATTGCCCTACTACCTATGATATGTGGAAGAAACTACATGATATACATGGAGGAGATGAAAATGTAAAGAGAGCCAAAGCATAAAGTATCAGAGGTCAGTTTGATAAGATGAAAATGAAAGAAGGAGAAGACATTACAAAATATAGTGAAAGAATCAAGAAAAGTGTCAATGCCATCAGAGCTGTCAGTGGAACAATTGAAGACAAAACAGTGGTTAGTAAGGTATTGAGCACTTTACTTTATATCTATGCAATTAGAGTTTCAGCTATTCAAGAGATGAGGTGCAGTAATGATATAACTCTAGATGCATTGGTTGGAAGGTTTACAACTTTTGAGTTGGACAATTTTGACAATTATTCTCCTAATCCCAACAATTTTGAGTCTATGTTCAAAGATAAATTAAACCTTGGTAAGATGGATAGAAACTCAAAAGGAAAACATATTGATAGTGATAATGATGATGATTCTGATGATGAAGATCTAGAAATCATTGAAGCATTACTTGCAAAGAGAGCTGCCAAAGAAAAGTACAAAGGAAGAATACCATCGATTTGCTTTTCATGTGATGAGGTTGGTCACATTGCTACTAAATATCCAAACAAAGAAGACAAAGGTGAGAGAAAGTTTAACAAGTACAAAGGCAAGAAATATTCCAAGAGCTATAAGAGCTACAGGGACAATGGTAAGAAATCTTTTTATATTGCTAAATATTCTGATAGTGATGAAGATGAAGATGAAATGGTTTACATTATTATTAAGGATGAGTCAGACAATGTAGACAATGAAAAGACTGAACTTTACTCTCATATTAGCAAGAATGACACTTGGATAATTGATAGTGGTTGTTCTCACCACATGATTGGTGATAAAACTAAATTTAAACATCTTGAGCACTATGATGGTGGGAGTGTTAGTTTTGGGAATGATAAACCTTTCTATGTGAAAGGTAAAGGTTGTTGATGCAGAGCACTAGTGGTTACTAAGAAATATCCTATCAATGCCCCTTGATCCTCCTTCAATGGATAAATCTCCTGGACCCTACCAACACAATAGACCTTCCAATGGTCAACAATGGTTCTTGCCACTAGACTCTACACCTTGTAAACAACTCCCATCACCCCT
>MU225078.1:3143319-3154255 GCA_018584345.1 Thuja plicata
TACAAATTTGCCTCAAGGGCACATATGCCTTATATGGAAAAATTGAACACTTATCACAACTTAATGGCTCTAATGGCCATGAAATAACATAAATGACCTTTTAAGGTCTTATTACAATGAGAAAGACATTTTACTTGTTCTTATTGGTTTTCAACCTCCCTTAGGGTCCATTTGTGACCCAAGTGCTCCTCCATGGTTCAGGCTCTGACCTTGGTGCTCCTGCACCAGTTGTATTGCTCTAACTGAAGGAATCAAATGTGATAATGCTTATTGGGTTGAAGGACTAAGGAATAATATAATAAGTGTGGCATATCTGAATAACATTGGTTTCAAGGTAGAATTCATGAATGGTAAGGCCAAGCTCCTGGATGGTAAGGGAAACCTAGTTGGAACTGACAAGCAAACAAAAGGTAATCTATTATATCTTGATCTCATTGAAAGTTCAAGTTTTATTTCACAAGTAGAAGAAAGTTGGTTATGGCATAAAAGGTTGTGTCATGTGAATTTTGATAACCTGGTCAACATAAGAAATAACAAAAGAGTAAGAGGTATTCCTATTTTGAAGAAACCTGAATTGGCAATATGCAAACAATGTCAAATTGGGAAGATTGTAAAAACTAGTTTCAAGAGTAAAAATTACAATATAGAAGAAGTCTTGGAGTTAGTGCATACTGATTTGTGTAGACCAATTGGATCAATAAGTTACACAGGTGAGAATTATTTCATTCTATTTTTTGATGACCATTCCAGAATGACGATTGTTATGTTTCTCAAAGAAAAATCAGAAGCTTTTCAAAAGTTTAAGTGGTACCTTGCCAGAGTTGAGAAGGAAACATGAAAGCAACTTAAATGCCTAAGATCTGATAGAGGAGGTGAATTCATTTCTAATGAGTTCAATGAATTCTGCAATGAAAGAGGAATCAAGAGACAAGTATCTTCCCCAGGTACACCACAACAAAATGGGATAATAGAAAGAAGAAACAAATCAATTATGGATTGTGCAAGAACCTTGCTGATTTAAAAGAATGTTGCAACCAAATACTAGAAGGAAGCCATCAACAATGCAATTCACACCTTGAATAAAGTTCAAATGAAAAAGGTACTGAGCATACACCTTTTGAATTATGGTATGGTTATAGACCCAATGTTTTTTATTTAAAAATATTTGGAAGTAAATGTTACATCTTGGAGGAAGCAAGAAATGGAAAGTTTTATGTAAAAGGTGATGAAGGTATATTCCTAGGATGCTCCTACAAAACAAAAGCATATAAATGTTTGAATCTTGCTACTCATAAAGTTATAGAAAGTGTACATGTAAATATTGATGAGTTTGCAAAGAGAAGTGAAGAACAGAGCAGTAAAGAGCATGAGGACTACAGAAACTTTGTGTATTATGAACTTGAAACCATACATAAGATACATGCAATGGTGATTGGAAAACAACTATGTCAACCACTAAATTCATCAGACCAAAACTTGTTTCAACCTGTGCAACCCGAGCTTCTAATTGAAGAAATCAAGTCTCAGACTGAAGAAACAGAGTCATAGATAGAGGGAACTGAGTTGTAGATAGAGGCACCCGAGTCTCAGACAGAGTCACCCGAGTCTCAGACAGTGGAGCCCAAGTATCATTTGGAAGAGAAAAATAGAATGTTTGAACATGGTGAACCAAGTGCAACAAGACCAGAATCAAAGAGGAAGGAACCTATACTTGCAAAATATGTCAGAAGGCATCATGCACTTGAGAAAATAATTGGAGATCAGACAAAAGGTATAATGATAAGGAATAAAATTAAAGGTACATGTTTGCTTAGTGAAATTGAACCTAGACCCATTAAAGATGTGTTGAATGATGAAAGATGGATAGAAGCCATGAATGAAGAGATTGAGCATATAGAAAAGAACAAAACCTGGACTCTTCAAAAGACAAGAATGTGATTGGTACTATGTGGGTTTTCAAAAATAAGATGAATGAATATGGTGAAGTTTCCAGAAACAAAGCAAGATTAGTGTGTAAAGGATATGCTCAAGAAGAGGGTATTGATTATGGAGAAAATTTTTCTCCTGTTGCAAGACTTGAAGGAGTCAGAACTCTTCTGGCATATGCATCACATAAAGGATACAAGGTATACAAAATGGATGTAAAATCTGCATTCCTGAATGGAATTCTGGAAGAGGAAGTCTATATTGAGAAACTTGAAGGTTTTGTTGATCCTAACAAAAGGAATATGGTTTGCAAAATACACAAAGCCTTGTATGGACTGAAACAAGCTCCTAGAGCCTGGTATGAAAGATTGCATGGTTACTTGATAAGTATTGGATTTTAGAGAACTAATGACAATAGTAGCTTGTACATTAAAGAAGGACCTCAGAACAAGATACTATTAGTAGAGATATTTTTTGATGATATACTATTTACTGGATATGATGATTTATGCAAAGCATTATCCGAAGCTATAAGTAAGGAATTTGAGATGTCTATGTTTGGAGAAATCAAATTCTTTTTTGATTTACAAGTTCATCAAATGAAGGATGGTATCTACATTACTCAATCTAAATACATTAAAGAGATACTAAATTTTTTTGGAATGGAATATTTTAGACCAGTTAGGACACCTATGTCTACTAGACATAAGTTGTCTAAGGATGATGACTCAAAGGAGGTAAATCAGACTACCTATAGATCCATGATTGGTAAACTTCAATATTTTGTTCACACTAGACCTGATATTACATTATCAGTTGGTATTATTGCAAGGTTTTCAACTAATCCTAGAGAGAATCATTTGATGACTATCAAAAGGATTCTAAGATATCTTAAGGGTACTGAAGAGTGTGGATTATGTTATAAGAAAGGAGGAAGCTTTAACTTGAAGACTTTTACTGATGACGATTGGGCATGAAGTGTTGATGACATAAAGAGAAGAAGTGGTGGAGCATTATTCCTTGGTAAGAGGTTAGTCTCTTAGACCAGTAAGAAAAAGAATTGCATCTCTTAGTCTACAACAGAGGCAGAGTATGTTGCTACAGCAGTAAATTGTTCAAATATCATATGGTTCAAACAACTATTGTAAGGTATGAAGGAGGAAATCAAAGAGCCAGTTATTATCTACTGTGACAACACTAGTGCTATTAAAATTTCAAAGAACCCTGTGATGCATACTAAGACTAAGCACATTGTAATAAAGTATCATTTCTTGAGGGAATTAGTTTAGGACAAGGAAGTAAGGTTGGAATATGTGAATACTAAAGAACAAATTGCAGACATATTCACAAAAATATTACCTAAGGATGCATTTTTGTATCTTAGAGGAAAGCTAGGGGTGATTCCCTTAACTGAGGCTCACTAATAGATAGATTAGTGATGCATCAACCAAGCTACAAAATAGATTTAACATGTTGATGTAGATTGTCAGAGCTTATTGCATATGAATCAATAGATCAGGTACACTACAATTTCATTGGATAGAGTCTTTAGAATTTGTTGTCAAAGAGGGAGAGATTATTGATGTCATGCCAAAAGAAATTATTAAAGGAAATATTATTGAGGGAAATAATATTGATGACAGAGGGAGAAATTTTATCAGAAACAGAGAATGATGTAAGAGAGAGAAATTTGTATTTCAGTGATTGTGAAGTCAGAGGGAGTTTTCTGGATGAGAATCAGAATGAAGCTAAGGACATTAATAAAATTTTATTTGTGTTTCTGTTTCTCTATAATTATTTGTATTATGACATGTTGTGTTTCCATAAATTCCAAGGAGGGAGATTGTTGATGACAAGTATTCAATTTTGTATTGTCATTGATGTTTACACAAATGTAGTGATGTTACACAAATGTCTATACCTAAACTGAGCACAGTTAGTATATGCCATGTTCTCTCAGGCATTGAAGAAGACCAAAGTGATTTTTAGTTCTAACTGAGATCACTTGGGAATTACAATAACGGTCGGGCATTGAAGGATTACAATGTTAACCAAGTTATGCATTTAGTGTTAGCCGACTAACAACAATTTACATTTTATGTTTAATTGGTTATATGCAACCGACAGACTTAATTTTAATTATTTATTTGGAAGGTTATTCAAGCTGACTTGACAAGGCCTATCATATATATGCAAGGTCAAGTTTGGATTGAATGTGTGAGTTTTGATATGAAGAGTGAAGGCAAAATCAGATGGAATTTTGATTAAGGACAGAACATCCAGACAAAGCTGCAATATAATATTTGATTAGTGAGGATCCAGTTTAAAGCCAGAGTAGAGATCTGAATAAGCAAAGACAATTACTTCATCAAACAGGTCAATCCATTGTTACTCTCTAACAATTGTAACAGTTGTATGCACCCTAAAATGGTCGCCTAGACTATGGGCCCCCATTCTTCAATTTACCAAATGATAGAATCAATTTATCATTTTATAAAATTCTTGAATCAATGCTTTGCAACATTTTCAATTCAAATCAATTTCCTCGATCAAATCGTAATTAATTCAATTACTTCAATATTTCCTAAGGTTTGATCATTTCATCAATTATCTTATTTAATTAAAAGAAAACAATTCTTTTTTATTAAATAAAATAATCTTATTTAATTAAAATTCCTTTTTAATTAAATAATCTTATCTTATTTAATTAAAATCTCTCTTAATTAAATAATATTATCTCATTTAATTAAAATATTCCTTTTAATTAAATTAAATAATCTTATTTAATTAAAATAAAATCCCTCTTTTAATTAAATAAAACCCCCACTTAAATCCCTCTTTGTTGAAAAAAGAAATAAATTAAATAAAAATAAATAAAGCTCCTTTTTGTTCACACATCTTCCTAAGTGGTGGGCTTTTTGCCTCTTAATCATAGCCTTTGATTTTTTCCATTTGAAGATATGAGCACATGGATCAACCAAGATTTAATCTCCACCATTTCTTATTTATTTTTGCCTCTTAATCTCTACCATTCATTTCTCTTTATAACGAAACCTCTCCTTCTCATTTGAGAATCAAGATTTTATGCTATTGTTATGCTATAGGTTTGGAGAGCAATTTTGGAGGAGATTTTGAGCACTTGAGCTTGGATATTGCAACTTCTCTCTTCTTGTCTTCTTCTTTCATGCCCCATGGCAATCCATTTAGATTAATTTTGCACTTGCATATTAGATTAGATTCATGTTTCCTTTCATAGATTAATCTTGCATTTGTATCTCCTTTCATAGAATAATCATGCATTATTATTATATAGATTAATTTTCTTTCTTGCATTGTTATCATATATAATAGCTTTCATTTGCATGCATACTTGATGATCATGGAGACTAGCATTCTTTCTCTTCCTCTTTGAATCTTTCATTTCATGGTGTACTTGCATGGGTGCAAACTAGGTTAATCTGAGGGCTTCCATTACAAACCCTTGCACTCCACGAATAGAGAGTTATGAGTCATCATTCAAGACTTCATTCTTGAGAAATATTGGATACAATGATTCATAGAAGTGTGACACATTTATAGCATACATTTTTGGTACCCATTGTGGGGCAAATCTGGCCTCATTTTTCATTTCTCGCAAATCTATTTTTTCATCCGTACGACTCTGTGATGCAATTTTGCGTGACATTTTACTGAAAATGGTGCAAATTTTTGCCAGTCTGTGCAAAAATTTGTACGATACATGGAGTTTCATCACGCGGCCTGTGGCAAATTTTCATGTGAGATTTAACACCAGACAAAGATCTGTTCTTAATTACTATATCTTTTTCTCTCTGTTTTCTATTTTCTGATGCAAAGTTTTGCTGCTTGTACATTTCTTTGCGTGACACAGTGAGAATCTTCGTGTGGCCTGTGCCAAATCTTCGCACGAGAGTTTAAATCAGAGATCTATTTCAATTGTTGTTTTTATATATCTTATTCCTAACCACTAATGTTTACTGTTTTCAGTGGTTTCTGATTTGTTGTTGCTGTGTTTGTTGATTACTAATCATGGGAATACTGTGGACTTGCGTGGATAAACAAAAAAATGCTCACGTTGCTTTGGATATGAGGTATTTTGTTGCATCTCTATAAAATTTGGATTTTGGAAATAAAAATAACCTCTCGTGTGTTTAGCTTGAGTTTTTCTTTCTTTTATAGATTACATTTCCAATTTTTTCTCTAAAGGAATGGACCTAGATTTGCTTTCTTGCATATATGTTTCACATAGTAACTAGGCCTTGTGAACACTATTTGTGGTGATCTTGAGAGAGTGGGCTTCATTTTCTTGTCTTGCATGCGAAGCTCTTCTTGACAATAGATCCCCTTGTAGGTAGGGAAGAATTTTTTTTTATCTCACTTGGTCTGGTCTTCAACTTTTGACGGTACTCTCTCTCTTGAGATTGGTGGTCATTGTTGTTGATATACGAACCTTGAGCGAGGTGATTTCAAATTAGTGGATCAATTAATCTTGTTTGCTATGTCTGGGTGAGGTGAAGAGGCTAGAGGATTATGCTCTTTTCCCTTTTGGGAGAATCAAAAACTTGGAACCCTTGAATCCAAACCAAGTCCACATGTGGTCCATATTGTGAGTCTTCCTTGTTAGAGAGGGTTAACCGTAGTGGACACTCCCTTTATTGGGTAAACCACATGGACGGAACCTCAAGCTGTAATAACCATTTCTACCATGGTAGAAACAACCACTATATAAATGTCCTTGTGGAAGAAATCTCCACAGGTGTGGTCTCTTGTTGGGTTGTCAGATCTCCTCAGCAGCTCCTAGTTGATTAAATTCTTAGACTGTGTCAAAACCTCGGTGCGCCAGGATTGGATTTCACCCACTTGAGATTGAAAAAGTTGCAGAGTTGACCATTACTATGAACCATAGTGCAACCAATGTTTTCTTTTCTAGGACTATGTGTGTGATTAAAAAACATTTTGAGAACATACACAAGTAGAATCTTTAGGGACTAGAAATACTACGACACTATTCTTGTTCATGTGCAAGGTTGCTTTGTCCCTTTCTCATTGTTTGAAGACATTTTCTTTTCTTGGGCTCCCTGATTGCTGTCTTGTGTGCCTGATTCATGATAAAATATGTTAATGCATCTAGTTGGTCAAGTAAAATGAACAAAAATTGAGTTCTATTTCCTTCCCTCGTGTGAGAAAACTATTTCTTCATGCAGCTGCTGTGTTTCTTCGCGCGATACTGTGAAAATTTTCACGCGATATTCTACCAGTATACTATCTTTTTGGGTTATTCTATCACACTAGTCTGGTTTCCTTCATGCCAAACTACATATTGTCATGTGATCCTTTGGTAATCCTCACGCAAGAAGTCATTACTTTGCGTGAAAACTATCTTTTGTTGCTATATAATGTCATCTGCCAACTTGCTTGATTGTTGTCCTGTCATTGTCAGTTTTCCCTGGTTGATCCGAATCAGATTAAATCACTTACCCCATTGTTAGAAGCTTGTTTACACTTTGGATTCTTGTGTTTTGACCTCTTGCGTTAGTAATCTTTGATTTCACAAGTGACCTTGCTTGGAGTTGGTAAGCTAGGAACTGTCCTTGTTGAGAAGATAAACCTTTAGATTCTTTGATAACACACTTGGAGAGTTTTGGTAGTCTCTAGTCCATTTCAATTTCATAGAAATTCAATTTCAATCAATATAACTTGGGTAAATCATCCTCCTGATTCATATGTGTTAGGGTATTCACCCGATTATTGGGCACCTCTGTGGCAGTGTTGATTTATACCTCTTGCAAAATTCTATCTTATCACCTCTTTTTGGACAAGTTAATGCATTTAATATCTTAGTTTGGTACCAATGTTTCTTAGGGTCATCCTATCAGCTAGTACCTTTTCTTTCATGCCAGTTACAACAAGATATCAAATAAATCAAGGAAAATGATCTCAAGTGGTCTTTAACCAATTACCCTTAGTTCAAACTTGCCAAAAACATAAGGGAAAAGAACATATATTTGATCAATCACCTAGGAATAACTCAAAAGTTTGGTTTGATTCCAAGAGTCACCTTAGTGAGTTGGGTACACCCTTAGCATCTTCTCACTCAGATATGGATATGAGTTACACAATGACTTGGAGAGAGAGGGAAGACATGGATAAACGTCTTGATGACATATTTGTGAAGCATAGAGATGCTATTTCATTTGGTGGTTCCTCTCATAATAGTCGACCAGTCTCACCCCTTATCTCAACTAGATATCTAGATGGACACCAAAGAGATGAGAGAGGTAAGAGGCAAGCTTATCAGGATGAGTTATCACAACATGAGAACCAAGGAGATGAACTTTATGACACTCATGTTAATACAACCTATACCAACAACTTGTTTAGAAATTCAAGACCAAGTTCACTGCTCAAAACATCTTCAAGATACATGAGTGAAAGAATTAAGAGGATTGAGTGTGAAAACAAATCCTTCATAGATGAACAAGATGAAAAGGAAGAGAAATTTTGACTCCTAGAGTTGGAGAGACAAACTTTGGTGGAAATGGAAAACAAAGCCTTCGAAGAGGAGAAAGATAGGATCTTGGCTCAACAACTCAATGACCAATTCAATAACATGCATGTTAGTGGTGCAAACAAATCTCCTCCATCCACACCTTTTGAGACTCCATGAAGTGGAAGATGTTCAAGGATGCCATCACGATCTCCTAGCCCTAGAGGAAGAAGGGATTCTAGATATGATCATTATAGGAGATGAACACCTCCTAGGAACTCAAAAAAAACTTCACAACGTGCTCATCATGGTTCACAATATGGGGGTAGTAGCTCAAGTTTTGACCGCACCTCCCAAGACTTCATGAAAATGCAACAAGAACCACTCTTCCAGCAGTATGTGGAGAAATATTTAGAGCAAAATAAAGACAAGTTCCTAGAGAGTTTAATCAACAAGGGTGCTAGAGTCCCATACAACTTTGATGTGGACAAAAAGATTAAGAAGCAAGGGCCATCTCAAGAAGAAGAGATCAAACAACTTAAGAGCATGATGGAAAAGGTGTTAGTGTGTGATGAAAATGTGTCACACTTTTATGAATCATTCCATTCAAGGTTGCTCAAGAATGAGGCCTCAAATATCGACTCATAGATCTCTAGTCATGGAGTCAAAATGTTTGTAATGGAGGCCCTCAAATTGACCTAGTTGTGCCCATGCAAATACACCATAAAATGAGAGATTCAATGCATGAAAATGAAATCTATTCTATATGATAACAATGCATAAAATAAAATAAATCTAAATGATAACAATGCAAGATTAATCTATGAAAGGAAATATGCAAGCTAAACTAATATGAATCTAATCTACATGAATAGCCATGGATAAAGAAGAAGACAAGAAGAGAGAAGTTGCAATATCCAAACTTGAGTGCTCAAATCCTCCTCCAAAATTTCTCTCCAAACCTGCAGCATAACAATACTATGAAAAAGATGATTGATGATTATCAAATGAGAAGGAGAGGTTTCCTTATATAGGAAAGTGAACGGTTGAGATTAAGAGGAAAAAAGAAATGAGCAATGGTGGAGATTAAATCTTGGTTGATCCATGTGATTATTAAAAACAAAAAGCCCACCACATAGAAAGATGTGAAGAAAAAGAGATTTTTATTTAATTTATTTCCTTTTTCATCAAATAAAGTGTTTTAAGTGGGGATTTTTATTTATTTAATTAAAAGAGGGGTTTTCTTTTAATTAAATAAATTAGAAGAATTTTATTTAATTAAATGGGAGGAATTTAATTTAATTAAATAAGATAAATTTTATTTAATTAAAAAGGAGAAATTTAATTTAATTAAATAATTATTTAATTAAAAGGGAGATTAAATTTTTTAATTAAATAAAAATGATCAAACCTTAGGAAATATTGAAATAATTGAATTAATTACGATTTGATCAAGAAAATTGATTTGAATTGAAAATGATGCAAAGTATTGATTCAAGAATTTGATAAATGAGGGCCCATAGTCTAGGCGACCATTTTAGGGTGCATACATTTGACCCTCTTTGACTAATGTGTGATCATTCTGGGAACACATGGAGTCAAAGAATGTATTTGAAGTGTGAGATCGATTTGGGATCACAAAACAACATAGACATCAACACCGTTGTTTGTGCGTAATTGACATCAGAACAAAGATAAGCAGATTGCAAAATAAGACAAAGTCAATACTGTTGTTTGTAAGTAATTGATATGTCTGAGATAAGAATCTCAAGCAAGGTTGCCCCAAGCTGAACAAATGATAGGATTGATAAAGCTGAATCAAGGATTGAAGTTTGATAGGTACTGCTCCCTCGTGATCAAAATCAAAATGAGATAGAGGAGAAACATCAAATTGATAAATTTGATCAAATCAAACTAAAGATAAGGTTCTTGATGTAAGATGAAAGATATAAGGGTCAAAGAACCAAGGTAGGTCATTAAGCATGAAAGATTATGCCCCAAGGTTGAATTAGAAGAAAAGAAGTGGGAGAAGAAGAAGAAGAAGAATAAGAAGAAGAATAAGAACAAGAAAAAGAAGAAAAAGAAGAAGAAGTGGGGTGAAAGCGAATGGAAGATAGAAGTTTAGAAGAGGTGGAAAGAAATAGAGAGAAGAAAGAGAATTTGCCTTAGGAAAGAGAATGCTCCAAAATTAATCAACTGTTTAAGATAGAAAATTTTGATTGAGATCACGAAAGAAGATAAGGAAATGAAGATCAGAACATGATCACAGTTGATTAAAAGTCCACAAAAAAGATGAAGGAAAACGCTCACAAACTCATAATGCAGCCTAAAAATGCAAACTAACATAAGGTATAACAATGCAATCTACATGAAAATGTAAAGGTGTACTTGCAATAGAGCAACTGTAACATAGGACTTTGTGTTCATCATTCATTAGAGAATGTTAAGGAACTTATTTTCATCATTGGGCCATTATTAACGAACATCAAAAAATCACACAATCAT
>MU225078.1:3154305-3171339 GCA_018584345.1 Thuja plicata
TAAGAATCAAAGACATAAAGGTCAAGATGACTATGATGTTAGCTTACCCAATTTAATATAGCAAAACCACGCTCGCATCAAGGCATAGAGGCCAGGATGACCAGCAGAACGGTTGTGCAAAAATAGTCAAGCATAAAGCAGGAAGCAAATAAAAACATGTTACATGCCCCAAGTCCTTTAGCTATGCATTCCAGAGAGACTTATGAGACAAGGACACTCAATGACAATCAATAACAATCAGCACACAAAGAAAACATCATGACATAGCTCAAGCATTAAGTGTTGCGTTTAAAAATTGAAGTGTGTTAATTTTTATTGAGTTCCGAGGATAAGGATTGAATACTTGCAAGTAGGTAAGACTACATGAAAAAATGGGGTAAGACCAAACTGATAAGTGTTGAAAAACACTTAATGTCAAGGGTTGTATTGAAATATATAGTTGAGGTGGTGTTGAAAAACACCATTTGTGAGATGTCCTAAAGACCAACACATCTAAGAGACCAAAGCTAACACAGTTATGCCCCCTAGACAAAGACAAAGACCAATTCTAAACCAAGGCAACAAGGACAAGGCATGATGAAGAAAGACTAAGTGTCGAGGACACGCGCTAAGAAACAAGGGTGCAAAGGCCTCAAGTAGCGCCCATTTCCAGGTTTTCACCACTTGGATTTTATTACAATTTTTTCATTTTCATTTTTTCATTTTATTCTTCTTTTTTTTCAAGACTTTTTATAATTTTTTTAAATTTTTTCTACCAAGGCGCCTATTTCCAGGTTTTCACCAAGGCACTTTTTCTATTTTTTTTGAATTTTTTGAATTTTTTATATTTTTGAAATATATAATTTTTTTGGAGATACATAAAAGTGCATATTGCTAGGTTTTCACTAAGATGATCATTTTTTAAAGACATTTTCTAATTTTTAGAATTTTTGACAATATATCATTTTTTGGATTTTTTTAGGATTAATAAGTATGTACAAAGGATGCCCCCAGACATAATGGGCATCAAACTCCCCAGCAAGATCACATCGCACAGTCTCAATATTTTAACAAGGTGGAGGACATGAGGGATTAGCAAGCTGGTGGAAGAGATGGAAGATAGGAGAATGAAGGGAAGAAATCCTCAAAGGCAAACTCCTCAAGAGTACCCAAGCTAGGGAAAAGAAAGAAACATCATATAAAGCACATTTGGACAAGCAATGAAAGGCCATCATAGGATAAGTCACAAAAGCGTAATGCAAGAGCAGGAAAGGATGTAGTCCAAAGGAGTAGACATGCCAAGAGGCTTCATAGCATGATGTTTTACCTTTTTTTTTTATTAGATCAAGACCAAAGGGGAAAATGATAGCGATAGGAGAAAATGAATGGAGGAAGATAGACATGAAGGCTAAACATGAAAGGAATGAAAGCTAGATCATCGTATGATAGCTCACAAGATAGCCCAAATATTCATGTATAGATCAACATTGTTAAGATCAAAGAGAGAATACAGAATGGATGAAAGATGTAGAAGAACTATGCATAATGCATGACTACCAGGTTTTCATCACAGTACCTATCCAAGGCACCACAAGGGAGTGGTTTTCACCATAGGATGAAATTATTTCTCTTTAGTTTTTTTCTCTCTCTTTTTTTTTTCTTTTTTTGGAAGAAGGAAATATTTTTAGATAATGCTCCTTGAAAGGATAAACCATGATATGCCAAGGATCCAAAATGATATGCTCAAAGATGCTGATAGGGAAAGGAAGATGAAAGAGAAAAATGGAGGATAAGGTTTTATGCAAAGCGAGTGAGGTAGGAAGATAGGAGGAATAGACAAATGAGGAAAAATGATAGAAGGTAGAAGGATAGTGAATGGAAGGATTGTGAAAGGGTAGATGGAAAGGAAGGCAAGATCAACATCAATACACACCTTCAAGGGTGGCAAGAGGATGGAGGAAATGTGATTGAAGTAATACGTGAAGGAATATGGTGAATGGATAGAAGAGGTTGCGGTTTAGGCGCATAGAATGAAGAATGTTTTTGGAAGAAGATGAAGTGGAAGCCTTTGGAAGCTTGAATGTCAAATTCACTTGTTTCTCAACATAAGACTCTTTCAAGAGAGACTTTGGAATCCATATAGTCGTAGCTTTTTCATTTCTTTTTGATGATTTAGAGAGAATATCTTCAATGATGGATTTTGAAACCCATACTTGTCATGTAGTTTTCTTCTTAGATATCTCTTTTGACTTTACGCCCCTATATCAATTAGAGGAGACAAGGTGATCTTATTTTTTAGATGGATTCTTGTGTTGCTTCTTTTTCTTGTATTGAACATTCAAGTTTCTTCCAAAAGACTTGGGACTTATGGAGGAAGAAAAAGAATATGACTGGTTTAGATGGGTGGATGGATGAAAATGATTCAAAGGTATGCATTTATGTTGATCTTGAGGAAAGATAGGAGATGGAGGGAGGTAAGGACCCAAGATGGATGATGAATTAGGAGAGTTAGGAGGGGAAAGTGAAGGGACATAAAGACCCAAGATGGAAGGAAAATGTGAAGCCCTTAGTATTGGTGGAGGAGGTCCAAGGATGGACGTGGAAGACGCAAAAGGATAATCAATAAGTTCATCAACGTGTATATGACAACCAAGGACATAAACATCTTTAGAGTGAGAATTAGGACTTTTAATAGGATCATGAACATCTTGAATAGGAGCACCTTCTTTGATAGGATTTTTTGAAGAGTAGAAAGTGGAAGCGAACATGGAGTGGTAGAACAAGAAGATGAAAGACTTTGATCTTGACAAGGATCTTTGGATATCATAAGTGGATAATTTTTCTCTTGATTTTCAATAGGCTTAATTTTGGAAGTAACAACGCCATTTTTAATAACCTTAATAGAAGTATCATCTTGGAAAGTGCAAGTGGGGTAAGGTTATTTTGATTTTCAATAAGCTCAATGGTGTAAGTAGTAACTTGATCTTGTTTAGGAGAAGACTTAAGACATATTGGAATGAATGAGAAAGGGCATAAGGGATCAAAAGAACCATGAAGTGGATAAGAGATGTCATAAAGAGGATTGGATGACATGGAGATTTCTTGATCTTGATCTTTCTTTATGTTCTTTTCTTTATCATTTTTAGAGTCTTCTTGACATGGAGCCACTTCTAAGGACAAGGAAGCATGTTGGAATTGTATGGGAGACTTGGGAAGAGATGGGGAAGGATTAGATGAAGTAGGAATTATAGCATATAAAGGCTTACACTCTTTAGGTTTAGCATTATTGAAAGTATTTACAGCCAAGTGAAGGTTAGCTTGAGTTTCTTTAAGAGGTAGCCCTTGAGGATAACTATAGGGAATTACATGAAAAGTATTAGGAATTCTGTCGGATGAAGGATTTGTGGAAGATTTGGAAACTTTAGGAGATGTGTGGGTATGGGAAGAAGTAGAGGATGGAAGGGAATCATAACAAAACAACAGTTCATTATTAACATGATCTTGCTTGAGAGTGCAATCTTTATTTTTAGCATGAGAATTCTTAGAGGAGGAATTCTTATAGAATTGACATTTGTAATTAGTGCAGAAAGATTTCTCTTCCTCAAATGCATCATCGAAGTATTGTTCATAAAACTCATCAAAGTCTCTTTCAAAATCAGAATCATATGGATCACCATCACAATCTCTCCACTTTGAATCCCCCATCACTAGTAAGCTCGAGCACACAAAGAGGAGGACTCTTAGGAATAGAGGTTTCAGGAGTATGACTATGTATTTCATCATAATAGTCATCATCATAATAGGCATCAGAGTCATAGGTATTACTATTTTGTCCATCATCATAGTCATCATTGTCATCAGAATCATAATAGCTGGGATCATCAAAGTCATCAAAGATGGGCATGTCATTCTTCATGGAGGAGGTATCACAAGGATTATCATGTTGCTCATTATGGTATGCATTTTGAAGAGAAGCATGACTCTTGGGAGAAGTGGAAGAAGAACAAGATCGTGAAGAAGAGGAAAATGAAGATCTAGTGGAAGAAGAAGATTTGGATGATGAAGAATGATGAGAAGAATTAGAAGATGAACACCATTTGGAAGAAAGATATTGTAAGGAGATCATGCCTATGATCCTAGCAAAGGCATCTGATTCATCTATCTTTTTTTCTATTTTTCTTTGTAATTTATCATCTATGAAATTTTTGGAGAGAACCCACTCTTCGAATTGAGCGATAAGTTTGAGATCATCTAATCTCAAGAGAGGATCCATAACAAGATATATTAAATTCATGGTTCTAGAAGAAGAGGAATCAAGAATGGAAGTGATAGAATAGATGAAAATAGAATAAGATAGACTAGATAATAAGAGGAAAAGAATCAAGAAGATGTGAAGATCGTAGGAAGAAGAGGAAGAAGCATGAAAGAAGAAGAGAAGAATGGGATTAGAAGACTAGGAAGACATGGGGGATGCAGAAGAAAGAATACCAAGAGTCATTTTGTGCAACTTGATACCATTTAAGTTCACTTGGATGTTGAGAAACATGTCATAACACTTTTTGGGGAGACCAATTGAAGTTTTCATCACTCGGGAACTCAGATTTGTTCATTTTAATTGACCAACTAGATGCATTAATAGGTTTTATCATTAATCAAGAACGCAAGATAGAAATCAGGGAGTTCAAGAAATCAATGTCTTCAAATAATGAGCAAGGGACAAAGCAACCTTGCACATGAACATGGATAGTGACATAGTATTTCTATTCCATAAGAATTTTTCTTGTGTATGTTCTCAAAATGTTTTCCAATCATGCACATAGTCCTAGAAAATAAAAAGTTGGTTGCACTATGGTTCTTAGTAATGGTTTGACTCTGCAACTTTTGCAATCTCAAGTGGGTAAAATCCAATCCTAGCGCACCAAGGTTTTGATGCAGTCTGAGAATTTAATCAATTAGGAGCCGCTGAGGAGATCTGACAACCCACAAGAAACTACACCCGTGGAGATTTCTTCCACAAGGACATTTATATAGAGGTTGTTGCTACCATGGCAAAAATAGCTATTAATGCTTGAGGTTCCATCCACATGGTTTACCCAATAAAGAGAGTGTCCACTATGTTTATCCCTCTCTAACAAGGAAGACTCACAATATGGACCACATGGGGACTTGGTTCCGATTCAAGGGTTCCAAGTTTTTGATTCTCCCAAAAGGGAAAAGAGCATAATCCTATAGCCTCTTTACCTCACCCAAATATAGAAAACAAGATTAATTGACCCACTAATTTGAAATCACCTCATTCAAGGTTCACACAACAACAAATGACACCAATCTTCCCAAAGAGAGAAAGTATCACCAAAAGTTGAAGCCCAAACCAAGTTGACCAATGAGATAAAAACAAATCCTTCCCTACCTATAAGGGGATCTATCATCAAGAAGAGCTTCACATGTAAGACAAGAGACTGAAGCCCACTCTCTCAAGACCACCACAAATAGTGTTCATAGGGCCTAATTACTATGTGAAACATATATGCAAGAAAGCAAATTTAGGTCCATTTTTAGAGGACCAATTGGAAATGTGTTCTATGGAAGCAAGAAAAAACTCAAGCTAAACATATGAGAAGTTCATTTTATTTCCAAAATCCAAATGTTATAGAGAGAAAAAAAATACCTCAAATCCAATGCAACGTGAATCATTTTGTTGTTTATCCACGCAAGTCCAAGCAATCCCCACGAACTCTCCAACAAGCAAGACAAACAAACAAGCAAACAAGATATGCAATGTATATTCAACTTATGCAAACCCTAGGGTTAGATCTGAAAATCAATTTTCAGGAGGAATAATAACCAGCAAATAATTCAAATGATAACTCACATCATGCATTGAACCATGTGAAAAATAAGTGCAAGCTAATCATTAAATGCCCTTTTTTAAATTTTGATTTTTGACCTAGTCAACAAGATTGGACCAATATGATATGAATTCAAATCCTAAACCCTAAATATAGAAAAGAGACCCCTATTAAAAAATAGAGGGATTTCTAAAAATGTCAGAATTTTAAAAAGATCTTTTCATTTGTGCCCTAAGGAGCCATTTTCCCAAAATAGACTAGTTTTCATAAATTGACCAAATGAGCTATGATATTGCATCCAAATTTAAAACTCAAAGAATGGACCCCCTATAGAATTTAAATATATTTCTAAAAATGTAATTTTTTCTAAAAAATTTGCTGATTTACACCGAAAATTAAGGTTTTATGAAAAATAAAGAAAAAATTATAAAAAATTCAAAATACCTTGGAAAATTCTAAATTTTTTACTGAAACTTTTCTCATATGTTGCCAATCTACAAAAAAAATTTAGATTGAACCTCCAAGCCATTTAAGAGATGTGACCAAATATTTCAAAAAACCCTAGGTTTTGTCTTCAACTCATCCTGCACAAGGGTTAGGCTTGAAAAATTTCAATAAAATAACCATGTAAAGATTAGAAAATCTGAAAATTTGAATAAAATGAAAGAAAATTAGGAGCATCATGCCCCACGGTGGGTGCCAAAAATGTGTGATTAAAATGTGTCACACTTCTATGAATCATTCCATTCAAGGTTGCTCAAGAATGAGGCCTCAAATATCGACTCGTAGCTTTCTAGTCATGGAGTGCAAAGGTTTATACTGGAGGCCCTCAAATTGACCTAGTTGTGCCCATGCAAGTACACCATGAAATGAGAGATTCAATGCATGAAAATGAAATCTATTCTATATGATAACAATGCATAAAAGGAAATTAATCTAAATGATAACAATGCAAGATTAATCTATGAAAGGAAATATGCAAGCTAATCTAATATGAATCTAACCTACATGAATAGCCATGGATGCAAGAAGAAGAAGAAGATAAGAAGAGAAAAGTTGCAATATCCAAGCTTGAGTGCTCAAATCCTCCTCTAAAATTGTTCTCCAGACCTGCAGCATAACAATACTATGAAAAATATGATTGATGATTGATGATTATCAAATGAGAAGGAGAGGTTTCCTTATATAGGAAAGTGAACGGTTGAGATTGAAAGGAAAAAACAAATGAGTAATGGTGGAGATTAAATCTTGGTTGATCCATGTGCTTATTAAAAGCAAAAAGCCCACCACTTAGAAAGATTCGAAGAAAAAGAGATTTTTATTTATTTAATTAAAAGAGGGGTTTTCTTTTAATTAAATAAATTAGAAGAATTTTATTTAATTAAATGGGATGAATTTAAATTAATTAAATAAGATAAATTTTATTTAATTAAAAGGGAGAAATTTAATTTAATTTAATTAAATAAGATGAATTTTATTTAATTAAAAGGGAGATTAAATCTTTTAATTAAATAAAAATGATCAAACCTTAGGAAATATTGAAATAATTAAATTAATTATGATTTGATCAAGGAAATTGATTTGAATTGAAAATGTTGGAAAGCATTGATTCAGGAATTTGATAAATTGATAAATGAGGGCCCATAGTCTAGGCGACCATTTTAGGGTGCATATAGTTAGCACCTAAGAATTATTTCTCACTTGACTCAATTTGTCCTAATACTTTTGACAAAAGTGTTAACATGAAAGACTTCCCTAGGAACGTTGAGATCCCTCAAGATGACAAATATGATGGGAATGGAGATCCACATGATCACGTGCACCAATTTTATACCACAAGTTTTGAGTTCCATCAAGATGACTCATACCTCATGCGATTGTTCCCAAGGATTCTTAAGGGTCAAGCGATTAAATGGTTCACCAACATAACTCCTCATGTTAAGACTTTCAAAGAGCTTATCCATAGATTTTTTCAACACTTTGAATACAATCTTTCAAGATCTATCACCATGTTGGACTTGTGCAATTTAAAGAAAAACCAAGGGGAATCCTTTGTCACTTTCTTGCAAAGGTGGAGACAACAATGCTCTCGCTACTCTAGAACCATTCTTGAAAATGAGAAGATTGACATCCTTATTAGCAACTTGATTCTAGAAATGTGGTATGAAGTTAGGAAGATGGTTTTTGATTCCTTTGACACCATGGTTGAAACCACATGTAGGATTGATGATGTTTTGAAAGAACAAGGAATTTTGACCAAACATGGAAACAACAACAACAACAATGGTCAAAATAACAACAATTCTAATAAGGATAAAGGGAAGAACCCACACTGGAATAGGAACAAACAAGTGGTCAATGATGGAGTTGTGGACTCCTCTCAACCAAAAGATCAAACCGTTCTCCACTTGCCTAGTGTTCTTCAAGCCATGAAGCTCAATACATCTAATCAACAAGAGAGCAAGCCGAGATACCAAGATAGGCCTAAGAAAGAAAGATGTCAATTTTCAAATCTTGGTGATTCATATGAGGATGTCTTGAAAATACTTATTGTGAACAAGCTTGCACATCCTCAAGATCCTATGAAACATTATTTACTAGATGTTAAGCCACATTGGTGGGATGAGAAGGCCTTTTACAAGTGTCACAATGGTATTGGACATGACATTGAAAATTGCTACAAACTCAAGCATCTTATTCAAGATCTCATTGACAATGGAAAACTTAAGATAGATGGATTGAACACCAATGCTGATCATAAGGAATTCAAAGAACCATTGCCCAAGTATGAAAAGGGGGAAACCTCTAAAGCTAAGAATGGCAAAGTTGAGAACAATTATACTTATACAGATGCAGAGAATACTATCAACATGTTGGAATTTGTAGAAGAGAATGTCAATATGATGAGGGGAAAAGATCCTTATGGTTATGATATAGATGTGGACTCTCCTCCTCTCTTTGATGAAGAACCCATCATGGTGCTAAGGGGTCCCAACTCTAGAGTGTCATCACAAGCCCTCAATGCTTTCACATGAAGTCAAGGTCCTATTGTCATTAGAGGACCCAATTCGAGTCAATCAAGTAAACCTAAGCAAGTGGCATCCAAGAATGTCACCTCAAAACCAACATTTAATCCTATGTCAAGCTATAGTCTTTTTGATCAGTTGCAAAGAACCCCAACTCATATTTTGATCTTTGAGCTCTTAGAGTTGTCCCCAAGACAAAAGCAAGTCCTTGCAGATGCTTTGCAGATGGAAAATGTCCCCAACAACTTAGATGTTGATCAATTCTAGAACATGGTTAATCACATTGCTAGCCCTCATTACCTTACATTTTTAGAGGATGATGATAAAACTTTGAGCCACCCACACAATCTTGCTCTCCATATTGAGGTCATGATTCACAGAATCCGTGTTAGGTGTGTGTTGATAGATGGGGGTGTTGGGATTAATATTTGTTCCTTTAATCTTTTAAAAGAGTTGGGTTATTCAGAAAAAGTCATAGATACTAGGAAAAGGATCACCATCAAAGCCTATGATGAGGTGAAAATGAGTTCCAAGGGGTTGGTCATCCTTCTTGTTAGGATTGGCCCTATGGAAAAAGATATTTTATTTCAAATAGTTGATGTTGGTCCCCTTGCGTATAATATCTTA
The DNA here is from genome assembly GCA_018584345.1 of Thuja plicata. Lineage (NCBI taxonomy): Eukaryota > Viridiplantae > Streptophyta > Pinopsida > Cupressales > Cupressaceae > Thuja > Thuja plicata. The sequence goes on from MU225078.1 coordinate 3,163,787, forward strand.
CTTGGTAGACCATGGATTCATGATATGCAAGCGGTGCCATCTATCTATCATCAATGTGTTAAGTTCCCCTACAATGGAACAAAGATTTGTATACCTGGGGATAACACTTTATCTATTAATTCAATTTCAGTAGGAACTCATGTTCCCCTCAAAAGAGAAGCAAAAAATTTTGATGCAACCTTAGCTGAATATAAAGACAAGCTTAAGTCAATAGACCTTGGCACGGGGGGGTATCAACTCAACTCCCTCACAACACTACTAGTTTCACCTCAGTCTTATGGAAAACCTTTACAAGAAGAGAAACCTTCCTCTTTAGCTATGACTTTATTTGGCACATTTGTAGATTCCTCGGTGCCTATCCAAGATGAGAAACAAGAGACATTTGTTAGAGACTGGATCTATAGAGAAGAGAAATACATGTACAATGAGAAATTCTCTCCCTCTCCTAAGGCTTACGGACAAGGGTATACTTTTGTCAAATAGATGGGCTATCTTGAACACGGCCCTCTTAATCAAAAATTAGATGCTAGAGATGAACCTCTTGATCATGCTCTTTTTAGATGCAAGTCTAAGAAGCCGGTTGGTCTAGCTTTGTGAATAACAACAAGAACACTAATCCTATCCTTGATAAGTCAGATAGTGAAGATGAACCAAAATACATACCTAGTTTGACAAATTAGAAAGACATGTGTGAAGATTGGGTCCCTTCCACTAAACTCCTCTGGGGAGATTCAGATGTTCTAGTCACCCATGCGTCAGTTGCAACTTTAGAACAAGAATCAGATATATAATATCCTTTCAAAGAACATCAACAAAAGAATCTTGTTCATTTAATGGGAAGAGAAGGTGCTACTCTTGATGACACTAGACCTTCCACATCACAATGTCCAAAACCTTCATGGTGTAAGCATCCTAGTCATAGTTTAGACACAAGTTCATATGAGTATGAATGGGACTCCTTTTCAGAGTCTTCCAAAGTTGATAGAGATATTGATGTTATTCACAATTATAGTTCTCAACCCGAAGTAGCCAAGGAGTCACATGTAGGATTAGAGGATTTGAACCCAGGTGTTGCCTTAGTGGATGATTCTTACCTTGTTAGGATGAATCCCAATTTGGGTAGCTTAGAAGGATACTTGACAAACTCTGACTCTTTAGTCACCAGTGATAATATCATTCACATTTATAACCTTGAACCAGTCGTTGACTTACCTCTTGTTCATCTTGACCTCATTGATTGGTCCCAACACTACCAAGAACATGATCTCTTAACATTCCAAAATTATTATGAGATAGCCTATTACCTAAATGCCATTGAACCTGTAGTCTCTTCTACCAGTGAACCGACTACAAGCATGATAGAACCAGACATCAAGCACCTTAGTCAAAAGATTAAAAAAAAAAATCAAAAGAATAAGAGTTCTGATGGCGAAAACCACTGTGTGACAGTGTTAGAAATGAAAAAAGTAAAAATAAATAATGTATGCAAGGGTGAAAACCTCTCTGAGGTGCCTAAGGATGAGGTACTTGATCATCTCCCTAGCTACTTTCAAGATCGATCTTCAGTGCTTATTGAACCAACACAAGTAGTCAATTTGGGTATAGACAAGGCTCTACAGACTGTGCACTTGGCTAAGTCATTGTCACAACAAGAAAAATAATCTTACACTAAGTTCTTATAGAAAAAGAAGATCAAATTTGTGTGGACTTATTCAGATATGCTAGGGTTGGACATTAATCTTATCATGCATCACTTCTCCATAGCTCTAAGTGTCAAACCAGTTAAACAAAAATTGAGAAAGATGCATCTTCACATAGCTCTCCTAGTCAAAGTAGAATTATAGAAACTCCTTGGTGTAAGATTCATAAGAGCTATTGCCTATGCTAAATGGATATCAAACATTGTACCAGTTTCCAAACATAACAAATCCATTCGAGTTTGCATATATTTTAGAGATGTCAATAGAGAATGCCCAAAGGATGACTTTCCACTTCCCAATATAGACATGATAGTGGACATGACTATGGGTTATGAGATTTATTCCTTGATGGATGATTTTTCTAGATACAATCAGATTAAGATAGCTCCTAAAGATCAAGAAAATAATGCATTCACTTGTGCATGGGGTACCTATTGTTGGAATGTTAAGCCTTTTGGATTAAGAAATGTAGGAGCCACCTATAAAAGAGCTATGAAAACCATTTTTCATGACATGATGCATAAAAACATGAAAGATTATGTGGATGACACCTTGGCCAAATCTAAGCAAAGAGACACACACTTAAATGATTTAGAAGTCATTCTAGATCACATGGAACAATTTCAACTAAGGTTAAATCCTAAAAAGTGTGCATTTGGAGTCACCTCTAGAAAACTACTCAGATTCATCATTTCAGCAAAAGGAATAGAGGTGGACCCAGAAAAAGTCTAAGCAATAATAGATATGCCACCTCCTAGAAACATTAGTTAAATGAGGAGTCTTCAAGGACGTCTTCAATCTATAAGGATATTTATTTCACAATTGGCGAATAGAGCTCAACCCTTCAACAAGAACTTACACAAGGGAGTCAAAGGTATTTGGAATGAGGATTGTCAAAAGAGCATAGATCAAATCAAGAAATACTTGGCAAATCCTCCTATTTTAATGCCTCCTATCCTAGGGAAACCACTTATTCTATACATTTTAGCTACCAAATCTTCCTTGGGGGCATTACTAGCTCAACTTGATGAACATGGGAAAGAAAGAGAAATATACTATATTATTCATACTCTTGTTTCATATGAGTTTAACTACACCAGCATTGAGAAAGATTTCCTTGCAGTTGTGTTTGCTTCCCAAAAGTTGCAACATTACATGCTTGCACACACTATACACCTCATAGAAAAAATAGATCCACTCAAGTATTTTCTAGGTAAGGCTACCCTCACAAGTAGACTTGCTAATTGGATGATGATACTTTTAGAGTTTGACATAGAGTACATTGAGCATAAACCAATCAAAGGAAAAGCTATAGCAGATCAATTGGCTGACTTCCCAATACAAGATAATACACGTATTCAAGTTGACTTCCCAGATGAGCACCTCATGTATCTGACTGAAAGAACATGGAAGATGTTCTTTGATGGATCCTTTATACAAAATGGTTCAGGAGTTGGTGTGTTGTTTGTTTCTCCTCATGGGTACATGATTCCTAAGTCTTACAAATTATTGTTCCCATGTACAAACAACATTGCTGAGTATGAAGCTTTAACAAATGGACTTAATATGGAAATAAAATGGAGAACCACAGAGTTACACATCTATGGGGATTCATAGCTGATAATCAACCAAATTAATGATGAATATCAAACAAAATTGGAGAAGCTAGTACCTTACAAGAAAATGGTTAATTTCTTGAAATGATACTTCACATTTGTCATGTTTCAGAAAATCCCTAGAGCAGAAAATAAAGTAGTTGATACTATGGCTACACTTGCTTCACTCCTTTAGTTAGAGAAACATGAATCTAGATTTGAATTCCTGGTGGAAGAGCTACATCACCCTATCTATGACTCCCAAGAAAGCCATGTCATTTTTACCCTTGTTGGTCGTGAGTCATCTCGTTATGGTGTCATTTACTCATACCTTTGTGATGGAATTATACTTGAAACCTTTAACCGATCTGAATGCAGAAACCTTACCCAAAATGCCTCTCACCATTCCCTTATCACTGGTGATTTGTATAGGAGGGGTCTAGATGGAATACTTCTTAGATGCTTAGAAAAGGAAGAATTCAACCAATCATTAGTTGACATCCATGAGGGCATCTATGGGGGACATACCAATGGTCTTGCCATGGCCTGCAGGTTTCTTAGGGCGGGGTACTATTGGCCTACAATGTAGATTGATGCAGTAGATTTTGAAAAGTCATGTGAAAAGTGTCAAAGATATGGTAACCCAATACATGCTCTAGGCAGGGAGCTCATTCCTTCTATATCTCATTGGCCATTTCAGCACTAGGCCTTTGATCTTGTTGGGCATATTCATCCTAACTCATCAGGTGGACACAAGTTTATTATCACTACTACTGATTACTTCACTAAATGGGTAGAAGTTGCCCCACTTTCTATTTCCTTAGGCAAGATAGTCTCTCTATTCATTATGAACCATATCATCTATCAATATGGAGTGTCTTCTGAGATTATCACTGACAACGGAGCCCAGTTCAAAAATAAGGACCTTAAAAAACTTTGAAAGAAATTCAAGATTAAACAACATTGGTCCTCCATTTACTTCCCGCAAGGAAATGGTCAAGAAGAGGCATCCAACAAAACCATTCTTAAAATCTTACATAGAACAGTCTGTAAGAATGGTCGTGATTGGCACTTACAGATAAATCAAGCTTTGTGAGCCTATAAAAAAGTATCCATACTCCTACTGGGGCTACTCCTTTTGCCCTTGTATATGGTGTTGAAGTAGTTTTACCTTTGGAGGTTGAGATTCCTTCACTTAGAGTTTGCCTCAAAGGTCTAGTTACATATGAAGACTACCACACCATGAGACTTCAAGAGTTAGAACTTCTATATGAGAAACGTCAAGCATCATTTGACCATATGAGGGTTTATCAAAAGTGCATGTCCAAAGCCTTCAACAAAATGGTTCACCCTAGAGAATTCCAAGTGGGAGATCTTGTCCTACGTGAAAATCATAAGAATCAATAGCATAGAGATCAAAAGGGCAAATTTGAACCTAATTGGCTAGGAGCTTACATCATTATGACAACTTTTGGGTCAGGTGCTTATTTACTGTCTATAACAGAGGAAGAGTAGCTCCTTGATCCTATCAATGTCTTGCACCTGAAGAAGTTCTATCCATGATTCCCATTCTATCTGGGGGCATCCTTTGTACATAATTATTGATCCTAAAAAATCCAAAATAATGATATATTGTCAAAAATGCTAAAAATCAGAAAATATCTTGAAAAAATGATCATCTTAGTGAAAACCTAGCAATAGGCGCTTTGATGTATCTCCAAAAAAAATTACATATTCCAAATATACAAAAAAAAAAAAAAATTTGAAAATAAAAAAAAAATAGAAAAAATGCCTTGGTGAAAACCTGGAAACAAGTGCCTTGGTAGCAAAAATTCAAAAAAATTATAAAAAGTCCTGAAAAAAAATGGAAAAAATGAAAAAAATGAAAGAGAAAATATTTTAATAAAATCCAAGTGGTGAAAACTTGGAAATGGGCGCTACTTGAAGCCTTTGCACCCTTGTTTCTTAGCGCGTGTCCTTGACACTTGGCCTTTCTCCATCATGCCTTGTCCTTGTTGCCTTGGTTTGGACTTGGTCTTTGTCTTTGTCTAGGGGGCATAACTGTGTTAGCTTTGGTCTCTTGGATGCGTTAGTCTTTAGGATGCCTCACAAATGGTGTTTTTCAACACCACCCCAACTGTATTTTTCAATACAACCCTTGACATTGAGTGTTTTTCAACACTTATTAGTTTGGTCTTACCTAGTTTCATCATGTGATCTTACCTACTTGTGAGCATTTGATCCTTATCCTCAGAACTCAGTATCAGTTAACACACTTAAGTTTTTAAACACAATACTTAATTCTTGAGCTATGTCATGATCTTTTCTTTGTGTGCTGACTGTTATTGATTTTTGTTGAGTGTCCTTGTCTAATAAGTCTCTCCGGGATGCATAGCTAGAGGACTTGGGGCATGTTTTTATTTTCTTCCTACTTTATTCTTCACTTCTTTTGCACAACCATTCTGATGGTCATCCTAGCCTCTATGCCTTGATGTGAGCGTGGTTTTGCTATATTAAATTGGGTAAGCTAACATCACAATCATCTTGACCTTTATGTCTTTGATGCTAATGTTAGAATCTTTCCACATTCCAATCTGATATAAATCACATTCATATCTTCATAGTTGCACTTGTGACTAGTGATGATTATGTGATTTTCTGATGTCCGTTAATAAAGGCCCAATGATGAAAATAAGCTCCTTAACATTCTCTAATGAATGATGAACACAAAGTACTATGTTACAGTTTCTCTATTGCAAGTACACCTTTACATTTTCATGTAGCTTGCATTGTTAGACCTCATGTTTGTTTGCATTTTAGGCTGCATTATGAGTTTGAGAGGGTTTCCTTCATCTTTCTTATGGAATTTTAATCAACTGTGGTCATGTTTAATCTTGATTTCCTTATTTTCTTTTGTGATCTCAATCAAAATTTTCTATCTTAAACAGTTGATTGATTTTGGGGCATTCTCTCTCTTAAGGCAAATTCTCTTTCTTCTCTCCATTTCTTTCCACCTCTTCCAAACTTCTATCTTCCATTTTCTTTCACCCCACTTATTTTCTTCTAATTAAACCTTGGGGCATAATATTTCATGCTTGATGATCTACCTTGGTTCTATGATCCTTATATCTTTCATCTTACATCAAGAACCTTATCTTTAGTTCAATTTGATCAAATTTATCAATTTTTTGTTTCTCCTCTATCTCATTTCAATTTCGATCATGAGGAGGAAGTACCTATCAAACTTCAACCCTTGATTCAACTTTATCAATCCTATCAATTACTCTGCTTAGGGAAACCTTGTATGAGATTCTTATCTTGGACATGTCAATTCCCTATTTACAGGGGTGTTGACCTTGTCTTTTTTTCAAAAAGCTTATCTTTGTCTTGGTGTGTTCCCATAAAGATCACACATCTGGGTTGTTTTGTGATCCCAAATTGATCTCACACTTCAACTACATTCTTTGACTACACATGTTCCCATAAAGGTCACACATTAGTCAAAGAGGGGCAAATGTATGCACCCTAAAATGGTCGCTTGGACTATGGGCCCTCATTTATCAATTTATCAAATTCCTGAATTAATGCTTTGCAACATTTTCAATTCAAATTAATTTCATTGATCAAATCATAATTAATTCAATTATTTCAATATTTCTTAAGGTTTGATAATTTCATCAATTATCTTATTTAATTAAAAGAAAATAATTCCTTTTTATTAAATAAAATAATCTTATTTAATTAAAATCTCTCTTAAATAAATAATATTATCTCATTTAATTAAAATATCTCTTTTAATTAAATTAAATAATCTTATTTAATTAAAATAAAATCTCTCTTTTAATTAAATAAAACCCCCACTTAAATCCCTCTTTGTTGAAAAAGGATAAAAATTAAATAAAAATAAATAAAGCTCCTTTTTATTCACACATCTTCCTAAGTGGTGGGCTTTTTGCGTCTTAATCATAGCCAAGATTTAATCTCCACCATTGCTTATTTCTTTTTGCCTCTTAATCTCTACCATCCATTTCTCTTTATAAGGAAACCTCTCCTTCTCATTTGAGGATCAAGATTTTATGCTATTGTTATGCTATAGGTTTGGAGAGTAATTTTGGAGGAGATTTTGAGCACTTGAGATTGGATATTGCAACTTCTCTCTTCTTGTCTTCTTCTTTCATGCCCCATGGCAATCCATTTAGATTAATTTTGCACTTGCATGTTAGATTAGATTCATGTTTCCTTTCATAGATTAATCTTG
>MU225078.1:3173606-3189624 GCA_018584345.1 Thuja plicata
GTGCAAGGGGATGTAGAGGCCTAAAATTGAAATTAATGCATAGGAGCAACCTGAGAAGACAAGTAAATATTTGTTAGAATAACTGAGGGGGGGGGGAGGGGAGCGGGGGGTGAATCAATGGCCTCAAAAATTAATCCAAAACTTTATACCACATATGTTAATCTCTAGTTATCTTCAGTCCTACAAGATGTATGCCTTTAAATACTCTTATCAAATAACTACTGCTCAGAGTTCACTGTTTATCTCCTTTTCTTAAGCTTTTGAATAGTAGTTTATCCTTTTCTAGCTTTTACCGAAATACAATAAATAAATTAATGTTTATTGATCAATCTAGATTAGTAATGTGTGAAGAAAAATATCAAACCAATGAACCATAAACACATTGACACATGGATCTTTAATGTGGAAACCCTATTAGGGGAAAAACCACTTGGGATCGGTAACCCAAAAATTTCACTCTTCTGAAGTGAGCTCGGTGAAGAGCCAACCCTGTTAAAGGTTACAAACACATTGTTAAGTGCAACTTTGTTAGAGGATTTATCACTAACAATTAATCACTTGACCTCTTCGCATTCACTATGCTTGTCAACATGAAATAACCTTTTGATACTCCTTGGGATGTATCTCAATATATAAAGGATAATTAAATCCTACTTGATTAAGAGACTTTATGCTTCAATGGTTAAACTGAAATAGTATATGATTTGTTCATATAAACAACTTAATCTTGCAGATGTTCAAATCTATTGTAAGCTCATAATACCTTTCTGATCTTTATTTCCTTTCTGTCCCTTTGCTCCACTTCTTTCTGCTCAGTGATGTTGTATTCCTCTGTTGCTCGGTGTTCGCAGAAATCTTTAGCTCTGTCTTATAGCTTGTTGATCAGGACTGTATGAAGTCTTCTTCAGCAGTATTCTCTTCAGCATCTTCTTCTCTATTCACCCCCCTTTTTAATAAAGAATTAGCTTTTCTCTCTTATAGACATAATTTCACTATTTCTAATGTTGACCTTATGGCAAGACTTATTGTCAATTAGTGCCAAAACACTTAGTCATTATAGTGTTGACCGAGCCATTAGCTTGAAGTGTAGCCTGAGCAGTTGTAGTGTCGACCAAGCAGACAGTGGAAATCAGTATCACCCAAGTCAACAGTGTTACTCAAGTTGAGTTACCAGCTCTAAGTGACCAATGTGAGCTAAGTACCCAGTGTAGCCTAAGTGCCAGATTTTACTATGTCGCCCGAGTGTCAGCATATTTTCCAAGTGCCAGTATATCACTCGAGTGGATTGCTGGACCCGAGTATCAGTATTGGGCTGACTTAATTATTATCATTGGATATTAATTAGTATTATGGAAGCTGACTTAGGAAGGTATTTGTTTGGATAAGATATATATGTAAGATACTTTGTTTATCCAAATGTGTGTAAAAGAAGTAGCAATAGCAGAGTATGGATATGCTAATATGAAGTGGCAGATTGATTAGAAGGCTACATTAGTGTAAAGGAACAATAAAGACCCATCTATCACATTCAGGTGATCAATATTATATCATTGGATCTCATTCAACAAATCAGAGTTGCAATGTAGATCATCCAGTGGTTCATCTTAATAGGTGTATCAACAAAATCCTTTAACTGGGTGGACTTAATGGTCCTTTATAAATCTCCTAATAGAGTTGCATACTTAATTATATTGTACAAATCCTTTCACAAGGTGGACCTAATAGTCCTTATTGATCCTAACAGGGAAGACAATTATAAGTGGTCAATTGTAAGATTTTATAGGCTAAAATTATACTGCAGTACTAAATCTTGTGGGTACCATCCCCACCCTAGTTTTACTTTTTATTTGGAAGGTTTTTGGGTAACCAAATATTGAGTCAAGTGTTGTGGATATTTTATTACTTTTCTATTTCATGCATGCAATTAGATTAGTCAATCTAATAAAGGTTAAAAGACAATAAGTTTTATTGGTTCCTGATTCACCCCCCCTCTCAGTCACCTAGCCTCAATATATTTCCAAAAATTGGTATCAGAGCTAAAGGTTCTCTTATTAGACTTGAGAAAAGATCAGAGGAAATGGAAATATATAGACTGGAGAAATCCATTGAAAATAAAAAGCTAGATCCACAAGTGGCCATGGATCAAATCAGAAAATTCAAGGAGCAACTCTCTCATTCCTTGAAAAGAAGAAAAGATTTAGCAATACAAATGAATGATAAAAATTACATAGAAGAAAGAATTGAAGACTTATGAAAAGAAAGAAGTACAAAAGAATTTTATGCAGCCATTGAAGACCTACTTGCAAAGAATCTCAATTTACATGAAGAAGTCAGAAAGTTAAAGAGAGAACAAGAAATTCATTCAATCAAAATATGTGAAGTCATGGACCAAAAGAACCAAGCAGAAAATGACAGAGAAATGACACAAGAAGATAAAATATTGCTAAGTACAAGATTACAGAAAAAATAAAATGAAATCCATCAGTTGTCACTTCAGCAAGCAGATATGATAAATCAACTCAATAGTTCAAATCAAGAAGTTATCAATCTAAGGACAAAAAATGATAGACTGCAGAATGATCTCAACACTGAAAAGAAAGCCAATGAGAGCATGATGAATTCATAGGCAATCATGGATCATTTGATAGAGAAAAATCAATTCAGACATAATGGACAGACTGGATTAGGTTATACTAAACAAGGTGAATCCTTACACCAAGGAGCTCAAAAGAAGAACAAACCTACTTGTAATCATTATGGTAAGTTAGGGCATACAAAAAATACGTGTTGGAGCAATGTAAAGTTTTAATGGTAAATGATACAGATGCAAAAAAATGGACATAGGGAAAGTAAATGCACTGAGAAACCTATGTTTGAAGGAAAATGTTTCAATTGTAAAAAACAAGGTCACAAGTCTTCTAAGTGCAGAACTAAGAAATGGAACCCTACTGAACAACTAGCTAAACCAATTTTTGGTTGGGATTACAACACATGGAGTAGATGTTGTCATTGTGGTGAGTATGGGCATATTGGTGCAAACTGTGCAAAGAATCATCTCAGGAAAAGGAATCCTACAAAGAGATGTTATGTGTGTAAACAAGTTGGTCATCTAAGAAAGAATTGCATGAACAGAGAAAAAGTGGATACTGGTTTTGAGAAAGGGAAAGAAAAAGTTTCTAAAATCAGAACACAGATGATTCAGCAGTGGGTAAGGAAGTCTCCTAAGAATTCAGACCAAAACAATGAAGGTTCGAATGGCACCCAAAATAGCGAGTTGGGTGGATCCACCATCTCTGAATAAATATGCAAGGAGACAAATGGAACTGTGCATACAAGCAATCATACATCAGTTCCAGATATGCTAGCAAGTCCAAATCTACATATTTATGCACTAGGACACATTATGGTTCTAACCGATTCAGGATCTCAGTTAAATTCAAGTTACAAAGGCTTAACTTAGTTAAGTCAGGTTGTATGGTTTTGAAAATGTAAAGGTTAGTTTTAGCCGAGCGTCTGAGAGAGTTTGGGAGAACTACCTGAGTTGTCACAACTACCAAGTACAGAGCATTTAATGATAATCTATGATGAAATTTCTCATAAATGGTAAAGTTGAAGGACTATTGTTTATAGTTTATGGTGTGATTAAGAGATATTAGCGATTTTAGAGTGAATTTGTTCAAAAGCTTTAGTTGCAACGAAGTTTTATCAATCCTCTGAGCGTAATGGAATCTTCATCTAGCAGTAAGGTTAAGAAGGGTTCTAAGATGTTGGTGAGGAATGATGTCTATGAACTGCCAAAGTTTAACATTTATCTAGTAATTGCAGAGGAGACAGATCCGATGGGAGCCCATTCCCAAATTCCTCCGAAGGTATTATTCATCAACGATATATGAGCTTTCTATCACTGCACCATTCAATAGCTAGGCACACTAGAGATGAATCAAGCATATGAGAAGCTTAGTGTGGATGAGAATCTGAAGATGGAATGCAAACACCTCAAATTTAAGGGTTTAACCCACATTTTTCATATGCCACAAAACTTCCAGATAAAATGGATTAGATTTGTTCTGAGCTGTGTTCATGACATGCATCTCTAGTTGGAGCAACAAGTGAAGATCACCAAGACAATGGTACACCTTGTGATAGGGTACCCAATACTCAACAAATCCAAGGAAACCAAAACCCTACCTCAGGATGACCTAACCATGAAGACTCTTGCAGAATGGGATGGAAGAGGCATGAGGTTGAATGGAGTCACATACATGGAATTGAAGTTTGGTATTCATGTGATTGCACACAAGATATATATAGTTCTAGCCAACCAAATAGTGTACAATATGAGGCTATGGACTTGGCATACAAAGTGGTCAAGAACAATCCTTCATTCAACCTTATTGAGTTGTAGCTCATCTAGTTGAGAAAAAACATGGAGAGAATTTGGGCATCCAAGACCAATCCATGTAAGTTTGGTTCACTCTTGGTATGCATATTATTTTATGTTCAGAAGTTTTTCCCTTCCAAAGACACAATTGTATGGAAAAAGGATAGACCCATAGTTTATCAGATAAATAAATTTGTAGTAGAATTAGGAGATAATTTTGAGAGCATCATGGATGCATACTTTGAGAATTTCAGACAAAAGATGCAGAATAGGTTCAGAATTCCTAAAAAATTGGTACAAGACTATAAAGATGATGTTTGTTTCCTAGTTGACTATGACAAAGTATACATTCAAGAAATCAAGCCTAGGGTTGCATGGGTGAAACCTCTTGCATATGAGGTTAACATAGATGAGACCAAAGACATCATTGAAGCTCTTGTGAATGAGCCTGTTGACCCTAAAGTACCATACTTTGGTACCTTTGAAGAAGCAAACGGCATAATAACTTTGGAAATTGATATTCGTAAAATCCTAAAGAGAGGAAGCGAGAGAATTGAGAAGATTGGAAAGAAATATGGCAAGTATTTTGACTCTCCTCCTTCAATCACTGAAGGTAAAGAGGATGACATAGAGATAGAAGATGATGTATCCAAAAAAAAGAAGAAGAGGTAGAAGAAGAGCCTCCTAAGAAGAAGAGGCTGACCCCCAAGAAAATACGTAAGGCCCCTACCCTTGTTTTCAACACAAGAAAACCAAGGAGATCAAGAAGAAAACTGAAATTTCCTAAGGAAGACGAAGAATAAGAAGATACAATCATATTTAAGAAGCCCCCACCTACCTTTGAGCAGAAGATTGAAGAATTGAAAGGAGGTAGTGGTATGGGATCACTCAAATCATTGAAGTATGCTACTAGAACTAAAGATGAGCAGAAGATGATTGAGGATGCAATAGTAGAGAAAATGACAAGATGGAAGTTGTGTGTGTGTATTTGGGTACCTGTTGAAAACAACACAAACACTCAATAGGTCATTGTATTAGTTCAAATGGTTAGATAAAATGTTCAAAACCACTAATATTGGCCTATTTCCTTCTAACTAGAAAGAGTGTGATTAGTTGCATATTAGCCCTCAAAATATGCTACAAATCAGTGACCAATACTATTCTAGCATGAAGGATTTAATTCAAAATAAGCAAAAATGAAGTGCAACAAGAATTCTAGCTCTAAGCATGTGTATAATAACAATGAACTAGCATGGGATAATAAGTGAAATATGATTCTAATATTAATCTAACAACATAACAATGCATTTTAAATCTAAGGTGAAGGCTTATTTGCTCTCAAAATAGGCTTCTATTTATAGAAGAATGAGAGAGAGAGAGGGTGGACAAGGTTCATTTATGAATCAGAAGACTCATAAATGAAGATGTAAGAGCCATTAATGCCCAAGGCATTAATAAGGCATGGAAGAGCCATGGGCATAAGGCATCTTCATTAATAAGGCATTAATGAAAGCCTTAAAGAGGCAAGGGAGGATGTAAGAGGATAGCTTGAGAAAGTGGACCTTAAGGAGGTCAACCTTGAGAAAGTGGACTTTCTCGAGTGGGTTGAGTTGCTAAGCATTCCTTAATGGAATGTGACAACATTAGGAGATGGGTTAGAGAAGAATTTAGGATTAAGATTAGATTAGCATGGGTGAGTGGGTTGAGAAGGGTTAGAACCCAGGGTAGAAGTGGTTGAGATAGGTTAGGTTGGGGTTTGAGGAAATATTAATAAATAAAATAAACTTATTTAATTCATTTAGAAATATAGGAATTAATTATTTAAACAATGAAATTTCTTTTTAATAATTAGGGGACTATAGCCATTTTAATTAAATTAAATAGGCTAGGGGAATGGATTAATTGCAAATGGGTATTTGATTTAGGGATTTATTTAATTCCTTTATAATTAAATACTATATCCATATTTTATTTTGGTTTGATTTAACTGGTTTGAATTGATTTAAATTGTATGGCTATAATAGTTAATATAAATCAGTAATAAAAATCATCTAGGATATTAAATAGATTAGAAGAATTATGCCAAGTAGTAACAGGGTCGATTGGACATAATCGAGGGTATGATCACACTTAGGGAAAATAAGGTCTATAGTTGGAATAGACCAAATTCAGGTGGTTACATTTTCCACTCTTTGAATTGATGTGCGAGCAGTGCATTGATTCAAAGAAAGTTTTCAATTTTGACTTCAAAAAGATTGAGAATCCTGTTCTTGGTTGTCGAACGAAATGTTGATGAGATTAGTCTTGCACTTGATTGAACAAAACTAATAAAATAGATTTTGAACTTGGTTGTCATCCAAAGATCAATAAAAGATTTTAATAATACCAATTCTGAACTTGGTTATCGTCCAAAAATTGATAATACTGATTCTGAACTTGGTTGTCGTCCAAAAGTAGTATGAAGCTGTCTAGAGCTTTAAAAATATTCTAAAATAAGGAAACATAAGATATCTAGCTTATGAGAACCAAAGCTTTCTATCCAACAGATCCGACTTAGTCAAGGAAACTGTTATGCCCCTAGTTTGTATGATAACGAAGTCATTTTTAATGCAGTTTCAAGCAAAATTTTAATTGATGATAGTGTGATCATGCCCCCTTGGGAACAAAATCTAAGGAAAAGAAATAAATCCCTCAGTTGAATAGAACATAACACTTGCGGGAAGCGATAAGGCCAGAAAGAGTGGAGTAGAAGATGGTGTGTTTAAAAATAAACACACGATTATCAAGTTAATTACATAAAAATATGAGTGATAAAGCTGATAAAATGATGTTTAGACCAAGATGTAGGATGAAATGTGTAGTATTTACCAATGTGGAGAACAAATGAAGCAAATTTGCAATTTTTGAAACTGTCGCAAAAATGACACTGTGCTGCTGAAAATGTCATAGGAACCTTCAATTTGGTTCCCGATTGAGTAAAAAGAGAACACAAATGATTTTGTAGTTGTCTGGAAGGAGTGTCAGAAACCCTAAATGTCTCAAAAGACCCATATAAGCCCCCAAATTGACCATTTCACTATTCATTTTCACATTCAGCTATAGCAAATCAGAGAGCTCTGTAGAGAAAATGGTGGTCCCCGTGAGGAAACATTGATTCAAGCTTAGCCAATGACACCAGCGACTAGCGGACTACCCACTGCTGGTAAGTACTTGAGAAACTACCTTGTGAAATTTGAATTTTTGAATTTCATGTATTTTTGTGCATTTTAGAGCCCCTAGAAGGTAGGATCACATCCGGGATTCCGGATCGCATCCTGTGAAATGCACATCACATCCAGTTTTTCCTGGATCGTAATTGGTTTTTCCCAGATTCTACGTCGCATCCAGTTTTTTAGATTTAGTCATGTTTTTAGCTAGAATCCATCATGGAATCCTATCCTAGATTTTGAGGATCGTACCCCACATTTAGGATCGCATCCTATTTTTTTAGGATCGCATCCCGTATGCATAATCGCATCCTATATTTTTAGGATCGCATCTGGTAGAAGACTTAGGTTTTTAATTTGCTTTGATCTGTTTGCATCCTATGAACTTGGAATGACTTAGTAGAGTAGGAATGTGCCCTTTGTTGTAGATAGGATGCTGATGCTTTATTGTGTTGTCAAAAATTAGGCCCAGTTTGAGGTTGTCACCTTCTACGGTACTTATCCTACACAAGTTCTTGCATTGTCTGGCCAACTGTCAGACGATGAGCAGACTATCATGATCCAATCTGGATTGCGGTCACTGATAGGTTTACCCGAGATTGGGGTAAACTAAGGGTTGTTGACTGATCTGGTCGAGAGATGGCATTCAGAGCACAACACCTTCCACCTACTAACTACTGAGATTACTGTGACACCAGAGGATGTTTGGAGGATCTTGCACGTGCCCATGGTTGGTCATGAGGTGTCCTTTGAGTCTAGAGCTGGCGTGGTGATCGGGACTGCTCAAAGATTCTTCCAGGATGGCAGCATAGATCAGAGATACCTGTCCTAGGATTATATGGTCGATCACTATGATCGATTAGCTGTGTACTTAGCCAGATTGGTAGGCGACATCCTGATGCTGGATAGAGGGTAGCACAGTTTCTTGGTGGGATGGGTTAGCATGGTGGAGTAGATGGTCGTCCACCACCGACGGTTTTCTTGGGGGAGCTGCATTCTAGCTCACATCTACAGAGAGCTTCATGAGATAGTGTACCACCATACCTGCAGCATGACTGTGGGGATCCTAATTTTGCAGATTTGGGCCTGGGAGCACATCCCTATGACACAGCCGATTGTTGACAGGCAGAGGGCACCTGAGAAACCCTATATGTACATGTATGCAGGACTTTTACAGCAGCCCCACCTAGGCAAGGTTGAGTATTGGCGTCGATTATTTGATGATATAACAGAGGTCGTGTGGAAACCATACCTAGACTATGAGGTATGGACTTTTGATGCACGACAGGTGCCTTTCTTATGCTAGAGAAGATATTTGATTGGGTGCACAAGATATATTATTGAGCGCTTCTTGATCACTAGAGTTTTGAGGCAGTATGGCTGACGACAGGGCCACACAAAGGATGTGGCAGTGTATGCTTGTATCAGAGATGAGGTACCCGATTGGGGTGCACAGCTTACGTATGATACTGCCTCACAGGATATCTGAGATATGGTGGAAATAGACTAGGACCCTCGCCCAGATATTGAGGATGCTGGAGTGTTAGATGGGTACATTGCAGAGATGCTTTAGCATCTGCTTCCATGATTCACAGTGCCTAAGGAGATCATTCCTCATATAGAGGAGCCATTGGATTATGAGCCTGAGGATTGACCGGTCAGGGGGAGAGGCGGTAGAGACAGAGCACCAGGGAGACATGGGGGACATGATGGTGGTAGAGATGGCAGTAGAGATGGTAGGCATCCTCCCCCAGATGATAGACACCATGGTGATGATAGAGGGGAGGTGGAGAGGTAGTTGATACTGGTGGTCCAAGTGGTAGTGGGAAGAGATGCCAGAGATTTAGATTTGTGGCCCCACAGAGAGATCCTGGCCCATTTCTTACTCCAGAGCAGCAGAGACAGCGAAGACAGAGAGTGCAGGAGCAGGAGCCTGGTAGAGATGGGGACCCATTATCTCGATGCGAGTAGGAGAGGGAGCAGCTCAGAGCACAGATCACAGTCTTGGAGGCTAGGGCCATAGCAGCGGAGTTGAGGATAGCTATATCAGATGCGTTACTGTTGGACTGAGATAGGTAGATGGAGAGGCTTAGATTAGAGAGGGATGCTCAGGCTCACATAGTAGTCCATCAGGGACAGAGGGTGACATACTATTATGCCTTATATCATGCAGCAGTGCCAGAGGGTCAGAGAGCACCTTCCTTTTCTCATGCAGCCCAGCAGTCAAAGGGGGCCATGCCGCCTCTAGCAGCTCCATTCATGCCACCTCCTCCTCCTCCTCCTGACCAGGGAGAGGGGGAAGACCAGAGTTGATATCTTGCACCATTTTGTTTATTTTGAGATCATACATGTATATCTGGATCCTGTTTGAGATCCCCCCTTTTGTATATTACATTCATTCGTATATATATCTGCTTCTCTTTTTGGCGTGCTGATACTCGTTATGCTCACTGATACTCTTTATGCTTTCTGATACACTTTATGCTTTCTGATACACTATATGCTTTTTGATACACTTTATGCCATTTGATACACTATATGCTTTGATACTCTTTATGCTTTGATGTGTACCATGTTTTATGATGATATATACCTGATGCAGTTTTTAGATTTTGACATGTTTCATGCGGTAAATGTATCAGTTTTACTTTCCATAGACATGGTAAATGTGTCTTTTGCACATGTGATGATATCTTGATCTCGTGATGAGTTAGTTCATAGATGATAACATCATTTCATAATGTGGATGTAAATGAGGTGTTACTGATATAAATATGGTATAAATGATAGCTATGTGAAAAATGCAAAATGTATTTTTCTTTTGATTTTCTAGTTTATACAAAATAGATGTATAGATGCACTTAGGATGCAGAAGTAAAAATGCAATACATGGATTCTTTATTTTTGTATTCTCCAGCTTCATGTTTCCAAATGAATGCAAAATGTATGCTATGGATGTGCAACGATATTTAATATCAGTAATATAGATGATGTAATGAACTTGATATGTTAGAAGAAGATAGAAACCATGTTTTGAGTTTAAATTTCCTTATGCTATTATTATGTTGACAAAATGCATTAGGCAATCTTTAAATGTAGCTATATGAAGACTCTTAGGACTTGTCACTGATTTAGCAAAATATTGCAACATTTTTATCATCATTGGGTGCTTTTGGAATGGATACCATCGAATAGTACAACCATCACTAATACCCACTGATATTATGATAATATGAATACTATATTTTATTGAAATGTCAGAAAGAGACTTAGGCATTAAGGCATAGAAGCCAGGATAAAAAAATAGTCAACTTCCTTTTAATATACCAAATTCTGAGTAGGGAAAGATATTGGACCCGCAATGACCTTGAGAATTCATATCCTTGGGTACGTTATGATTCGTATACCTTAGTGAGAATCTGGATCAAGGAAATTATTTCAAACTCACCATAGTTTACACATAACAAAGATTGAGATATATGCGGCTATCCACCCATAGTGGCAGTTCTTACCATAAACATCCAAGTTAGGTGAAATTTATAGGATCATTTAGAACAATCACCATACGCAAAAATTTAAGAAAATATTATGTCCCCTACCCTTGCGACTCTTGGTCTTTGCACAGACGTCATTGAGTAACTAAGAAGACATAATAATCATCAATTGAGAATCAATCAAATAAAATTTACAATTACTTAGATGCCCCTAGTTGAAAACATCATCAGGACATTAAAGAACCATAATCAAACCATTATCAAACTATGTGTTTAAGTAGTACTTGTTTATTCATCTGTCAAAAATAGTAAAGATTCATCAATCAGAAAGAAATATGGTGTTCCATGTCTATGTATTTGATAGGATCATCCGTTTATGTTTGCGATCAAATACGGCCCTGTAGGAATGTTTGTTTAAATGTCATGTTCTACATTCTAAAAAGACACCCTTGTTTGGAAAGTGATATTTGTTTTGCATGTAATGTGTAACATTGTATCTATGAGACAAACCATCCAAGAGCAACCTAGCAACCGTAACTGACTATACCAACAGAGATGCCCCCAGTGCAGAATGACTTATTCCTAAGACATAAAGATAGACAAATCCCAAGCGAGGATAAGATAGTCATGTAGGAAATGAAGTCAGCGTATGAGCACAGGCAAAATTATGAAGGCCTAGTATTAGTAGTGCATTGATAGACGGAGCACAGAACACAAGTGATGCCTGATTGCCAGGTTTTCACCACTTGGAAAGATCTTTTTCTCTTTTTTTTTGCTACCAAGATGCCTATTTTATCAGGTGCTCATCAAGGCACTTTTTTTTCTTTTTTCAATTTTTTTGCTATTTTTGCTTTTTTGAATATTTTTGTAGTATCAAGGCGCCTGTTTACTAGGTTTTCACCAAGGATACCCTTTTTGTAGGACTTTTTCCACTATTTTTAGATTTCTTCAGGATCAATTTTCTAAATGTTTTTAGTATTTTACAAGAACTTTTTGCTGTACAGGCTCTGCTTAGCCAAACATTAAGCGTAGAACTGCTTCAAATGTAGAGTTATTGATAGGATTGGGAAGAATGTCTCCCTTAGGTGTAGCTAACTGATAAGCTCCAGTCCTGAAAGTGGTAGTGATAACATAAGGTCCCAGCCAGTTAGGTTCAAACTTTCCCTTTTGCTCTCTATTAGGTTGGTTCTTAGGATTCTCCTTGAGGATGAGATCTCCTACTTCAAACTTGCATGGTTTAACCTTCTTGTTGTAACCTTTAGAAATTCTTGCATGGTACACTTTGAGGTGATTGAATGCTTGTTGTGGATGCTCATCTAGTAGGTCCAAATAATTTATCCGATCAATGTGGTACTGCTCATCAGTAACCAGTCCTTGTAAAGATATCTGCAAAGATGGGATTTCAACCTCAATAGGTAATACTACTTTAGCACCATAGACTATAGCAAATGGCATGGCTCCAGTTGGTGTTTGGATGCTTGTTCTGTAGGTCCGTAATGCCAGATTTAGTTGTAGATGCTAGTCTCTGCCAGACTTGCTCACAGTTCTATGTAGGATTTTGAGAATATTTTTGTTTGATGCCTCAGCCTGACCATTACCTTGAGGATAATAGATTAAGGAGAAATGTTGAGTGATATGGAACTGTTCACAGAGGTCATCAATATCTTGGTTTTTAAATTGGCCCCCATTGACTGTCACAATTGAAGAGGGTATCCCATATCTACAAATAATGTAGTTTAGAATGAACATAGCCACCTATTTGCCAGTGGCTCTGATTAGCGGCACAGCTTCGACCCACTATGTGAAATACTTGGTGGCTATAATGATGAACTTGTGTCCATTTGAAGAGTTGGGATATATCTGTCCAACCAAGTCAAAGGCCCATTGCTGAAATGGCCAATGTGTTATGAAAGGTATCAATTCTCTGGCAGGAGCATGGATAAGGTTTTTGTGTGTTTGGCATTTAAGACATGCTTTTGAGAATTGAATAGCATATATTTCCATAGTAGGCCAATAATAGCCTATTCTGAGAAATTTCTTGGCTAATGAAAATTCGTTCAAGTGTGACCCACATACACCTTTGTGGACATCTTTTAAAGCGAGATTAGACTCTTTGAGTTCTAAACACCGAAGAAGTGTTCCATCAAGACCGCATCTATATAGATTGTTAGTCATGAGTACATAATGTGATGCTGTCCTAATCAGAGATATTTTCTTGTTTCTAGATAGATTGGCAGGAATGGTTTGGTTTGAAAGATAGGCAATAATATTGGTATATCAGGATTGTTCTGGGGTAGTTAAGGCACATATTACCTGGTATTCAAGAGTATCAAATGCAGGATATGATATTTCTTCCACCAAGAAGTCATAGAGGAATTGATGTTCCTTGAGTTGCAACATAGATGCTAAGGTAGCCATAGCATCTGTAGCCTTATTCTCTGATCTTGGTATTTGCTGGAAGGTGATGAAGACAAAGTACTTCTTCAGATCATCAACTAGTTGTTTGTAGGGCATCAATTTTTCATCTTTTGTTTGATACTCCCCATTGACCTGATTGATAATTAGTTGGGAGTCACCATATACATGTAACTCAATGACCTTCCATTCCATAGCGATCTTGAGACCGTTGACCAGTGCTTCATACTCTGAGATGTTTTTAGTGCACATAAATATCAACTTATAAGACTTAGGGATCTTGTATCCTTGTGGAGTTATAAAGGGAACCCCTGCTCCAGACCCTTGTTGAGTGAATGATCCGTTAAAGTACATTTGCCATGGATGTTCAGTGAGATGCATGATTGTCTCATCTAGGAAATCAATTTGTAGAGGTTCATTATCTTGAAGTGGTGAATCCACCAATTGGTCTGCAAGTACTTGTCCTTTGATAGCCCTCTGTTCTACATATTTAATGTTAAACTCACTTAGAATGAGGACCCATTTTGCCAAGCGGCCTATTAATGCTGTTCTGCTTAATAGCTACTTTAGAGGATAATTTTAGCAATGAGCTTGATTATGTGAGAGAGCATGTAGTGTCTCAATTTTTGTGATGCGAAGACAACTTCTAAGCATGCTTTCTCAATAATACTATAATTGAGCTCATAAGCGACTAAAGTTCTACTAATGTAGTAGATAGATCGCTCTTTCTTTGTTTCATCTTCTTGTGCTAGAAATACTCCTAGGGATGTAGCTATAGCTGAAATGCATAGGAGTAAGTGTTTTCTATGAATAGGCACCATAAGAATAGGTGGAGCAGCCAGGTACCCCTTCAATTCTCTGAAGTTTGTTTCATAATGTTCATCCTAGTTGAATGTAACCCCTTTATGTAGTAACTTAGTAAAGGGTTGTGCCTTATCTGTAAGTTGGGACATGAATCTCCTAATAGACCAGAGTCTCCCTTGTAGTGTCCTCATCTGACTAATGTTATGTGGAGGAGCCATCTCTAGAATAGCTTTTACCTTTGCAGGATCTACCTCAATTCCCTTTGCTAATACCATGAATCCTAGGAGCTTGCCTGATTGGACCCCAAAGGCACATTTCTTGGGATTGAGTTTGAGTTGGAATTGCTCCATTTGTTCCAATATTTTTTGGAGGTCAACAATGTGAGTACCTTGTTCTTTAGATTTAGCCAATGTATCATCAACATAGTCTTCCATGTTTTTGTGCATCATGTCATGGAATATTGTTGTCATGGCTCTTTGATATGTGGCACCTGCATTCTTTAACCGAAAGGCATGAAATTCTAGTAGAAGGTCCCCCATGCGCATGTAAATGTGGTTTTCTATTGATCTTCAGGGGCGATCTTGATTTGATTGTAGCCAGAGAATCCATCCATTAATGAATACATCTAAAATCCAGCTGTAAGGTCTATGATCATGTCTATGTTTGGTAGAGGGAAGTCATCCTTCAGACATGCTTTGTTGAGGTCTTTGAAGTCCGTACAGATCCTGATAGATTTATTAGTTTTAGAAACAGAGACCACATTAGAGATCCAAGCTGCATAGGCAATGACTCAAATGAATCCAGCTTTTAACAACTTTTCTAATTCTTCTTTTACCAGTAATGCAACATGAGGATGCATTTTTCTAAGTTTTTGTTTCACGGGCTTTATCCTGGGAGGTATACATAAGTGGTGCATAATGAGATTAGGATCTAGCCATGGTGGGCACCAGAAATGTGTGTGTGTATTTGGGTACCTGTTGAAAACAACACAAACACTCAATAGGTCATTGTATTAGTTCAAATGGTTAGATAAAATGTTCAAAACCACTAATATCAGCCTATTGCCTTCTAACTAGAAAGAGCATGATTAGTTGCATAGTAGCCCTCATAATATGCTACAAATCAGTGACCAATACTATTCTAGCATGAAGGATTTAATTCAAAATAAACTAAAATAAAGTGCAACAAGAATTCTAGCTCTAAGCATGTGTATAATAACAATGAACTAGCATGAGATAATAAGTGAAATATGATTCTAATATTAATCTAACAGTATAACAATACATTTTCAATCTAAGGTGAAGGCTTATTTGCTCTCAAAACAAGATTCTATTTATAGAAGAATGGGAGAGAGAGAGGGGGGACAAGGTTCATTTATGAATCAAAAGACTCATAAATGAAGATGTAAGAGCCATTAATGCCCAAGGCATTACTAAGGCATGGGAGAGACATGGGCTTAAGGCATCTTCATTAATAAGGCATTAATGAAAGCCTTAAAGAGGCAAGGGAGGATGTAAGAGGATAGCTTGAGAAAGTGGACCTTAAGGAGGTCAACCTTGAGAAAGTGGACTTTCTCAAGTGGGTTGAGTTTCTAAGCATTCCTTAATGGAATGTGACAACATTAGGAGATGGGTTAGAGAAGAATTTAGGATTAGGATTAGATTAGCATGGGTGAATGGGTTGAGAAGGGTTAGAACCCAGGGTAGAAGTGGTTGAGA
>MU225078.1:3198743-3214255 GCA_018584345.1 Thuja plicata
TTTCCACGTTAAAATCCATGTGTTATGTGTGTATGGTTTATTACTTTACTATTTTACATTTCACATATGCATTTCTAGATTGATTGGTATACTCTGCATATTTACTAAGTATTGGTAAATAGTTTTACTACTTATTGATAATCAAGGAGAATAAGGAAAGACAAAGAAAACCGACAGATAGTTAAATCATTATTTGTATTTCATGGCATGCATCTTGTAGGGACTTAATAATTTGAGATGTATTTGATTAGTGGTTAGTGATTAAAGGATAAATTTTTGAGGCCACTGATTCACCCCCCCTCTCAGTTATTACTAACAATACTTGTTGAGCTGTGGAAGAAAAGAGCAAGGCAACAAAAACTCTGAGCTGAGAAAAAAAGGAATAGAGTACTAGAAGTTATCAAAGATATATTCCTTGATTCTTTAGAAATTGAAGTCAATGAGAATGACTCTATTATGGACCAACTTTTTGACATAGTCCACAAGTTCAACATAGATCTTAATGGTCAAGAGAAGTTACTACAGAAGGTAGGAAGGAAATTTGAGAATAAGGTTCTAGAGAATGTTGCAAGTTAGATTGCAATATACCAAGTGAAGCTAAAAACTATTATTATCTCTCTACAAACAACTGTAAACAATGTTGTATCATTATTTTTAAATTTGAGTGGCACTTCCAAATTTACCATAGGAATAAAAGATAAGCTAACTAAGATTGATACAAATTTGAAGGCAAGTGCAAACTAGTTGGCACTTGACCCTAGTTCGAGTTCAACACTTTTTGTGAAGATCAAGTATTTGAAAAATATGCAGGCTGAGCTACTAAGGGAAGAAAGTAGAACAAGGGAATCCCTTATAGCTATACAAATCCAACTCTTTCCACACATGGATGTTATGCACAAAAAAATTTCTCATGCAAAGACACTCATACATGACAACAAATTTTTAGTTGCAGAGCTTATGATGAAGTGGTCAGCAGAGATTTAGATTGAGTTACACATCCTGAAGGTGTTGCAAGATAATTGGGATAACACTTTGTCTCACATTTTGAAGGTACATAGTGATTTCCTTTCCTACTTTGGTATTACCTTGTAGAATATAATTTTGGCATTTGTGTCAAAAACAAGGGGGAAAGTTATTGTGAATAGAGGAAAAGATAGAATGTATATATATACATGTACAGAGTAGAGGAAGATATACATAATACAAAATCAAAATAGTTTTGAAAAATAAAAAGAAGAGTAATTTGTAACCGAGCTACATAGTAGTTGTCAAAACCTAAGAAAGTACCCAAGCACATGGTAAGGGGGAGTTTTGACTCATCAGTAGTTTGATCATTTTTTGGATATGATAAGTGTTTTTGGCCAATAATGCCAAAGGGGGATATTTTTGACCTTATGATAAGAATTATTATTAATTAGTGCCAAAACACTTAGTCATTATAGTGTTGACCGAGCCAGTAGCTTGAAGTGTAGCCTGAATAGTTGTAGTGTCGACCAAGAAGATAGTGGCAATCAGTATCACCTGAGTTAACAGTGTTACCCGAGTTGAGTTAATAGCTCTAAGTGACAAATGCGACCCAAGTACCCAGTGTAGCCTAAGTGCCAAATTTTACTATGTCACCCAAGTGTCAGCCTATTTCCCAAGTTCCAGTATATCACTTGAGTGGATTACTAGACTCGAGTATCAGTATTGGGCTGGCTTAGTTATTATCATTGGATATTAATTTGTATAATGGAAGTTGACTTATGAAGGAATTTGTTTGGATAAGATATATATATATATATATATATATATATATATATATATATATAAGATACTTTGTTTATCCAAATGTGTGTAAAAGAAGTAGCAATAGAAGAGTATGGATATGCTAATATGAAGTGGCAGATTGATTAGAAGGCTACATCAGTGTAAAGGAACAATAGAGACTCATTTATCACATTCAGGTGATCAATATTATATCATTGGATCTCATTCAAAAAATTAGAGTTGCATTGAAGATCATCCAATGGTTCATCCTAATAGGTGTATCACCAAAATCCTTTAATCGGGTGGACATAATAGTCCTTTAAAAATCTCCTAGCAGAGTCTCATACTTAATTGTATTATAAAAATCCTTTCACAAGGTGGACCTAAGAGTCCTTATTGCTCCTAATAGAGCAGGCCATCAGAAGTGTTCAATTGTAAGCTTTAATAGGCTAAATTTATACTATAGTACTAGATCTTTTGGGTACCATCCCCACCCTAGTTTTACTTTCTATTTGGAAGGTTTTTGGGTAACCAAATATTGTGTCAAGTGTTGTGGATGATTTATTTATTTTTTTGTTTCATGCATGCAATTAGATTAGTCAATCTAATAAAGGTTAAAAGAGAATAAGTTTTATTGGTTCCTGATTTTCCCCCCTCTTAGTCACCTAGCCTCAATATATTTCTAACATCTAGGTCTTTGTCTTTCTTTTTCTTGGCATGATCCGCAATTCTCGCCATTCTTTCTTTAAAGCTTACTTCAGTTTTATCCCATAGATTTCTCCTTGTTTTCAGGAATAAAACTAGCTTTAATCTCTAGCTTATCTATAGCTTTTAACTTGTCAGTGAAAACAATGTGATCAACCAATTAAATCTATATTTATCTCCTACCAGCTATTTCTTTTCTCATTTCTAAACTTTAGTTCTTATCAATGTTTAACTCCTTATTTGCTTGGTCTTCACTTCGATTGTCCTCGGGTATCTCTGTCTGTCAAGGTTGTCTTTCTGTCTGGAAACATTTTGACTTTTAGTTCTTCTTAGGTTACCTTGGTTCTACTTGGTAATGCTTGGTCAGGTTCCTTTCTTGGGTATCACTGTGACTTCTTCTCTCACGATTCTCTATCCATTGGGGTGCATTGACCATCGATGTTTGTTGTCACTTTGTGTATACTAAAATTTTATCCATTACTAATAACCTAACCTTTATCTCTTTGATTCTTTAAAGTCTTTAACAATATGTATATAACCAATCAGATTATATCAATTTTACATCAATGAAAATATAATACATTAACTGATTTAATGTCTTGCATTAACTTTTTGCAGCTCGGTGATCATCAACTTAACATCTTCAAACATTCAACCAGTTATAGTTCATCAATCTCTCCCTTTAACATTGATGGAAACATACTACATTACTACTAATACAATATGAAATATATCAGTTGTAGTTCATCAATCTACCAAACTTATTTTTCTATAACCAATACAAATATATGGCTCTTGGTAAGCTCATATAGCTTAGATTTGATTCTTGCAGAGTACTCTCTTCAATATTTATTCCCTTCACTAGATAGATGTAGCAACTTCTGATTCTATCTCTCCCTTTGATGTATAATCTCTTCTCTAATGTTTTCTCTCCCTTTGAGTGTTCCTCTCCTTGATCATCTCTATTTCCTTTGACATCAATATAGAATACTTCTCTCCATTAAGTCATCTCTCCCTTAGGATAACTTCTCTCCCTTTGGATGATTATGATGGATATTTCATATGGATATAATCTCTCTCTTGTTTCTTAGGATACTCTCTCTCTTTGAAAATAATGCCAAAGTATATCCTTCCTCCTTTTTATATTATACTCCTTGAATTTCCTTTCCATTAGCAAATAGTAACTCTGGTGTTTAGTGTTGATAAGTACCTTTCTATGTACTGATATATCTTTTCAATCCATATTTTTTCTTGCATCAACATGAATGATCCTCTAATTATGTGTAGGCTGATGTAACCTCCTAGTCATCTTAGTGACCAATAGATAAGGGTTGGACCCCTAGTCTCTTTCTCAGGTACTCAAATGTATCTTTAGGAAATGGATTTGTGAATATGTCTGCTAATTGTTCCTTGGATTGAACATATTCTAGTATCACCTCTTTCTCTTGAACTTGTTCTCTTAAGTAATGATACTTGATAGCAATATGCTTAGTCTTAGCATGCATGATAGGGTTCTTTGATATTTTTATTGCACTAGTATTATCATAATAGAAAATCACTGGTTCTAGAATCTTCATATTCATACCTTCCAGTAATTGCTTGATCCATGCAATGTTAGAGCAATTTGTAGGAGCAACCACATATTCTACTTCTGTAGTAGATTGTGAGATGAATCCTTGCTTCTTGCTTATCCATGTGACAAGTCTATCACCCATGAAGAATGCTCCTCCTATTTTTCTCTTCTTTTCATCTATGTTTCCATCCCAATCAACATCTGTATAGACTTGAAGCTCAAATTTTTGTTCTCTTTTATACCATAAGCCATAGTCTTTGGTATTTCTTTAGATATCTCAAAATTATTTTTACATCGGTCATGTGTGATTCATTGGGATTAGCAGAGAATCTTGCAACTATTCCAACTACATGTGCTATATCTGGTCTAGTATGAACAACATACATGAGTTTTCCAATCATTGATCTATATAAGGTCTGATTTACCTCAGTTGACTTGTCTTCATTTTTCATCTTGCATCCAGTTTTCATAGGTGTTCCAACTAGCTTGGAATCTTCCATCTTGAATATCTTCAACACTTCCTTGATGTATTTAAATTGTGTGATATAGATGCCTGCATCATGTTGAAGAATCTATAGACCAAGAAAGAATTTGATCTCCCCAAACATTGACATCTCAAATTATTTTCTCATTTCATTAGCAAATGATTTGCATAACATATTGTTACCCCAAAATATGATATCATCACAAATATTTTAGAAATCAAAATATTTTGATTAGTATCTTCTTTTAAATACAGATTAATTTTTTCACTTGTTCTTACAAATCCAATACTTATGAGATATGAGTGAAGTCTCTCATACCAGGCTCTTGGTGCTTGTTTCAATCCATACAAGGCTTTGTGTAGTATACAAACCATGTTTCTCTTGTTAAGATCAACAAACCATTCTAGTTGTTCAATGTATACCTCTTTTTCTAGTATTCCATTTAGGAATGCAGATTTGACATCCATTTGGTATACCTTGAATCCTTTGAATGCAACATAAGAAAGAAGAATTCTTACTCCTTCTAGTATAGAAATAGGTTGAAAGTTTTCTCCATAGTCAATACCTTCTTCTTGTGCATACCCCTTACATACTAATCTTTCTTTGTTTCTTGTGACTTCTCCATTCTCATTCAGCTTGCTTTTGAATATCCATTTGGTACCAATGTCATTCTTGTCATCCGATCTAGGTACTAAAGTCCATGTAGTGTTCTTCTCAATCTTCTCTATTTATTCATTCATAGCACTGACCCATTCTTCATTTTCTAGTGCAGTATTGACATATTTAGGCTCAAAATCACAAATTAAACATCTAGTGTTTAATGGCTTACTTCTTGTTCTCATTCTAGCCTTCTTGTCTACTATGATCTGGTTCTGTGGATGGTGTCTTCTGACATACTTGGAAAGTACTAGTTTAGCTCATTGTTCATCATTCTATTCATCATCTTAACCTTCATTTTGATCTCCATCGCTTAGAACATCATTTTGAGAAATTTCTTGATTTTTGGTGTTTGCAGCCTGATGCTCGGGTGTATTGTTCTGTCGCTCAAGAGTGTTACACTCTTGCTCAGGTAGAGTTTTAGGTTCTTCATTGTAAACAAACCTGTTATAGTCTTTTGGTTCTTTTCTACTTTCCTCTTCATTTTTCTCAGCAAATTCATCTATTTTGACATTTGCACTTTCAATGATTTTGTTAGAGGACTTGTTAAGACATTTATAAGCCTTGCTTTTGGTGGAATACCCTAGAAATATTCCTTCTTCACCTTTGGAATCAAGCTTTCCATTTCTATCATCTTTCAAAATATAACATTGACTTCCAAATTTTTTAAAGTAACTAACATTGGGTGTGTATTCATACCATAGCTCATAGGGTGTCTTCTTGGTGTCTTTCTTCAACTGTACTATGTTCAATGTGTAGATAGTAGTACTGAAAACTGCCCTCTAGAATTTTTAAGTGATGATTTTATCAATCATCAATATTTTGGCACAATAAAAAATGGATCTATTCCTTCTTTCAACAATCCCATTTTTCTGTGGTGTTCTTGGTGCAAAAACCTGTCTTTTAATTCCATGCTCATTACAAAAGTTAGTGAATTCATCAGAAATAAATTCTCCTCCTCTATCTGATCTTAATAATTTCAATTCCTTACCACTTTTTTTTCTACAATAGCATTATACCATTTAAACATCTTGAATGCTTCTGATTTCTCTTTTAAGAACATAATTGTCATCATTCTATAATAGTCATCTACAAATAGAATGAAGTATCTATCAACATAGTAGCTCTTATTTCTCATGGGTCCACATAGATCAGTATGGATTATTTCTACAATAGTGTTAGATATATGGGTTCTTCTCTTGAAACTAGACTTTGTCATTTTACCTTTTTGACAATTCTTACACATGATATGGTTGGGCTTTGACATGCTCGGTAAGCCTCTTACTTTCCTTTTATTGCTTATCTTAATCATGTTTCCAAAATTCACATGACATAACCTTTTATTCCACAACCACATGTCTTCATTTCTAGCCATTAAACAGGTGGTGTTAATATCATCAAGATAGAATAGGTTACCTTTTTTCTATTCACCAGTTCCGATCAACCTTCCTGATTCATTAAAGATCTTTTCCTTTTTGTCCTCAAATGCAACTCGGTGACCTATGTTATTCAGCTGTGAAACACTCAACAAATTATAGTTAAGTCCTTTCAACCAATATGCATTTTCACATCTGATTAGATTATTCAACATTATGGTTCATTTACCCAAAACTAAACTAGGTGAGTCATTACCCATTCTTACTAATCCACCGTTTTAATATTCAAAAGTTTCAAACTTTTCTTTATCTCTAGTCATGTGGTGAGTGCAACCAATATCTATAATCTAGACATCATTCTTACTAACCTTAGATGTGAATGTAGTCTCAACATACCTTTCCTCTTCATCTAAATCATCCTTCATGGCAACAAATATGATCTCAATATCTTCATCAAATTCGGTGTCAGTATCTCCAGCTTTGTTCTCCGCCAAGTAAAAATATTTCTTCTCTTTGTCCTTGTAGTCTTGGGTATCTCTTCTGTTAGATTGTCAGTTGCTTCAGTAATCTCTATTATCAGCTCTGTCAAAATTCTTTTCATAAGTTTTGTCATTACTTCTGTCATCTTTTATTTTGTTAGGACATCTAGCACAAAGTGTCCAATCTCTTTACAACTAAAACATACCAATGGTAATTTACCTTTGTATCTACCTTTGCCTCTCTGCAATCTTCTAGCTATTAGTGCTTGAATCTCATCAAGTCCTTGGTCATCACTATCACTTTCACTATAATTTATCATAGTGTGTTTATGACTTGATTTACTTATCTTTAAAGAATATTTGAATGCAGACTCAATAGATGGTAAGACACTGTTGTCAAATTTATTCATCTCAAATGAAATAAGTCTACCCACAAAAATATCTAGATTGACATTGTTATTTTCTACTGCTCTCATTTCTTTTATAGCAGATACTCTAATAGCATAGACATATAATAAGGTTATTAGGATTTTACTTACCACTATTTCTTCTTCAAGTACACCTCCAACTCCTCAGATAACATTGACTACCTCTTTGATTTTGCAGTTGTATAGAGTGATGTTTTCTCCTTCTTTCATTCTTAGGTCATCAAATTTTCCTCTCAAGATTTTTGCCTAATCTCTTAGTACATTAGCATCTCCTCCATGTACTAGCTTAAATTTTTCTCACATTTTCTTTGCAATGGTGCATGTTTTAACATCTTCAAATTTAGCATCGAAGAGTGAAGAAGCAAGTTCTATCATCATAGAATTGTGTTCATGCTTTTCTCTCAATTGATCAAATGTGTGAGGTCTTGTAGGAAACACATATTCAGTATCTAAGTATTGAGTAACATCATTTGCAATACCTGATAGTGTAACCACCTGAATTTGGTCTATTCCAACTATGGACCCTATTTTCCCTAAGTGTGATCATACCCTCGATTATGTCCAAAGGACCCTATTACTGCTTGGCATAATTCTTTAAATCAATTTAATATCCTAAGTGATTTTTATCAGTGATTTATATTAACTATTATAGCCATACAATTCAAATCAATTTTGACCAATTAAATCAAATCAAAAATCAAACATGGCTATAGTATTTAATTATAAAGGAATTAAATAAATCCCAAAATCAAATACCCATTTGTAATTAACCCATTACCCTAGCCTATTTAATTTAATTAAAATGGCTATAGTCCCCTAATTATTAAAAATAAATTAAATTGTTTAAATAATTAATTCCTATATTTCTAAATGAATTAAATAAGTTTATTTCATTTATTAATATTCCCTCAAACCCCAACCTAACCTATCTCAACCACTTCTACCCTGGGTTCTAACCATTCTCAACCCATTCACCCATGCTAATCTAATCCTAATTCTAAATTTTATTCTAACCCACCTCCTAATGTTGTCACATTCCATTAAGGAATGATTAACAACTCAACCCACTTGAGAAAGTCCACTTTATCAAGTTGGACTTTCTTAAAAGTCCATTTTCTCAAGCCACTCTCTTACATCCTCCCTTACCTCTTTAAGGCTTTCATTAATGCCTTGTTAATGAAGATGCCTTAAGCCTATGTCTCTCCCATGCCTTATTAATGCCTTGGGCATTAATGACTCTTATATCTTCATTTATGAGTCTCCTAATTCATAAATGAACCTTGTCTCCTCTCTCTCTCTCCCATTCTTCTATAAATAGAAGCCTGTTTTGAGAGCAAATAAGCCTTCACTTTAGATCAAAAATACATTGTTATGCTGTTGAATTAACATTAGACTTATATTTCATATTTTATTTCATGTTTTTTGCATTGTTTTCATTTCAACTTTTAGAGCTAGATTGCATGCTTTATCATCTTTTAGTTTGTTTTAATCTAAAATCCTTCATGCTAGGTTGTATTTGTCACTGATTTGTAGCATATTCTGAGGGCTGATATGTTACTAATTACACTCTTCCTAGTTAGCAGGCAATAGGTCAGTTTTAGTGGGTTTTATATGCTTTTCTAACCCTTTTGGACTAATATAATGACTTATTGAGTGTTTGTGTTGTTTTCATTAGGTACCCAAATACACACGCACATTTCTGGCACCCACCGTGGGGCTGGAATTTCAATTTAGCCTCATTTTTTAATACTTTTTTGACAATTTGCAGGCTCAGGATTCGGACACAGAATCACATTTAATCTTGCAGGATCACATCCTGGATACGCCCTCGTATTGCGTAAATTTTGGATCGCATCCGAGATTTCCCAGATCGTATCTAGTTTTGGCTTGCATCTAGTCGGCAAGGGCTTGTATTCGGTAAATAGGATCGTATCCCGGATACTACATCACATCTAGTGAAATTTAGGATCGCATCTGGTTTAAAATCTTGTCCATTTGATTTCTCTAATCCTAACAAGTTTGATAAGTTATGTTTTCTGTATTTTGCAGCTTGACAAGTGTTTGCAGGTCCTTTGTAGCGGTTTTCATGGGGTCAAAATTAAAAGGATACTGACGTGGTTTTTACAGGTTACCAAACCCCTTCCGTCTTGACTTTTGTTTATTTTTCTTTCCCAAACTTTAAAACCATTTCTCAAATTTGCTAAGACAATTAGATAATATGCTCTTTTCCTCTTGAGGAAAAATAGAAAATTGGACGTTGTCTTATCATTTGTGACAAAATTGGGAGTACATGAACAACAAACACATCATATAATTACTTTTGGAAATTAGTAATTGAACAAAACAAAGCATTAAATCATTGTGGTAATTGAACAAAACAATTTTCCCTTTTTCCAAGCTTTCTATTTTCTTTAAAATAGGAACACTTAAAACAAGCTCAACATAGCTTGGGGTAAAGAACCTTGTTTACAGTGCTTAAGGAGAAAATGGCATGGACTAGGAGAGTATGCTCTTCTTCTTTTGAAGAATCAGAAATCTAGAACTCCTAAGCTCACCAATCCTGGTTACCAATCTTTTTAACAGTAGAGGGCCTATCAGTTGAGGAAAAAATTTCCTGGGAACGACCCAAGTGAGGACAGGTCTTACGTTGACCCTTCCAACTCACTATAAATAGTTGCTTCCTTGTAGGCCAAAGCCTCAAAAGATGGAACTGGTTTTGTTCTTAGAATTTTGACATCATTTCTTGAACATATCAAGGTATATATAGAGCAGAGCCGCTTGAATCTTGCTTGCGAGACTATATATATTCAGGTACTCATAGGGCTATATGCCTTAATTTTTCCTTGTGTAATTCTATGGGGGATAGTTTTGAATGGATTGCCCAATAATCTACAACACATTCAATTGAAAGAATTCCTGATTCATCCCCGAAAGGGTGATAATCTTTGTGCAAGGCAAAAATTAATTTCCCCTAGACACTCGTCATATCGCGCCCTCACTTGCATTTGGAGTCGGCTAATACAACATCATCACTAGAGCTATTGTGTGCTTGGTGATGGCTGTATTCTGATTAGCATTTAAGTGTGTGCCTAAGTCAACGAGCAAAGATTTTCATCCTCCACCTAGAGAATAGGAAAATATGTGTGTTTGATCCACCCCTTTAACAATGCAAAATTGTTTGACGTGTCAAAAAGATCACTAAAAAGATAAGCTCCTTACAAACAATCAATAAATTTTATACCCTTGAGTACAAGTTTTTTTCACACCCTACAATACCTCTTGATGTAATTTGGAAACAAACAAATTCACGTTCCTCAAAAGAAATTTTTTGAAAATAGACCAAAACTGACAAAACCATCATAAAATCACATCCCATTTTTCCTGAGTCATATCTAGTATTTCAGATCATATCTGGTGCATTGGATCATATTTGGTCAAGCATATAGTCATATCCCATTTTTTAGGATCGCATCCAGGATTTAGGATCGTATCTAGTTCCGTCAGAGGATTGCATCTGGGAGCTCGCATCCTGGGCAGTGGGCATTTCTAGCAGCTTTTCCTAGAAAGTCTCAGTTGTTTTAGGTACCCTTTTTTCTCTTTGGTTGGTCCCTGTTGTCTCTTCTGGTCTCCCTGCTGTTATTTTCAAAACTTTTGAAACATCTACCTTGCATGCTCAGTCAGTCTTTTACGGTCAGTTCAATACGTGTGGTCTACCCATTCTCTATCAACAACTTGGTTCCCAGCTCACTATCAGGGCATTCTAACCCTCTGACGCTAGAATCATTTACATCCACCACCAAACAAACAGTGAATTCTACCTAGACACACCCACTTGAATGATCTGGAATCATTGCTAGCACTATTGGGAAATGTTGACGAAGTTGAGAAACAAATTTCATGGTTAACACAAGACACAACAAGTACACAACCAAAGGATCAGAAGCGCCTCCTAAAACATCACACTTTCAAGGAGAAACTTCTCGCCATTCCCTGTTTGATCTTGATTCACCTCAAATGGGTAGCAACACTAACGATTAGAGTAAGGCCTTTGAGGGTTATGATGATGGAAAACAAGCACAATCTGTAGGTATGGAAGAGGAAGAAAGACTTAGGGTTGAACGTAATCCGTTTGGGTCAGATAGTGATGAAGAAATCCCTAAAGATGAATACAAGAAGCTTAAACAAAGAAAAAGAGTCCACAAGCTATTGGAACAAATAATTGGAGATGACAAGGAAAAATACTTCCTCCATTTAGCATCCACGAGTGTCAAATTATCCCAGGATTATGATGTGAATGATCTCAAATAAAAAGAGGTACCAAACCCCATATTTATCCTTACCAAATAACTCAATCAAATGCAAACCGAGCTCACAAACCTCAAACAAGAGAAGGATAAACCAAAGACAAAATACTCTTTGGACGCCATTTGTCCATTTCCTTTTGATAAGAGTATCACAATGGTTTCATTTTCCTCTAATGTGGCAAGACCAAAATATGACAAGTACACAGGGGAAACTGATCCACATGACCATGTGAGGGAATTTTGTGCTCTTAGCATTGAGTACATGCACAAACCCACCTACCTCATGTGACTATTTCCAGGAATTCTAGGAGGAAATGCCATGGAGTGGTTTTCAAAATTGAATCCTAAAGTCAAAACATTTGAGGAGTTGATGCAATGGTTCATTCAGCATTACTCCTACAACATTCAACATGACATCACCATGATGGATCTATGTAACACAAAGTAGAAAATGGGAGAATCCTTTACACACTTCCTACAAAGATGGAGGAAGATCTTTGCACAATATTTAGGAGTCATCCCTGAAATAGAAAAGATGAAGATCTTTGTTAATAATCTCATACCTGAATTGAGCTATGCTCTACAAATGCAAGATTCTCCTAGCTTCGATAGGATGATTAAGAATGCTGTCCATATCGAAGAGGTCATGGTCAAAAAGGGGGAGATCACCCTTTAAAATGAAAACAAAGGCAGTAGCTCCAACTCCAAGCCTAAATGGTGGAAGCAAAACAAAAATGTTGTTAATGATGGAGTGGTTGATGCTTCCAACATTAATTCTAAAAATGAAGCATTCAATCTTACCAATGGTATGCAAGCAAGTAAGGAGGATAAAATAACACCTCCCATTCCCAAAGCTAACAATGATAATGACAAGGGATGAACATGGAATTCAAAACCCCAAAGAACATTCAAACCTTTGGGAGAACCTCTTGAGACAATTTTGAAAACATTGGTGGATAACAAAGTCCTTACGATTCTTGATTCTAAACCTTGGAAACCAATGGTCAAACCTAGCTGGTGGGATGATAACTCTTATACTGTGTCTTCCACAAAAATAAGGGACACAAGACAAATAATTGTCTCAAGCTCAAGCATGTTATCCAAGACCTCATTGAAGGGGGTAAGACCAAGGTGGATGGACACACTACAAATGAAGATCACACAACATTTAATAAACCATTCCCCAATTACAATTAAGGAGAAACATCCAAAGGGAAAGGTAATGAGGTAAACTACACCTATTCCAAGAATGACAATGTGATCAATATGCTCAATATTAAAAATGAGTCTGTCAACATGGTCACCATCAAAGGATCCTCATCCTCCACAAATGCTGTAACCTAGAGCCAAGCATAGGTTACGATCAAGGGACCTCCAAAACCAACATCCACACCCAAGGTTCCTACTATCACTATTCCTAAACCAGGAGAAAAACATGTGGTTACTATCCCTGGAGCAAAATATGACTTGGTGGACCAATTGCAAAGAACTGCTGCCAAAATTTCCATCTTTGAATTACTCAAAATATCCACTGTGCATAGAGAAATCCTAGAACAATCTCTACACGCTGCTAATGTTCCAAAGGATATAGATATAGACAAATTCTAAGCGATGGTCAATCACATCTCAGCGCCACATTACCTCTCCTTTTCTGAGGAGGATGACAAGTCATTGACCTATCCACACAATCAACCTCTCCATATCGAAGTTCTTATTCATAAATCCCATGTTAGACGTGTGTTAATAGATGGAGGTGCCGGATTAAATATCTATAGACTGGATCTTGTTAGGAGGCTAGGCCTCTCTGAGCAAACAAATGACTCTAGAAATAAAATAACCATCAAAGCATATGATGAGGAAGAAAGAGCCTCCTGAGGTATTATTTGTCTACCCCTTAGAGTTGGACCAATTGAAAGAGATGTTATATGTCAAATTTTGGATCTACCACTAGCCTACAAAATTCTACTAGGGAAGCCATGGATCCACGAGATGCAAGCTATACCATCCACTTATCATCAATGCATCAAATTCCCACATAATGGAATAGAGGTAACAATTCTTGTGGATGCCAACTACGCTTGCAACAATATTAAAGAAGGTAGCATGATTCCACACAACAAGGAGGCTATGGATGCAGTTACTCCTGAAACTACCAAAGACATGGTCATGAAGGGCTTTAGCAAAACATTAAAATTTTAAGAAATAGGTATGGGAGAATACAAGTTGGACTTGACTCCCTCCCTGACAGAGCTTCCATTATCACCAAGATCCTATGGAAAATCGTCATCAACATTCACACCTCTCGTAGTCCAGGAACCAAAAGTACACAAGGCTACTGGTATGATAAAGGCATCCACGTCTTCTTCAGATAACACAGAAGAGTAGGCAGTCTTAAATTGGATTTACAAAGGAGAACCAGTGGACTCTAAGGTCAAAAATGTCAAGATATCCCCAGAACAATATGGAAAGGGATATGATTTCCTCAAACAAATGGGATACAAAGGAAAATGACCTTTGAATGACATAGGATGAGGGATCATTGAACCTATACCCATGGAGTTCCGCCTCAATAGAGATAAAATAGGATTGGGCTTTAATACTCAAACCAACAAACCTACTTCAAAGCAGAGTCCACCTTCTGAAGCGGAGAGTGATAAAATAGATGAAATAGTATCAGACCCATGGCTTTATGAGAGATTTCTACATATTGGTATAGAGAATCCTGAATATCAAGGAGAACGCTATGCACCTAGTTTTGAGGTACCACAGGATCTTCATACTCCTTTGCTAGAACAACCGCCCATTCAAGAGGTAGGAGACACCATAGCTACAATCAATCAAGAGGAACCTCAGCCACAGAATTTACATCCTAACTGGGGGCAATTGGTCACCATTACACATGTCCTAGATCTACCTCACTTTGATCTACAAGTAGCTAACCGAGTCCATCAAATAAACATTGCTGAATACTTGAATAGATCTGATGATGATGTCACAGACTCTCATGACTATGAGTATGATCGGTTATCTATTGCTTCTGAAGAAATTGGGATAGACACAATTCACATGTTTGCAGCTCCCGCAGCTCCTAGTAGGCGACCTAACATCCCTTTCAATGAAACTGATCCTCCTGAAGCAGAAGAAGAGTTCCTTCCTCCAATCATTGATAGAGACACTGGTGAATATATAACTCTATGAGAATTTCATAGGCTACAAGAAAGAAGCCTCCTTTTACAAAGAGATGATGATGAGTTATCTACTGATGAGTTGCTAGAGTTTGATCCATATATGACTAACAATGACCCTTTTAACAATGATCTCGCTCTTATAGATCTAAACATCAAAGATATTAACTTAACAAACTGTGTCATGTCGGTTAACAGTTTTGATGCTAACACGATGCTATCCTTCTCAGAATCTGACTCCCTAAAATTGGTACTTCCAGACCTAATTGATTGGACTGAAATAGATCCTACACCTATGCTTCACTTCCCTCATGACCACTCCCTAGCTTGTTATCTTAATGCTTGTGAACTTCATCCCTCTTCCACCAATGCAAGGAGCGAGAACATGTCACAGGAAGATATCAAGTTTCTTAGTCACAAATTGAAAAATAAAAAGAAAAAATAGACTGATGGTGAAAACCACTCTATGGCAGTATCAGATCCCAAAATAGTAAAGAAAAAAGATGTATCCGATGGTGAAAACCTCTCAGAGGTGCCAAAGGATGAGACTCTTGATATCCTCCCTGAACAC
>MU225078.1:3223369-3240639 GCA_018584345.1 Thuja plicata
TTCCTATATTTCTAAATAAATTAAATAAGTTTATTTCATTTATTAATATTCCCTCAAACCCCAACCTAACCTATCTCAACCACTTCTACCTTGGGTTCTAACCCTTCTCAACCCATTCACCCATGCTCATCTAATCCTAATCCTAAATTCTACTCTAACCCACCTCCTAATGTTGTCACATTCCATTAAGGAATGATTAACAACTCAACCCACTTGAGAAAGTCGACTTTCTCAAGCTGGACTTTCTTAAAAGTCCATTTTCTCAAGCCACTCTCTTACATCCTCCCTTACCTCTTCAAGGCTTTCATTAATGCCTTATTAATGAAGATGCCTTAAGCCTATGTCTCTCCCATGCCTTATTAATGCCTTGGGCATTAATGGCTCTTACATCTTCATTTATGAGTCTTCTAATTCATAAATGAACCTTGTCCCCCCTCTCTCTCTCTCTCTCCCATTCTTCTATAAATAGAAGCCTATTTTGAGAGCAAATAAGCCTTCAATTTAGATCAAAAATACATTGTTATGCTATTGAAATAACATTAGAGTTATATTTCATCTTTCATTTCATATTTTTGCATTGTTTTCATTTCAACTTTTAGAGCTAGATTGCATGCTTTATCATATTTTAGTTTGTTTTAACCTAAAATCCTTCATGCTAGGTTGTATTCGTCACTGATTTGTAGCATATTCTGGGGGCTGATTTGTTAATAATTACACTCTTCCTAGTTAGCAGGCAATAGGTCAGTTTTAGTGGGTTTTACATGTTTTTCTAACCCTTTTGAACTAATATAATGACTTATTGAGTGTTCGTGTTATTTTCATCAAGTACCCAAATACACACACACAGATAGGTGGAGTCTTATCCTACTTTTCCATGATGCAAAGTTGTCCTTGTTCAATTTAGGCACATCCTATTTGATCATCTTGTGATCTTTTTATTGAATTATTAAACTCCCTTTCTAAGCACATAAGCTTTGATACAAATTTTTAGAATAATTGAGAGGTGGGGGGGGGTGAATCGGTGGCCTAAAAAATTAATCCAAAACTTTATACCACATATGTAAATCTCTATTTATCTTCAGTCCTACAAGATGTATGCCTTTAAATAATCTTATCAAATAACTACTGCTCGGAGTTCACTGTTTATCCATTTTTCTTAAGCTTTACTAAATAGCAGTTTATCCTTTTCTAGCTTTTACCAAAACAAAGTTGTTAACTTAATGTTTATTGATCAATCCAGATTAGTAATGTGTAAAGAAAAATATCAAACCAATGAACCATAAAGAAATAGACACATGGATTTTTAATGTGGAAACCTCATTAGGGGAAAAACCACTTGGGACCGGTAACCCAAAATTTTCACTCTTCTGAAGTGAGCTCAGTGAAGAGCCAACCTTGTTAAAGGTTACAAACACACTGTTAAGTGTGACCTTGCTAGAGGATTTATCACTAACAGTTAATCACTTGACCTCTCCGCATTCACTATGCTTGTCAACATGAAATAAACTTTTGATACTCCTTGGGATGTATCTCAATATATAAAGGATGATTAAATCCTGCTCGGTTAAGAGACTTTATGCTTCAATGGTTAAACTAAAAAAATATATGATCTATTCATATAAACAACTTAATCTTGCAGATGTTTAGATCTATTGTAAGGTCATAATACCTTTCTGATCTTTATTTCCTTTCTGTCCCTTTGCTCCACTTCTTTATTCTCGGTGATGCTGTGTTCCTCTGTTGCTCAGTGCCCACAAAAATATTTCTCTCTGTATTATAGCTTGTTAATCAGGACTGTATGAAGTCTCCTTCACCAATATTCTCTTCATCATCTTCTTCTCTATTCACCCCCTTTTTTATAATGAATTAGCTTGTTTCTCTTATAAACATAATTTCAGCATTTCTAGGTCTTTGTCTTTCTTGTTCTTGGCGTGATCTGTAATTCTCCCCATTATTTCTTTAAAGCTTACTTCAGTTTTATCTTGTAGATTTCTCCTTGTTTTCTGGAATAAAACTAGCTTTAATCTCTAGCTTATCTATAGCTTTTAACTTGTCAATTAAAACAATGTGATCAACCAATTAACTCTATATTTAGCTCCTGCCAACTAAGTCTTTTTTTGTTTCTAAAATTCAGTTCTTATTAGTGTTTAACTCCTTGTTTTCTTGTTCTTGACTTCAGTTGTCCTTGGGCATCTCTATCCGTCAGGGTTGTCTATCCATCAAGCAATACTATGACTTTTAGTTCTTCTTGGGTTACCTTGGTTCTTCTTGATAATGCTTGCTTGGGTTTCTTGCTTGGGTATCACTGTGACTTCTTCTCTTGGGGTTCTCTATCTATCAGGGGGCACTGACCGTTGGTGTTTGTTGTCAATTTGTGTATACTAAAATTTTATGCATTACTGATAACATAACCTTTATCTCTTTGATTATTTTAAGTCTTTGACAATATGTATATAACTAATCAGATTATATCAAGTTGACATCAATGAAAACATAATACATTAACTGATTTAATGTCTTGCATTAACTTACTACAGCTTGGAGATCATCAACTTAACATCTTCAAACATTAAATTAGTTATAGTTCATCAATATTGACATGTGGGGAATGTCTCTTCAAACATCCCTACCTTCACTATAGGAGAAATTCTATTCTACTTGGATAGGAGAGGGGTTAAAGGTTTTGAGTGGAAGCCATATGTGAACAAAAAAAATTGCCAATGGATGCCAGGAAGGGCAACAACTAGAATGAGGGGTTTTAGTATAGAGTAGTATTCAATAGATAAAACAGTAGGAAAGATAAACTTCTAAAGATTAGAAACAAGAAGACATTTGTATAATTGAAAATGATAATTTATTTGGTTGTAGAATGTTGAAGGATCAAGCCCTATTTGTCAAAAGGTGTGGCAATTGATACCCTAGTGGAAGTGATCAAGAGCATGTCAAGAGAGGCCTGGAGTAATTTGAGGATGATCTAGAGCATGTCAGGAGAGGTCTCAAGCAGTTTGAGGAGGATCTAGAGCATGTTGGGAAAGGTCCAAAATAGTTTGAAGATGATCTAGACTATATTAGGAAAGGTCCAAAGTAGTTTGAAGATGATTGGGCTGAGAGAAACCAAAAATAACCAAAAATCCAAATTTTTGGTATTTTTTATGTTCTAATAAATCACATCTTTAGAGTTCTTTGAAGTAGTATTTAGGGTTAGAAGTGTTGTGAATCCCTCAAATTGATAATCAAAGACATTATTTTAAGGGATTGAAATTAAATCTCGTGGAGACATCAAGAAAAATTTATCACCCTACCACATTGGGGGATCTCTCTCTCTCTCTCTCTATATATATATATATATATATATATATATAGACACCCTAATTTGGTCAACTAAAATCAAAGGGGTTAAATCAAGTCAACATTATGGATTAATTTACAAAGCCCTTTATTAATTAAATACAAGCCAATAAGGGGTTAATTAAACTATGTGATTTATTAAATCAATTAGTTATATAGTTCAATTAAATGAAATGAAATCCAACCCATCTAATTTACCTACAAAGCTAATTTAATTAATTAATTTGAATTAATTAATTCCTAATTTCAACTAAAGGGGACAAAAATCAAGAAACCAATGAGGAGGAAGAATTAAACTGACATGGATCAAGGATTCATAAAATCTACAACACACATCATGAGTTGCATCTTGACCCTCTATCTTGTCTCTTTGCTCCAACATTTGAAACCAGAGCTTTACTTTGTCTAGCCATTTGAAACCACTAACTTGACTCAACCTTGATCATGATCAATCAAACTCACCCCCTACCATTGGGAATCTCTACAAATATAATGTATTTTGTAGTAAAAAACACCAATTCAACTTTAGAGCATTAATTCACATTCAATTACATCATTGTGCATCCATACGAGCATCCTTACTATAGGCATTCTTCATCTGTATAGCTTGGCATTGATCGTAAATGGGGTTTTGTATCATAATTGAGGTAGAATAAGATAGAATTACATTATCTAAGAGATTAATTTCTCATTATAGGACTTTCATTCTTGAATGCTCAAGTTGAGAGAATTACTTTAGCTTCCTAGATATAGAGCCATGAGACACTTCTTCTTTTTATTGTCAATTTAATAGGTTTTTAAGCTAATTTCACATCTTTGAGTTGTTATATTGACAAACTAATCTCATGCAGGTATTTTCATATACACAAATGACACCCATGGTGGGGCATTTGCCTCAATTCTCTAAAATTTGTTGAAAATTTGCATGGTTATGCTCTTGTTTTTGCAAATTTTTATTTTTTGTAGGTGAAGTAGCGCATCAGATCATTCAAATAACGTGTACAAGATAAAGTGTGACGCCTTTACACAACCAAATAATGCATACAAGCTAAAGTGACACATTTATGTAAGGTGTTAACACATTTAAAATAACTTATATCTTATGTCTATCTTTCTCTTGATGCGTGCATTACTCTATTTTAATGCATTAAACATATTTTTTAGCATGTTTTATCTTAATTATCACTTTTTAATTGATTTTGTAGTGCTTTGCAAAGTTTAAATAGCACGGGTTAAAAGTTAAATAATGCTTCTTACTAGTTTTAATGTGTTCTTTTCACCATAATTGCACATGTAAAGTGCCTTTTAGCGCATTTCATTTGTCTTATAGTGCGTAGAAGCAATTTTGTAGCGCGTAGGATTAATTCAAAAAAATTAAAAATTCTGGTTGTAAAATTATTTTAACTCTCTATTTTATTTGATGACAGGTCAGAAAAGGGTTCAAAAACTAGAAGTTCAAGTTTTCAAGAATAGAAGGGTTGAAAAAGAGAATAAAGGGTGGAACCAATTGAAAGCCTCTTTTCAATCTGAAAAAGTGTTAGAGGAAAAGATAAGTTTACATCGTTATTGAAGAATCATAGATTTATATCAAGATTTTTACAATGTAACATATTCTCCTTTGGATGATACTCCTTTTAACAATCCCATTTGAGGTTTAACTAAATCACTTTTAAGGAATAATAATGATTTTCTTAACCTTGGCTTGTTGTGTGATGAACTAACTGTTAGAATTTGAAGAATTCAATCACCAAGATCCATTGTATGCATACCTGTCACAAAAGAAAAAGAATGGAGACACAACTCATAATGATCTAAAAGATGAAATACTCATTCAGAGAGAGAATAGAGGGAATTATAAAATAAATAATAATTACAAAAAGATCAATTCTTATAAAGGAGATCGAACACTAGAAGGTGGAAACCTAGGTTGCATGATAATAATTAATAATAGAAGTAATTATTATATGTCTAAAGTTTAGCTTAAGTGAACTAGATATAGAAAGGGACTTAATAATTAAATCAATAATGATTTAATTAATAAGTGAAAATACCTTTTTACTCTAACACCCCCCTTAAGATAAACTTAGGGAGAAGCTAAAAACCTAGAAATAACTACTGAAAGCAGGAAATGGGTCC
Source organism: Thuja plicata (assembly GCA_018584345.1). Classification (NCBI taxonomy): domain Eukaryota; kingdom Viridiplantae; phylum Streptophyta; class Pinopsida; order Cupressales; family Cupressaceae; genus Thuja; species Thuja plicata. The sequence goes on from MU225078.1 coordinate 3,228,854, forward strand.
CGACAACAAGTCTAGATCAAGTACCCAAGTACAAAAATCTTTGTAAAGAGGAGAAAAGGAGAAAACCCAATGGGAAAAACCCCTCTCTGAAAAGAGAGGAATCCTAGTGAAAGACTAAAGAATCCTCCAAACTAGAGAATATCCTAGAAGATAGGAACAAAGGAAAAACATGTAGAACACCTCTAAAGCATGAAGCTACAAATACTTTCAAAGAATAAATATTGGATTCTCCAATGTAATAGAACATGATCGGGTAGAGAAGATTGTATTCAAAGTCTGAAGAGCTGATCAATCAAAGGTGAAAGGTTGCCTCCAAAATAGGAATGAAAGAGTGCCCATATGGTAAATGATATATCTCACTAAAATGCATAGGTATCCAACCACTCTATTTGCCTAGTATATAGGAACAAATAATAAATACATAGAATCAATCCATCAAACCAAGGAAGCATATAGAGACAACATGAAATAGCCCCCATAATGCTGATCAGGGAGAGGAATGACAGATACACTGAGACAGACTGCCAAGAATAACTATATGATGAAGAATGTACAAGCACAAATAAAGGATGATGTCGAGGATGATCAGTCGCATGACACACATGAGCCTAATTTCATGGAAGGAACACTCACTTGACAAAGGTACAAAAAAAGCCCCATGACACTTTATAATATAGTGCGAGTACAATCAGGAACAAAAATGTGTGGGATCCCAAGCATGCATAATGACACTTTATCTCACTATGTTTGCAAAAAATAAATGCTACAAAAATAGATGTCTACAAAGCTCATGCAAGGAAAATGATCCCAAGACCTGAAACATCCAAGATATCCACCAAATTGCCAAAAAATAAAAAACTTGAATAAAATATACTTGGAGCAAATTCTAGTGATGAGAACCATACAAGAAGGAGAATAGAACCAACTTTCTAACAACATGTGGAAGTCAAAAAATGGAGTCCAAACGAGAAAGATATGGAAACTAGAGTGAAAAATGGAACCCTGAATTTGACTAGCAAGACGAAAAAATAAAAAAACCAAACCTAGAAAATAAGGTCGGGCTTGGAACCAGCTTTCTGATGATATCTTATTTGGAAAAAAACACCTCCATTTTCTCAATATATGAGGGAAAAACTGATAGGAGGTCAAAATAGGAATAACCCCAAGAACCTCTGCTAAATATAGTGGAGCCCTACTAAATTGTCGATTTTCTCCAAACTGGTGCTGCCTCCAAATTTTTGGCCAAATTTGGTAGAAAAAAGAATTATTTTTTGGTGAAAAAAACAAATAAAAAAATGAAGTTTTCTTTTTATGAGAAAAATAAAAATAAAAAAATAAAAAAAATCAAGTTTCTATGTATTCAATATTTTCTCCTCTATTCTCGCTCTGATACCATGTTAGAATTCAAAGAATTCAATCACCCAGATCCATTGTATGCAAAATACCTATCACAAAAGCAAAGAATAGAGACACAACTCATAATGATCTGAAAGATGAAATATTCATTCAAAGATAGAATAGAGGGAATTACAAAAGAATTAATAATTACAAAGAGATCAATCCTTATAAAGGAGATCGAACACTAGAAGTTGAGAAACCTAGGTTGCATGATACTAATTAATAATAGAATTAATTATTATGTCTAAATTTTAGCTTAAGTGAACTAGAGATAAAAATGGACTTAATAATTAAATCAATAATGATTTAATTAATAAGTGAAAATTTCTTTTTACTCTAACACTAACATTTTGGAGAAAAATTGGATGCTAAGGAGCTTGGAACGATTGCCAAGGTAAAGCATAGAAAAAACAATAAAAATTTCACAAATGTGCCTAGCTTTTGCTAGCATTGAATGAGGTATTTCTAAATCTCTATGCATTTTCTTAAATTGTGGCAATTTCATTTACACATCTAGCTTAAGGTAAAAGAGAAAATTGGAATATTGAGTGAAACATTAGGGATATGCTCTTCACATTTTTGTGAATCAAACTCCTCGAAGTGCTAAAATTGAGATGAATATGAGATAGGGAATGAACCTAACACCTAATTGAAGCCTTCATGTTTATGGACAAAAAACATTAGGTATATGCTCTTCACTTTTTAAGTGAATGAAAAAGTCAAATATGCTCTAGTCCCTTTAGATTAAAAGGCTTGGAAATAAATCATGTTAATTGTGTTTTTGAGGTGAAAATAATAGGGATATGCTCTTACCCTTCTTAGGGTAATCAAAATCCTAGACTTTTTTCTCATTTTGAATTTCTTTTTTTCATAAACTTGCTAGAAATTTAGTGGCTCTTCCTCCTAAGAATGTGCCTTAACAAGGCTGGTGAGAGGGATGACCCAAAGTGGGAACAAGTTTAATCCAACCTATTCCACACACTTTAAAAAAAACCTCAATTAAGTTGAAAAACTTAGAGAGAAAAGTATCAAATGCCTAGACTTGTATGGCTATACGCCCCAATCATGCTTGTGTGACTATGTACTCCTTTTAAGAATCATTTGGTCTTTTTGTTTTGGAACCCAAACTAAACACACAATTAATTTAGCAATAACTACTTTGTAGATCCATGTTTTAAAAGACAAATTCACTTTAGGTATCTTAATTGGAAGAATTTTTGTGGTGAAGAGACCCATGCAAACGATTGTGAACATACACTTTGTGTTTTTAATTTGAGGGTAAAAACACATTTCATTTTTGTGAGTGTTGTGGTTGAAAGTTCATGGTTGCAAAAATAAAACATCCATCAAGATAAGAAAATAAATTTACACTTTTAAATGACTCATTTAAGGACCAAAATGATAAAGAAAAAGGGTGTTGGTATAAAGGTATAAGTCCAAAACATCGACTTCATGTTAATATCGATCTTCACTAGATCTCATTAAATTAAAGAAAATTTACAAGAATATGAAACCTTTCATAAGGAAGAAGTACCCTAACTTCAAGAGATTACACCTTCTCAATCACCTAGACAAGAACATCAAGATAGTCACATCATGGCTGAAAACAATTTGTCTATATATCATAATCAAGACATGAAAGAAGAAAATGAGACATCATCCAACAAGTCCTCAATAAGATCAATCTTACCTTTTCTTTATGATCATAAGTCATCCATATCTTCATCTTCTTTAAACAAAAAGGTTACTTCACAATCTCAACCACCTATACAAAAACATCAAGACAATCATACCATGGTTGAGAATGAATGGTCTAGACTCACAAAAAAAATTCAATATTTTCAATCATAAATCCAAGACCTAAAGGAATAAAAGGAAGTATCATCCAAAGAGTACTCATTTAGATCAATTTTTCCTTTTCTCTTTAATAATGGAGCATCCATACCTCCCTTTTCTTCAAAAAAAGAGGTATCTATGAACAACAAACCCAGATTTGATCAATAAGAACAAATTCATGATCATCCTATCTTTGATCAAGAGAATGAAGATGAAGTTACATAATATTTCAATAAGAGTCTTGTCCATCAATCATATGACAACAAAAAATAAAATCATCATGATCTTGAATCCAACATGTCTTTGGTGAATACAAGTGAATTTAAATGTCCACTGGATAGAGAATTTACTCCTTTTGGACAATCTTATGAGTCAACTTTGAAAGAAATTCTCAAAAATAATCTCATCATGTTGCCTCAAATAACTTCAGGTGGATTTGTATTTTTGAGAAACTATTGTGCATATCATACATATAATGAACATGAAATTTCAGATTGCATGGAGTTGAAGCATAAAATTCTAGATCTCATTGATGGTGACATAATTGAAGTGAAAAATCCTAATGAGTCATCTAATGAAGAACAAGATACTATTCTCAAGAAAGATCTAAAACATGAACCTATGTCTAGTAATGGTCCTCATGCAACCTCTAAATTTTCCACCATTCCTCCATGTCCTAAAGCTTCACACCTAGATACACCATCTCCATCAAACAATAAAACTAAGGATAATATTTTCCACATTGATTATGTCTACCCTCAAGGGCTTCCTCTAAAATAAATCAAAGCTAATTTACATCTTTCTACAAGTCTCTTCCATGCTTCAAAGATCTTAGTCCCAAAGCTCTCATATGATTCAATTCCTATCAAGCCTATTCAAAATGATCCTTCATCATCCCTTCAAGAATTCTCCATGCATATCTAAAATCCCACCTTGTTCTTAGCAGTGGATACATGTCAATAAGATAATTATAAGTATGAAGAAAAAAGTCTTAGTAAAGATCAAGATCAAGATACTATCTAGTCACATCCAATATTTGAAAAATATCCCATATCCCTAGAGCCTCATGAGGATCCCCTCATATCATTTCACTTCTTCCAAGATGATACCTTTCCATCTCAATACCAAAGTATTCCTCCAAGTACCATATCTTGTCCACTTCCCAAGCAAGATCAATATATCTATTTCATCATTTCCAATGAGCATATTGAAAATCAAGAGGAAAATACCCTCGCTACACCATCCAAAGATCCTTTTCAAGATCAAAGTATCCCATAAAATCCATTTCATGATCCCTCATGTCTACCTCAAGCACCTATCATTCCTCCCAATCCATGTCATGATAATAAATCCCTTCAACCTTCAGTTGATCCTATCAAATTTACTCCTATGAAAGCTACTCATGAGCCTATTGGTGTAAAGATCTATCTTGAAGATGAGAGCCTCAAAAGCATGTCTCACTCCAAAGATATTGATATTCCTTTCACACCTTATCTTTCTCCATTCAAATATAGCCATATGCCTTCACAATCCTCCAAATCTATTCTTGGTCCATATATCCCAAAGCTAAAGCCTTCATATATTCCACCCATATTGGGTCCATATATCCCTCCATCAACCATGCCTACCATTTATAGCTCGTCATCCACTTACCCTATCGCATATCAAGATCAACAAAGGCACACATAATTGAAGAATGTCCAAACACCCAGCCATATGAACCCTCCACATCATTCCTATTAATCCATAATTCCCAATTTTTTTGGAAGCAATTTGGATGTGCAATATAAATATTAGAAATCCTAGAATCCACGTGTATAAAGATGAACATCTCCAATCTAATCGACATGTGAATACAAAGAAAAATGAAATATCAAAGAGATCACCAAGGTCTATCAAGAAAAAATAAAAATCAAAGAAAATGTGGGTTCCTAAATCCCTCATTGAAGAAATGTATTCAAAAGCATCACAAAAAAAAGAAAAATCAATAGTTATGTGGATTCCCAAGTCACTTTTGAAAGACATTCACACAAAATAAAAATCAAAGTTGACATTCAAGCTTCCAAAGTCTTTCACTCCATATCCTTCCCAACATTTTTTACTTTCCAAGTCTACTTTGGATTCCTATATCCCAAAATCCACCACCTTAGATACATCCTCACCTCCTTCATCCATTGTTCCCCCATCATTCCACCACCCTTTGAGGTGTATGCCAAAGTTGATCTTGCCAACATTTCCATCCATAACATACATGCTTCTTATCCTCCTATCCATTATCCAATACCTACTTTCCATCCTTCCATCTATCTTATCTAATCTATGGCATAAAACCTTAACCACCATCTACCTTTATCCTTCATATATATCCTTTATCATTACCTTATAAATATCTTTGAGCATCCTTTCCATATCCATGGTTCATTATAGCATACCTTTGAAAGGGTTATTATTCAGAGAGAAAGAGATATAAATTCCTCTATTTCCTATCACACATTCACTATCTTCCAAAAAGTTGAAAAAAATAAAAAAATGAAAAGAAAAGAAAAATAAAGAGAAATAAATATGTCCTATGGTGAAAACCACTTCTCGCAACACCTTGGGAAAGTACCATGATGAAAAATTGATAAACAAGCATCATGCGTAATTCACCTTCTTGTGCTCTACACTTGGGGGTAGGTTCCATTCATATACATTGTATCATCTATTATCCATTGATTCCTCCATCTTCCATATCCTACCATTTATCTCACTTGAATCCATATTCCCTCTTTCAAATTTGATCTTGACAAGGTTGAACATATCCATGATCATGAAGTATCTTGACACCATTACCCTTTCCATCATCTTAATCACTTGTTGCACCATACCACCCTATCATGATCTTGCTTATCCCAAATCCACCTTCATTATTCCTAAGTAGTCTTAAAATAATCCTAAACCATCCACTTATTGCTTCCATCGACCATTATCCTAATCTTGCTATCTTATCCACATCATATCCAATATATCCTCTAGTATTGATCAAAATGAAGGACGTAAAGTGAAAATTTTTCTCTCAAAAACCACTTGAAATGTATAATATTTTGGACTACATGCTTGCATGACACTAGATCATTATCACATATTCTATATAGCACCACATAATTGGCATAAATTGCAATATTTTTTTTCCTAGCTTGGGTAATCTTGAGGAGATGGTCCTACGGGTCACATTCACTCACTTCATCTATCATGACCTATCCATTTATGATCCATCTATTCCCTCATCCATCCATCATGTCCTACACCTTGCTAGACATGGGGGAAAAAAAATGTAATCTTTCTTGATAATTAGTGATCTGTAAAAATCTAAAAACTAAAAAATGTTTTTTTTAAATCCAAAAAACAAAAAACAAAAATCTTTAAAAATCCAAAAATATTTCTTAAAATCTCAGAGTTGCATTTCCATATCCATGGTTGCATCATGGTTTTTAAATTCCTCTAAATCCAACATCATTGGTACATAAAACTAGGGGCATTAAACCAAAAATGAAGGAGTTCATCAAGCATATATCAATTGGCACAAATCAATGCACCAAATAAAAAAAAATAGACACTTGAACTTTGATTTATATTCTTGTTCAATTTACATTTTTATCTTGAAACCTACGCGATCAATACATTGATCTTGGACTTTAACTTGAATTATTTTTTATCAGGATTAAAAATATCGAAATGGATTAAGTTCTAATGGAAATATGGATATGAAAACAATCACACTATGAAACATTCGATAATCTTCTTATTGTTTGTTCACATGATGAGAAGGTGATACTGTTAGATATGATAAAACCTCATCTAAGATCAAATACAAGAACTCTACACATTATGAATAAAGAGTATGAGTTGGTTGGAAAGGAAATTGAGAAAGAATTCGAGCAAGTATTTTTGGACAGACACATGTATCCATCAATGACGCCTACAAATAAAGACACTTTTGTTCTCTCTAAGCATGAAAAAGAATCAGAGATTCATAATGTGCCTAGTACAGGTCCATAAGATTCAACACCCAAAGACATGTCACCCTCTGATACAGTCAAGGATACAAATGAAACAATTATGATAAATGACATTGAGATGACCATGTCAGCCTCATATAATGAATTGAATAAGTTTGAGGAAGCCTTTGTGAGTACTGAAGAAGCTGAGATATTATGCAGTGATAAAACTTCTTTGTAGCAAGAAGAAGTCCCAACTGAAGATACAACAGGTTAGGATAATGATAAAAAGGATGAACCTAATGAACCACATTCTATTGAGATTCCAGTGAAGAGTGAATGTATGGATATAAGTCAGAATGCAATTTTCACTCCTTCTACCAAGCCATCTATGTCATTGTTGTCAAGTTTGACCCCTGATACAACAAGCTTAGATTCATGGGGAGAAGAAGATCTGATCAAGATTAGTGTATTGGCTATGGAGAAAGAAAAGGAGAAGAAAGTAATGAGAAATCCTCTCTTTCTTGAGTCAGTCAGCATTCTAAACAACTTGGTACCTACAGATAAGAAATTGGAAAATATTCAATCAATTAATGATGTCAATAACATTTTGACAAGCTTCAAAGAAAATTTTACAAGACTAGAAGACTCAACAACAAAATTTTTAGAAGAGAACTAAAATAAGAAAAGGATGGATGATTTAATAAAGAATTTCTCATTAGATCTCAATTCACTGAAAATTGGTCAAGCAATTTTGAAAGAGTTAGCAACAAAAGGTAGAAAATTGATAGCTAACTGTATGGACAGAGGCAAATTCACTTCAGAACATACTAAGAAGATTGAGGAAGCAGAAATCTTGATTGAAGCTATAAGGAAATAATTTAATGAATCCTCTTAAGACATCAATTTTTGTAACAACATCTACCAAGGGCAGTTAGATAAGATAGAAAAATCAAAGTTGGAGATTGCAAAGATAAGGGCAAGAAAAACATAGTTAAGAAATACTCTTGCACCCTCCTTAGATGTACTAAATCAGAATATCAGGCATATTGATGCCACTATTATTACATATGATCAAGGCCCCTACATGGATCTCGTAAAGATGGAGAAACTCACCTATGCATTATGCGCCCATCTTCAGAATGTAGATGCACTCAAGGTGTTTTGGCAGCAAGAAGTCAAAAACCTTCAAATTGCATATCTAGATGTGTACTCTGCGTAAGTACTTTGAGAATTTTATTTTTTGACACCTTTTTCATTAATGTCAAAGGGGGATTATAGTAGATAAAGGAGTATTGTGTATATAGTTGAAGATATGATATACAGTATAAGGAGATAATATCATTATACTTGAAGTTTTTGTGTTAAGTCAAAGTTTAGTAACTTGACCACATTCCTTTGTTGCCATTAATGACAAAGGGTGAGATTGTTGGAAAGTTGACTTTACTAAGATTATATGACTATTTTTGTATTGTAATTATGGCAACAAATTCATATGGAGTTTTGACAGTCAGTTCACAAACTTTGAAGATCAAAATCAGTTAAGTATAGAAGACAGAGCAAAATAGAGATATACCATTGATCAGAACACCAGTGCACATGCGTACAATCGAGTTATGGTATCCGCCTTTGGACTTAAGATTTTGGATATGTTTTTATTCTTAGTCTAAACATGCATGGTCAGATATAATAGGATGGTGAAGTTACAACAAGTCTAAGTTCCACTAGCAGTTTAGTAGAACAGAGCATGGAGCTGACTACAATTTTTTATTAGCGTGTGTTAATTTATTTTGTAATGGCTATGTGCCTATTGTAATATGTTTGTAATCATGTTTTTATCACTCTTGTAAACATTCTTAAGCCAATTAATTTGAAAGCATTGTGAATATTGATTTTGGGCCGACTAAGTTTTATTTTCAGTTGTGTCTATTAATGCATGTATATATACTTGATATACATTTCTGTATTGTTATGAAGTATGAAGATAGAAGAGGAGAAATATGTGAAGAAGAGAGCTATGTATGAAATCAATATGAGATAGAACTCTACAAGAGGTTAGAGCATCAGCACACAAACGGAACTGATTAGACAACAGTGTTGTAACAACAGTTCACCTTTCAGATATTATATGTATCTATTCTCAGGAGGTTATAGCCTTCGTCTTATTGAGAAGTGAGCTCTAGCAGTGTTCCATCCACCTTTAAAAGGGTTTGTAAAAGACTACTAATAGGGTCATTTTACTCAACATTGTAATGACTGCTCCTAATAGGGCAAAAGAACTCTAACAAGTTCATAAGACTAGTGCAATTATTTGTGGGTACTAATTCCCACCGAATTTTTCCTCTGATCAAGGTTTCCCTGTAGACATATCTTGTGTTATGTGTTATGGTTGATATGATTTTATTATTAAATTTTTTATCTATTTATTGGGCTAAGTTTCAAGTTGTTGAAATATAATAAATTGTTGAACACTGATTCACCCCCTTCTCAATGTTCCCATTCCTAACATCTTGGACATTCCTTTCACCTTCACGAGCTCACAACCACCGCAGATCTCTCCTCATGGGCTCAACACGTGGAACCATCTCTCCAACTTGTAGACCTCTGAAACATATCCCACTTAACTTAGCGAGTCTGAAACAATGCGCCACCTAGCATCTTTGACCACGTCACCACCAAAATACTCCCTCCTATGTGCCAACCGACCACTCACGTCACCTCTCGACCATCGAGCTATCTTCTAAAAGGTGCATGCCTTTCAACACTTAACAATTGAGTGCCTAGTTATAACAACATGAATAACGTCCCTAGCACAACCAATGTGGGATAAAGATCCTTAGGAAAATCTGACCACAGATAAATACATGGTGACATATAGTGATGGCTTGAACACTAGATGTCGAGCAAATTTCCTTTAAGGCAATACATTGGCCGTCAGATTTTTTTCAACTTGACTACACTTTACCTGCCTTAGTAGCCCCAGGATTATGATGTCATAGCTGCTAGATGTCACCTAGGCTTGATGGCTTGATGAATAAAGATCTTCATCTTTCTCTTTAAGTTTTTAAGCCGACTGTTAGATCAAATTCAAGTTGCATCACTTTAATTTCCTCTTTTCCACTATGTAGGGCCCACCATGTTCCACATGTCATTCAAGATTAATGTCTTAAAGGTTAGATTGACTGCATCTTTTCTTTAAATCATTAAGCCAACAGTTATATTAAAATGAAAATGTATGCACTTTAATCATAGCCTTTAACATATGTTAGATCTGCCAAAAAGACGTGGCGCTCAGGCTTAATGGCTTGATGGGTAGAATGATTGCATCTTGAGATTAAGCCTTTACACTGTCTATTGGATCAAAATTAAGTTGCACGACACATGATGTAATATTTAAAAGGCCCATGGGACATTTAGAATTAGGATAAAATAATTAAAGCGCTAGTCTTAAAGGATAAACATAATAATGGCCCCACGAGAAAATAACCCTAAAGACATGACTTAGGTGACTAAATTACTAAAAAGTAACTTCATTTTATAATAGCTCATGAGGGTTTAGGGTTTAGGTAAGATTTTTCATGAATTTAGACCAAGGTTTTTAGGGCTTTAGGCCAGAGACCTAATAAAATTTGCAGAGACAAGAAGAAAAGGTATGGAACCATGAAATTTTTTGAATGGGTCTAACATGATCATCATAACAAATCTTATCATTTACCTCATAATCATCAATTTCCAGCTCATAACTTTAGTCAGCCTTGGTTTGATTTAGTTTCTCAGTTAATGGCATGATGTGTCAATGATCCCTAGCTCGGTTAACACTGTGCTCGGTATACACTATATTTACTCAGTGTTCACTGGTACTCGGTGTATATAGGACTCTTCAATTACTGACCACATAAATTTTTTTTGTTCCATATCTTTAATCCATAATAGATGTTTGTTACCATAATGATACTCAAATAAGTTCACATTAATGACAATACATTAACTGATTAATTTATATCATCACATCTATAACTTGATTTATTATCAACAAAATGACTTCAAACATACAATCAGTTGTAGTTCATCAATCTATCCCTTTGGCATTGATGGAAACACTGTTAGAATTAATCTTTCATTGGTAACTATGTAATTAAAAGATATACCAAGGACATGTCATATTAATTTTAATTCCTTTAATAAGGAAATTAGATATTCCTCCTTAAGAGGATTCCTACACATGGCACACACCAAATGTGAATGTGCCACACATAGAGTATGGGAGTTACATGCAAACTCCTCCACTCGTCTCTACTTAAGAGATGGATCTCACACACTTCTTAGGGTTCTAGGGTTCTCATAGGGATTCTAACTTGGATGTCTTCTCTCTTCTCTCATTCTCATTTTTACAATATTGTAATGAGCTTATTGCTCTCATTCTTTATGCTTTGAGCCATATTCATATTGTTCACAAGGGGTTTTTTCTTACTTTTTCCCCTTTCAAATCCTTGTGTTCTTGTCTTGGTTCTTGGAGCATTGTGGTGATCTTGATGGTTGATCTCTCTCTCTCTCTCTCTCTCTCTCTCTCTCTCT
>MU225078.1:3245529-3258227 GCA_018584345.1 Thuja plicata
TTGTGGTGCTCTCTCTCTCTCTCTCTCTCTCTCTCTCTCTCTCTCTCTCTCTCTCTCTCTCTCTCTCAGCTTTTGGTAAATCTCTTCCTTTTTCTCATTCTCTTGGATTCTTTCCTAAGTTTATTTCCATTTTCTTTAATTTTATAACAAACACAATATGAAATATTCCATAAAATACCAAACTTTTGTTCTAAAACTGTAAAATGTTGTAGCTCTCCCTAGCTTGAATATATAAAATGTTCCAGCATTAACAAAATAACCATGCAGACTCTTCCTGCAGATTTGACTTTTCTATTCTTTCAGAATCTTCTCTCTGTAGATAGATATGTCATTTCTCTCCCATTATATGTAGAATCTTCTTTCCCTTTAATGAATAGATATTTTATTGAATCTTCTCCCCCTTTGACAACAATTCCAAAAAGAAATATACAACTCTTCATTATCCAAAAAATAATATCTCTGGTTTTTGGTGCTGTATAATAAGTACCTTGTAGCGTACTGATATGTCTATGTCAGTCTAGTTTAGCTTTGCATCAACATGATTGATATTTTAATTACATGTAGGTTGATGCAACCTCCTAGTCAGCTTAGTGATGAATAGACAAGGTACAAAACCCTAGTCTACCCCTCAAGTACTCAAATGTATCCTTTGGTAAGGGTTTAGTGAATATGTCTGCAAGTTGTTCTTTTGATTGTACATATTCTATTGTCACTTGTTTCTCTTATAATTTTTCCCTCAAGTAGTGATATTTGATAGATACGTGCTTTGTTTTTGCATGTATCATAGGGTTCTTTGAAATATTTATTACACTAGTATTATCACAATAAATTACCATTGGGTCAGTGACCTCTTTATTCATGCCTTTCAAAAGTTGTTTTATCCATGCAATATGCAAACAGTTTGTAGCAACAACAACATATTCTGCTTTTGCAATTGACTAAGATATGCATCCTTTGTTTTTACTTATCCATGTAACTAATCTTTCTCCTATAAAGAATGCTCCACCAGTAGTGCTCTTTCTATCATTAATGTACCCATCCCATTCAACGTCTGTGTAAACTCTCCATTTGAATTTTCCATCTATTTTGTACCATAATCCATAATCTTCTGTGTTCTTCAGGTATCTAGAAATTCTCTTTACAATAGTCATATGTGATTCTCTCAAATTAGCAAAAAATCTTGCTACAATTCCAATTATGTGTGCAATGTCTGGTCTTGTGTGTACAACATACATCAACTTTCCAATCATAGATTTGTACAATGTTTGATTTACCTCAGGTGTCTTATCTTCTTTTGTCAATTTGCATCCTGTCACCATAGGTGTTCCGACTGGTTTTGATTTTTCCATTCTGAATGTCTTTAATAATTCCTTGTTGTATTTTGATTGAGTAATGTAGATGCCTTCAGCCTATTGTAAAATTTGCAAACCAAGAAAAAATTTGATCTCTCCAAACATTGACATTTCAAATTCTTTCCTCATTACATCAGCAAATGATCTGCATAGGTTATCATTTGCTCCAAATATAATATCATCAACAAAAATTTCAGCAATAAGAGCTTTATCATCATTTCCTCCTTTCAAATACAAATGATTGTTATCACTTGTTCTAATAAATCCAATACTAATAAGATAGGAGTGTAGTCTTTCATACCATGCTCTCGATTCTTGTTTCAAACCATATAAATATTTGTGTAACTTACATACCATGCTTGTCTGATTAGGATTGACAAATCATTTAGGTTGTTTAATGTATACTTCTTCTTCCAGTATTCCATTCAAAAATGCAGATTTAACATCCATTTGATATACTTTGAATCTTTTATATGCTGCATAAGAAAGTAATATTCTAACTCCTTCAAGTCTAGCAACGGGTGAAAAAGTTTTTACATAGTCAATACCTTCTTGTGCATACCCTTTGCATACTAGTCTTGCTTTATTTCTGGTTACATCTCCATTCTCATTCAATTTGTTTTTGAATATCTATTTGGTGCCAATGACATTCTTATCACTTGGTCTCGGTACTAATGTCCATGTTTTGTTTTTCCATATCTCAATTTCTTCATTCATTGCAATAATCCATTCTTCATTTTCAAGTGCATCTCTAACATTTTTAGGTTCAAATTCACAAATCAAACATCTATTGTCTTTAAAATTACTTCATGTCATCATGCCAAATCTCTTATCTCAAATAATCTGATTCTTTGGATGATGTATTTTTTGGGATTAATGGGAAGTAGTACTGAGAGGGGATCAGGGGTGAATCAGTACCTCTAAATTTTTTAACAATTTTTACCTTACTTCATTAGCAATCAATATTTATTGTATTACCAACCAAATCTGTTGTTCTTTCTTATGTAAGTAATATTAATTCATAAACTTAATTGTATGTAACATTCATAGAAACATTCATGAAAGTAATAGACACATAACACAATATATGATATGGCAAAAAACTCTTGTTAGGAAGTAAATATTGCGGTGGGGATGATAACCACAAAACTTCACTATCTACAGATTGAAAGGGAGCCGATTAAGGCTTACATTTTGATCACTTCTGATGATCTACCCTTTTCTTGCTTGTCGGTAGCCGTGGTTATTATTCTTGAAAATTGATTTGATCTTTGTCTGTGCTTCTGCATGAATTCTCTTGTCTGAACCTTAGATGCTCTTAGAGGCTACAATCATCATCGAACAACATGTTCACAATTGATTGAGCATATATTTATACAAGTTCTTTGACCTATTCTAGAATCATGCATTACAATGTTAACTCTAGATCCAAGGTATACAACTTGAACTTGATCCTTTAGTTTGCATGTTTTAAATCAGTTAGATTGATAAAAACAATAATAATTACATTGCTTTTCCCTTATGTAATGGATTTAAAAACAAATCAAGAAGCTAAATATAAAACTTCAATGATTTATTTGACGTGGAAGTTAGATCCACTTTTTGTGGGATGTAACTGACTCTTGGTATCTGATTGTCAATGTGAACTGAAAGTCTATCGGTGTTCCTTCTTTTAACTATTCATCGGGTTCCCTTGATCTGTCGGGTTCCACTCTTGACTATTTTGTCAGGTTGCACTATTGGTTACTCGTCAAGTTCCTTTATCTTTTTTGTCATCGGGTAACACTGAATAGTGTTGCGTCAGGATGCTTTATACTTAGCAATGTCGGTAACCTTGGCACCGGGTAGTGTTGTGCCCTGTTTGTCGACATAGTATAAACTAACGATGTTTATCATGTTTTTCCTTGCATATACTAATGGGAAAATATAATGTCTTCAATCTCCCCCTTTGACATTAGTATCAAAAACTAATATGTGCACAATACTAAAGTGTTTAGTATGTACACTGTGTATATATCCTTGTCATTATATGACTCCCCCTAACTGTATGCATCAGTATAGTATAAGTATATGTACATGTATACTTTCCTTTGTACTATACATTCCCCTTTTTGTTTTTCCTCTTTCCCCCTTTTTTTCATAAGCTCTATACATATCATTTCCCCCTTTTTTAATAATCATGACAAAAATGTACAACTTATAAGTTGTCAAAAATGTGCAACTTACAGAGTGTCAAGGATGTGGGAGTGACTATTCTTGACATATTATATCATTTTCTCCCATTTTTATTTGAGGATTTCTAGTGCCATGTGTTCTATGGCATGCATATCATAAATGTTGTCTAGGAAAAACATTTCAGGGGTGGCAATAAGTGTTCTTTCCTGTGTCATATGGTGTTGCAGTGTTGTGAGAGTTGGTAAGAGCTGAGCTTGAAGCTCATTCACCTCATCTTTGAACTTTTTTTCTATAATCTGAATATCCTGTCTTAGCTTCCTAGCTTGCTTGAGCTAGTCATTGTGAAATTTGATTGCATCTTCAGTATTTGTGAGAACTTGTGCACTAGCTTGAAGATCAACATCAATTTGTGCTATCTTTTCAATATACTCCTTGGTGAGTTGATCCAATGTGCACAATTTTTAAATTAAGGCTATTGATTCTAAAATTATAGGGTCCAATGTGCTTACAAGTTTAGATAGCTTCACCTTTTCCAGTACTAGTTCTTGGATTATTTTCTTTTCTAACTTGAATTCATATTTCTTCTCAAGTCTTGCCTCCATAGCATTTTCAACATCTATATTCTGAGATGTGATAGTGTCAGTGAGAACCACTAATTGATCAAGCATGGGAGTTGTTTGATCAACATTTGTATCAGGTATAATTTTCTATAGGATTCCTTTTGCAACTTCAAGTACCTTTGATTCTTTTGTGGCTTTTCTCAGCTTATTTTGGATAGCTTTCCTTTCTCAAAGTCTAGCATATTTTTTCAACTCAGTAGGATCCAATGTTCTAGGATCACATACTAGAATCTCAATTATTTCATCCAAAGTGACTAGATTTTTTATCTTTCTCTTATTGTTCCTTGAGAATTGTCTAGAAGAAGATGTATGAACTACCATTGCTAGTTCATTTTTTTTCTCTGAGGCTCTCGGTGAAGGCTTTGTAGATGAAACTTCTTGTGCCTTCTACTCGGTGTTCACTTGTCGGCTAGGTGAAGATGTCTCTTCATTAAAATTGGGTGTATCAGAAGATTTCTCTTTTGTTTGATTTTGAGAATCATCTGTCTGTTCTTCTTCACTCTTCTCCTTCTACTTTTCCTCTCCTTATTTTTCTCCTTCTTGATTTTGATCAGTAGACTTTTCTTGTTGATAATCGGTAGAATCTTGTTCTACAGTTGTATCTTTGGATTCATCATTTGTATCCTTGGTTTCTAGATCACCCTTGTCTTTGGGTATGCTTGTATCTGTAGTAGATTCTTCTTGTCCTTCTATTAGATTGATGGCCTTCATCAATACTGGCATGTTTTTCATTGTGCTCACTTGTGTTGCATCTATAGTTGTGTCCTATTCGTTAGTTTGAGCTTGTTAAACAGTGACATCTTCATCCTTTTGAATTTGTTCTTTAGGGTCCAGTCCTGTTATGTTAATGATGGAAGTGTTTGGCCATGTCTCATCAGCAACATCCATGTCATTATCTCCTGGTGTCTTCAATGCTTGTTTCTTTTCTTGATCCTTAAGAGATATAAATATTACATCATTATCCTTCTTTGGATCCTTATCAAAATCATAGTGAGTAATATCTTGAATGTCAAGATCATCCATGAATTTATCTAAGTCAATGGGCTCAGTATCTTCCATATTATCCAAAGCAATGTGCTCTAGACTTGCTTTTTCTTTCTGCTCCTCTATATGAGGTGTCTCGGTGAGAAGTAATGGATTCTCACAGCTTGTTGATTCTACAAGTAGATCAAGAATTTCTCTCCATTTAGCATCTATCATGCTGTCAAGATCTAAGAACTTCCCCTGTAGCACTTTGTAGGCTCTTATCTTTGCCACAAATTTGTTGGAATGTTTTTTTGTCACTTCTTTTATCTCTTCCATTTTGGATTTAGGAGGCATGAGTGTTACAAGTATCCTCTCCCTTGCTTCCTTTTCGAAGTTCAAAACATAAGACCATCATGTTCAAATTTTGTCACTCAGTGGTTTGGGAATTTTTTAGCAAACTCAACTAGTACATATTTGAATTTAGCCATAGACTTGATTATTGCAACTTCTATTTTATTTTGGTCCTCAGGTTCCATCTTTACCCATTGTCTGATTTTCCTATCAGTCATGGTACCTGTTGTAGCAATTGAATCAGCAATCTCATCAATTGTTTGAGGGGTTAAGCTCTTCCTATCTACTTTAGGCTCATCCTATTTTGAATCTTCAATGTTGGCCTTGGTTTTGATGAGTCTTATCCTTCTTTTGGTAGGTGTTTGATTCTCTATTTGTTGCTTCCTCTTATAGGTCCTCACTTGACCTTTCTTAAGAGGTGTAGTATATTTCTTTGTAGTTTGCCTCCTTGTCCTCTAAGCTGTTGTAGTCCTTGGTTTCTTGGTTAGAGGTGGAGGCACATCAGACTCTATGGATTTAGAATTTGTTGTTTTCTTATCTTCCTCTTCACCGATGGCACCCTGTTCCTCGGTTTCCTTTGTTTGTTCTTTCTCCTCCTCATTTACCGATAAAAAATTCTCAGGATTTTTTACCATCTTGTTTTTCTTGTTGTTGACAGTCTTCTTTATGCCTAGGCCCATTTTTATTTTAGTCTTTGCCTCTTCATATGTTCCAAATCTTTATTGCTTACTGTCAAGTGGTTCATTCAACAGTGCATCAATTGCATTTGTTGCTTGATCTATGTTTATCTCATAGTCAAGTGGTGGTAACCAGGCTATCCTTAGTACAACTAGCTTAATATGAGTGAAATATGAATCTACCATAAAGCATATCTCATCACTATGCTCTTCAATTAATTGTTCAGGGATCCTTACTCTCTCCATCATCTTTTCCTTGAAATCAAGGAAGTATTCAATCATCACTTAATCAAAGTTGTCACCTAGTGACTTGATAAGGTTAGTTATCTGTAATGCAATGGCTTGGTAGTGTCCCATTTCACTTTGCCAATTGAAGGAAAGTATTCTTGAAAATAAAAGAATATACACATTATAATTGAGCCAAACTTACATGTGTTTATCTTGGTAGATCTGATTGTTGTCATATTTTCATCAAGTTTTTTCAGTAGGATCTCACATAGATCCATTTGTATTCCTTTCATGACAATCTTGTAAGCTATGTTTACTCCTATTGATGCTATGCTATTTAGCCTGCTAACTTGATATATTTTGCACCCTATGACACATGCACCGAACCTCAGTTCCTCGTTGGTGATGGTGTTCACTTTAAGTCCTCGGTTGTCTCATACAATATTGGTGAGTTTCTCAACTTCTGGTCGAGAGGAATGCTTGTGAGCTTTTGGTTTGTCAGTTATAGGGTAACCTATTACAACATGCAATACATCCTTTTTAAACTATTTGGGTTCATCCAACCATAGCTTTTGATCATGCATTTTGCTTAGAACTAACTGAATCCAATTAGTTTTGAAAACCCTTGGGAAATATAGGGCATTTGTTATCCCTTTTACTTGCAAGTGTTTGTGTTCTTCCTTTAGGTTCCCTTGATCATCACATAGCTTCTTATAAGCTTTATCTATCTCCATATCACCAATCTTATAGATCTTGTAGTGGATGTACGATCTAACATATTCTATCAACAAAACCCTAGGTGGAATTTTTGAAAATGTGCCAGAATCATCAGGTTGCGAGGAAATCTCTAGGCATATCTTGTATTTTGGTTCCACACAAGTGCTATTCTTGATTAGTTTAATGACATTCTTCTTTTAACTCTTCAATTTGGATATTCTTGAGGTCATTTCCATTGTGTTTTGAATTTAGGGATTTTTCAAAAATAATAATAGAGTTCTTGGTACGCTTGGTACTTACTTTTATCCCTGTAACTTGTGAGTGATCTGTTTGGAGTGCATTGGATAGAGTCAAGGATGCTTTGCTAATGACTCTCTTTTTGCTCTTTTTTTGCTCTGCTTTGTTTTCTCTATTTGTGTGTGAAGAATGAAGTTCTTCCATCGAGTATTTATAGACTTTTTCCCTAAGTCTGTTCTAAATGCTCAACAACTCATCAGGTCATGAAGATAGAGTTCATCGGTTAAAATTTCAAACAACATTCTCAGTATTGACTGGATGCTTGGGATAGCTGTTAAGATTATTGCTTTCACTGATGGATCTTAGTGTAGTGTCAAGACAACATTGTAACTTTGCTTCCTTACCGATAGGCGTCGATTTACATTAGTGACTTAGCCTTTTTATGTGTTGACCAAAGATTCTTGGTAAGTGTAGACAGCTCATCCTTTTATGTTCAAGATGATTTTTGGTAGGTGTTTATCAATGAGGTTGTTTTCTCAGAATTGTAACAACTAACATAATATGCATCTTTATTCATGTAGATGTTGACTATCTATCAATTTGTATAATGGATCTGATGCAAAATATGACTTAGTGTAGGGTAGTTCCATACTTGTTCATATTTTAGGCA
The DNA here is from genome assembly GCA_018584345.1 of Thuja plicata. Classification (NCBI taxonomy): domain Eukaryota; kingdom Viridiplantae; phylum Streptophyta; class Pinopsida; order Cupressales; family Cupressaceae; genus Thuja; species Thuja plicata. Next base: position 3,253,523 of record MU225078.1, read on the forward strand.
AGGGTGGTGATGTCACCAGATCCATGGGATGAGGTATCACCTACTGCATTTCTTGCTCTAGCTTCCTCAGTGGTTGAATATTTTCTTTAAATTTGATTTCTTATTTTCTTGATGTCTTCAATGGTGTTACCATTTGCAAAAGTGGTGGCTTCTGTTATTCGGTCTCTACAGTCCTTCTTTAGATATCCAACGTTATGACAGTGTAAACATGCCATTCCAGGGTTGGTCCAGCCTCTAGACCTTTTGGTCCATGTTCTCATGTAGTTTGCAGCAATGTGACCATATCTACCACATGCTGTGCAGTTTATCCATGCATTGTAATCCCAAACATATGAATTATCGACTCTACTTGGTTTATATGTATTTTCTTGATTTTTGGGTTTCCATGCTTCAATTTTGTTCTTCCTTCATTCAAGAGATGTGTGTCCATGCATTTTTCAGGTGGGACAATACTTTTCCATATAGGTTTCCTTCTTTGGTTCTTTCACCTTTGATTTACATTCATATGCTTTATGTCCTTTCTTGCTACAATTGTAACAATGTCCTATGAATGTAAATGTGGATTTAGGAATACCTTTTTCTTTTCTCCTGCAAAAATTTGAGGTGTGGCCTTTCTTTCCACATGATTTCATGTGAACTTTCTTAGTCTAGGATTGATGTAGGCATCTTTTGGATTAGCTTCATTTGATGACTCTCCATGCTCGATGTACCCAAGTCTAGTGTTGGTGTTGGGTCTTCTTTCTGCATTCAAGAATTCATCCATCCTTTTTTTACTTTCTTCAGCTCTCTTAACCATGTCATTATGTTGTTGCTAACTTATAACCTCATTCTTTAGTTTTTCATTCTCTTCTCTTAGTTCACCAATAATCTGTATTCTTTCAATGAGTTCCATATTCATTCTATTTTCTTCTTGACTCATAAGAATAATATGATTTGTAACCTCATGGTGATGCTCTGTAATTCTTTGTATCTCAGACTCCTTTTCTTGTAGCTTATCTGTGATCTTTCTTCTTTCATCAATAGCTAGTGTTCTTTCTTGTTCAGCTTGCCTAGCATTGTTCATGACATCAATCATCCTTACCATATGTGTCTCTTGACCAATTTGTAGAGATTTGACTTGTCCAGCTAGATGTAGATTAATTTCAGTTAGGCTTTTGATGCTTTCTTCTGATGTATCTGATGCTTTGCTTGTATTTGATCCTACAGACTCAAAGAAATCTAGAATCTCTTCATCATGATAATCTGTCTCATTACAACAAGATGCCATATTCTTTCTTTCATCCAGCAACTCTCTCATGCTAATTCTAGCTTCTTTATATTGTTCATAGAACATCTGAATTTGAAGATTTTTATTCTCAATATTTTTATCAAGTTTGTTCTTCTTCATTGTATGATCTTTTCTCTTAAGCCTTTAAGATTTCCAAGAAGAGACTCAGCTTTGATACCAATTGTTGGGATTAATGGGAAGTAGTACTAAGAGGGGAGAGGTGAATCAGTGCCTCTAAAAATTTTAACACTTTTCACCTTACTTCATTAGCAATCACTCTTTATTGTATTACCGACCAAATCTGATGTTCTTTCTTAGCAAGTAATATTAATTCATAAACTTAATTGTATGCAACATTCATAGAAACATTCATGAAAGAAATAGATACATAACACAAGATATGATATTGCAGAAAACTCCTGTTAGGAAGTAAAAACTATGGTGGGGATGATACCCACAAAACTTCACTATCTGCAGATTGGAAGGGAGCCAGTTATGGCTTACAATTTGATCACTTCTGATGATCCACCCTTTTTCTACTTATTAGTAGTTGTGGTTCTTGTTCTTGAAAATTGATTTGATCTTTGTCTGTGCTTCTACATGAATTCTCTTGTCTGAACCTTAGATGCTCTTAGAGGCTACAATCATCATCGAACAACATGTTTACAATTGATTGAGCATCTATTTTTATAATTTCTTTGACCTATTCTAGAATCATGCATTACAATGTTAATTCTAGATCCAATGTATACAACTTGACCTTGATCCTTTAGTTTGCATGTTTTAAATCAGTTAGATTGATAAAAACAATAATAATTATATTTATTTTCCCTTACGTAATGGATTTAAAAACAAATCAAGAAGCTAAATATAAAACTTCAGTGATTTATCTGACGTGGACGTCAAATCCAATTTTTGTGGGATGTAACTAACTCTTGGTATCTGATTGTCAGTGTGAACTAAAAGTCTATCATTGTTCCTTGTTTGAACTGTTCATCGGGTTCCCTTGATCTGTCGAGTTCTGCTCTTGACTATTTTTTTGGGTTGTACTATTGGTTACTTGGTGGGTTCCTTTGTCTTTTCTGTCATTGGGTAACACTGAATAGTGTTGCATCGGGATGCTTTGTACTTAGCAATATCGGTAACCTTGGTGTTGGGTAGTGATGTGCCCTGTCTATCGGTGTAGTATAAACTGATAGTGTTTATCATGTTTTTCCTTGCATATAGTAATGGAAAAATATAATGTCTTCAGTATTCTTACATATTTTGAAAGTACATATTCAATTCTCTTTTCTTCATTGTGTTCTTGATCATGTTCTTTAGTTGCAGCATTTTCTTAATTCTTGGTTGGTACCTCTTGTTTCTTGGTATCATTACCTTGTTGCAAGGTAACATTAGGTATCTACTTGGGAAAAGTATCAGGTTCTTCAATGTATATAAATCTACTTTAATCTTCTAGTTCTTTTATGCTTTCCTCATCGTTCTTCTCAGCGAATTCATCAACTCCTACATTTGCACTTTCAATGATCTTGTTAGAAGTCTTGTTCAAACATTTATAAGCTTTTCTCTTAGTAGAATATCCAAGAAATATTCCTTCATCACTTTTTGAATCAAATTTCCCATATCTATCATCTTTCAGAATATAACATCGACTTCCAAATATTCTAAAATAACTCACATTAGGTGTATAACCATACCATAATTCATAAGGTGTCTTGTTTGTATCTTTCTTCAGTTGTACTCGGTTTAGTGTGTATGCAATAGTACTTAAAAATTTTCTCCACTAAGTTTGTGCAACATTATTTTCAATCATCAGTGTCCTAGCACAATCCACAATTGATCTATTTCTCCTTTCAGCAATTCTATTATGCTATGGTGTCCTCGGTGTAGAGACCTGTCTCTTAATTCCATAATCATTACTAAAGTTTTTGATTACGGTAAAAATAGGTTTTGAAGGGGCCTCGAAACCCTTTAACAAAGAAGAGAAAGGAAAGGCATTAGAGCCCAGAGAACAACAGGCTGCCCTAAGGAAGGAAGCAGGCTACAAAGGGACAGATCCCAAAATTAGCATTAAGCATAAGCAAGATGAAAAAACAAAAGATACGCTGGAAGGAAAACAGAGAATAAAACCACCAGCACTGAAATAAGAACAGAGTTTTCAGAAAACTCTCAGAATCCTCCAGCTAAGTCTTCATAGTCATCACATTCCCTCTCAGCTTCTGGAGATCTGGATCCTCAACCTTCTGCTTCTTGGATCTTGTTCGGGTACCTGGTCCCATCTGCTGGGAAGTAATAGAATGATTAGCGATGTCTTTATTACCTTCCAGCCAGTTGCTCAGAGACATCAGATTCTCTAGAGTAGCCCTCATACCAGTATTCACCAGCGTAAGCAAATGTTTCAACATTTCTTCATTCCCGCTAATTTTCTTCTGAATAGGAATCATGGCTAACTCAATAAATTTTTTGATTTTATCATCAATTTCAGAGCCATGATCATAAACATGAACATTAATATTATGGGAAAAATCATTTCTGAGAGTAGTCATAGTTTCTTCAATCAAGGAGTTCTTATTTTCCAGCTTGATGCATCTATTCTTAATTTCAACCAGGTCACTCTGCACCCATTTATCCAAATTGTAGCTATAGATTGACTTATTTTTAGCAATCTCCAGGGGAGACATAATAATGGTCCTTCTGACCTCAGAGTCCATCCTGCAAATATCTCTTTGTAGAGACTGAGGCTTTCTACCCTGAATATTTCTGTCACTTTCTTCTTTCATATTCTCCTTCTCATAACTAGGAGAATCATGGGACTCGAAGTTTTCCTCTTCTAGAACCTTAAAACTATTGTCCCCCAAATTTTCAGCATTATTGTCCATTGTATTAATTTCAACTTCTTTATTCTTATCAACCTCTATCTCTTTATTCTCATTACCTTCTGTATTAACATTCTTCAAATCAGAAAAAAGATTTTCCCCTATTTTAAGAATGTCACGACTATCCTCTGGGTTTCCTTTGGCATTTGTAATTTCAGGATCCACCGAATCCTTCACCACAGGGGTCTGGGTAGTGGGGGAGAACTCAGCAATAGGATCCATCTGGCTCATCTGGGCATCTTCAAATTCTGTTTCCTGAGGGGTATGCTTCTCACCATCAGACTCCTGGATAAGAGGACTAGCAGGGATGTCCAGAACATTATTTTATGCTCCTGGGACACCACTAAGATGCTTAGAAATCTTCAACTCAACTGGAGATTTAGAAGGAGATGACTCAAAGGGCAGAGGGGCTTTCTTAGGTTTTGAAGACTTAATCAGAGACCCCACAGACTTCCTCTTTCTAATCTGGGTAGGGATAGGGTCGAGAATATGATCTCTGGCATAATCATCTATAAGGAGGATAAGACCAACATGGAGAATAGGGGCATTCTTCATTCTGTAG
>MU225078.1:3260831-3271317 GCA_018584345.1 Thuja plicata
CAATTTGATTCCAGAAGATATCTGGAGGTTTAGAGCAGAGAGGGAGCCCCAAGTAAGATGAGGGAAGAGCACCAATGCTGCAACCAAGAATTTTAGACATCTTATATTGCCTCTCAAGAGGAGTATTAATAAAAAAGATGGAGCTCTTATCCCAATTGATGTACTGGCCAGTAGCCGAGGTATAAATAGATAAAGCTTTTTTAAGATTCCTTGCTTCTTTCACTGTAGCTTCACCCATAATAAGAGTATCATCAACAAACTGTTCATGGGAACAGGATGTTCTGGCTGAGGAGGGGCAGAGACCAGATATAAGGCTATAATTAACAAGTTTAGATATATATCTTCCCAACCCTTCAGCCAATATAGCAAACAGAATAGGAGAGATAGGGTCCCCCTGCCTTAGGCCCCTTGAAGGTTTGAAAAAATTGGAAGAGCCCCCATTCACTATCACAGAGGAGTAAAGTTATTTAACTCATCAAAAATAAATTCACCTCCTCTATCAAATCTCAAACATTTCAGTTCTCTACCATTTTCTTTTTCCATTTTAGCTTTGTACCATTTGAACATCTTAAATGCTTCAAATTTTTCTTTTAAGAACATGGCAATCATCATTATAGAGTAGTCATAAAAAAATAAAATAAAGTATCTATCACCATAATAACTTTGTGTTCTCATTGGTCAACATAGGTTTGTATGAACTATCTCCAAAATATCATTAGATGAAAAATTCTTGCTCTTAAAACTAGATTTTGACATTTTTCCCATTTGACAATTCTTGCACATTACATGGTCAGGTTTAGATAAGCTCGGTAAGCCTCTTACTTTTATTTTCTTACTGATCTTAACCATGTTGTCAAAATTTACATGACAAAGCCTCTTATGCCACAACCATACATCTTCATTCTTAGACATCAAACAAGTAGTTTCAGTATTTTCAAGATAGAATAGATTACCTTTTGATTGTTCACTAGTGCCGATCAGCTTTCCTGTTTCATCATAGATTCTATCTTTTCCATTTTCAAATGTGACTTAGTGACCTATATTATTCAATTGTAAAACAATCAATACATTATAATTAAGTTCTTTAACCCAATATGCATTCTCACATTTGATTTGATTGTTCAGCAATATAGTCCCTTTTCCTTTTACTTGAGAAGGTGAATCATTTCCCATTCTAAGAGATCCACCATTATAATGCTCAAGAAATTCAAATTTTCCTTTATTTCCAGTCATGTAATGTGTACAACCACTATCAATAACCCAAATGTCATGTTTGCTAACTTTATAAATAAGTTTTGTTTCAACATACCTTTCATCTTCTTTCAAAGCTAGAAATACTATCTCAATGTCTTCATTAGTGTCAGAATCAGTGTCATCATCTTTATCTTCATCAATGTAACAAGCCTTCCTGCCTTTTTCTTTGTAATCTTGGTTATTCCTTCTGTCATACTGTCAGTTTATTTTGTATTATTGATCATCTTTTCTATCATTAGATCTTTCATTTCTTTCATTATTCTTTCTGTTAGGGCATCATGCAGCAAAGTGTCCAATTTATTTACAATTAAAGCATATCAAAGGTAGTTTACCTTTTTACCTTCCTTGGCCTTTATGCAATCTTCTAACCATTAATGCCTCAAGTTCATCAAGTTCTTTATCATCACTATCACTGTCACTATTATTTCTTATCATATGTTTGCTACTAGATTTACTAATTTTTAGAGAAGACATAAATGCAGATTCCATAGTAGGTACAACACTGTTGTCAAAATTGTTCAGCTCAAAAGAAATCAGTCTACCAACAAGACTATCAACAGTAATATTGTTTCCAGGTGTTGCTCTCATTTCATGTATTGTAGAGAATCCTATAGAATAAATAGGCAATAAATTTATAAGAATCTTACTCACAATAGTGTCTTCATCAATAGTTCCACCTACTCCACAAATAGCATTCACAACCTTCTTAAGTCAGTTACTGTAATGTGTTATGTTCCCTCCTTCTTTTAGTCTCACGTCATACATTTTATTTGGAGAATTTAAGCTTTAGCTCTTTGTACATTTTCATCTCCTCCATAAACTAGTGTAATCTTGTCCCACATCTTCTTGGCTGATGTACATGTCTTGATATCCTCAAATTCAGGATCAGTTAGTGAAGAAGCAATTTCTACCATCATAGTGTTGTGTTCATGTTTCTCTTTCATCTAAGTAACAATCAAAGGTTCAGTAGGTAGGATGAATTTATTATCTAGTTATAGTGTTAAGTCATCTCCAATCCCTGATAGGTATAGTCTCATTCTACTTTTCCATGTTGAGAATTTCTCCTTGTTCAAATTTGGTACGTCTCTCTTATACATCTTGTGATCTTTAGCTTAACTCCTTTAAAATTTTCCTTCTAAGCACTCTGCGCTATGATACCAATTTTTAGAATAAATGAGAGGGGGGTTGAATCAATTAGTTTTTAATTATCCTTTAGTCCCAAATTCTCCCAGATGTATATAACAACAATTTCAAACATATAAATCAACTTGGTGAAATTTAAACTATGATCACAAACTTAAGTCCTACCAAGTAGAAGTAAATCAATACTGTGATTACTTATCAATGCAAATAAAGTAATGTGTAAAGTAAAATAACAATCTACAAAAATCATACACATTAACACATAAATTTTAACATGGAAACCTGGATAAGGGAAAAACCACCTAGGACCAGTAACCCAAAATATTTCACTCTTCTAAAGTGAACTTAGTTAAGAGCCAACCCTGTTAAAGGTTACAATGCACACTGTTAAATATGCTCTGGTTAGAGGATTTAAAACTAACAGCTCTCTCTTGACCAATCATTCACTATGGGGTCAACAAGAAAACACTCAACATTCATTTGAATGTCATATTAAAGACTTTCACGTCCTACTCGGTTAAGAGATTTATCTATAACAATGGTTAAACTGATACAGTAATGATTTGATTCAAATACAACTCTGATTGCAGATTTTTAGATGTATGCTAAGTACATAATACCTCTGATCAATTTGTTCACTTTATTTCATCTGATTCTTCACACTTTTTTTTGCTTGGTTAATGCTATTTCCTTTGTCGCTTAGTGTTGTCTACAAAAATGCTTGGTTCTGTCTTTAATCAGGTTGATCAGTCATGCAAGAAATTTGCATGTGTGTGCATCATAGCATCATTACATCATAGTTCATAATGAATCTCTTGTCTCTTAAATAGACATCAGAACTCATTTAATTTCCATCCTTCAGATTTTTCCACTTAATCTCCATCATTGGTCTTGCCACTTAAACCTTCCTCGACAGTTGTGTCAAAAACATGTTTCAATCTTCATCATCCAATCTTCCTTGAATTTTCATAGAAATTTGATCCTCATAACAAATCTAATCATTTACCTTGGAATTATCAATTTGTAGCTCATCATTTAGTCGGCCTCAGTTTGATTTAATTACTCAGTCAATACCATGATGTGTCAATGATCCCTAACTCGGTTAACATTGTGCTCGGTATACACTGTATTTACTCATTGTTCACTGGTACTCGGTGTATACAGAACTCTTCAATTACTAACCACATAAAATTTCTTTGTTCCAGATCTTTAATCCATAACAGATGTTTGTTACCATAATGATACTCAAATAATTTGACATTGATGACAATACACTAACTGATTAATGTCTATCATCACATCTGTAACTCAATTGATTATCAACAAAATGACTTCAAACATACAATCAGATGTAGTTCATCAATAGTGAGAAGGATAAATGATATAAGAGTCATAGGTACTACATGGCTCATCAAAGGAAGTAAATTATTGTAGAAAGAAATCCAATTTTTTTCTAATCTAAGAGAAGTGAAACTTGCAAGGAAATAAGGTAATCTAAATAAACACACATACCTGTTATGCCCTGCATACCCATCCCTACATTTTGTGTGCAAAATGTTGGGTCCCCTCTTTTCACTTTGGCTCTTGCCTTGTTTTCTTTTTCTTTGTTTTTCTTTGCTTTCTTCTCCAGGTTTTCCCTCCCGTGAGGTTTTTTTTCTTTTTTCTTTTATCTTTTGTGTCTCTAGGACCTAGTTCCAGAGTTTGTTGTTCTTTCCAGAGCTAGATTCTGGACTCTGGGATTCTCTGTCGTGATGTCTTCTCCTCTCGAGAAGATATAGTTGCATGGAATCCCCAGGCCCGGAGTCCAGAGGTTTTCCACTTCCAAAGTTCCTGGAGAAGAGGGTAACTTGCTTTTACCTTGGGTATAAATAGGAATTATGCATAACTTTTATAGTTACCGTAATTAAACACTTGTGCATCCAGAGTGAATCAAAGCGAATTAAGACGATTTCAAACTTCTTTTGATCCCATGTTTAGTGGTTGTTAACTAGTGATTTGGCAGTGATTTTTCATGGTAATCCCTAGGTTTAGCTTGTTGCAAGGTGCCTCCCGTGCCTACCTTCTCCGTTGCATTCTCTTCTCAGGTAGGCTCTTGGTCCTGGTCTTGTCATTTCTCAGTTTTCTAGTTTTGTTCTTGTTTCGCTATGTTTTTTTTTTTTGTCTTATTTTTGCCTGTTGGCTTTGTCGTGTTTTCCATCACCCCCGTTGGTGGGTTGGCACTAGTAGAGGGTTGTCTGCCCTCTACATAGTTGTAGCATAAGTGGTTTCCATGCATTCTACATGGTGTCAATTGTTTGTACATTATGTAAATTCTATATTTTTAGTGTGTATATATCTGGGCCTTTGGCTCTCTACAAATCCTTGTATATTTATAGTGTATATCCTTTCAGTATTGGGTCAAGATTTCCATGCTCTTGTCTGGTTTTCTAAATTTTATGAGCTCTCCCATATGGTGGAATACCACCTAGTTGGAACTCAGCTCTCAGCTAGTTTCGACCATGGTGGTTTCTCTCTCCATCATCGGGTTAGTCTTTAATGGCGCATTTATTTCCCATGCGTGCATTTAAGATCTGCCAAGTGGCCTTCATGTCACATGCATTCAGATAGTTGGTGTCATTGTCACCATAACCCCCATTTATTACATGGCCATGTGACACCCACATAAGCCTAACAACTCACTTTCTGGTCATGTCTCCCAATGGTTAGTTTTGCAGACTTCGGGTCCTACGTCCTCACCCAACCTATATCTTACTTCCGTCAAGTATGCTGAAACCCCCAGGTCCAGATTATGGTTGAATTGCTAAGTTGACATTATATGCATATCTTTTCAGATTTTGACCTAAAATAACTTTTTAGGTAAAGTGCGCAATGCAGTGGTAAGTTCTCTAGGATCTAGAGTAGCGTTTTTATCTTATAAGGATTCTGATGGTTGCCTTACCTTGCAAGTTTTCAAACATAAAATTTTCACTATGTTGGAGGCTTCTGCATCCTCACCGCCTGGGAGTTTAGATCTCCCCACCATGATAGTCACCAGGGTAGCTATCAGGTCCAATATTGAAAGGTCCCTAGAAAAGCTTCCCCTCAGCATGAAATATTTGAAGGATAGTACCATTACCGGATCAAAGATTGAATCCAAAATCTAGTTGATCACCGACACAAGCGTCAGAATGTGGGCGGAGATGCAGGCTCTGGTCAAAAATGATGTTCATCAAGTGGATGGACAGGGACCAATTGGCCATCAATGTTGGGGAATTTGGGATTCTGAAGGCTGCCTACTTCCCATGTTTGATTAAGGCCCTAGAACTTATTCTCACTCTGGCCGTGCATTATAACTCCTCTATCTAGGCCATCATGCTTGAAACCCTGATCCTGTCTAGATATCCTAAACCCATGGTCTCCCTAGATGCTACAACTTTTAAGGAAGGTTTGGGGATTCCCCAATTTGATGAAGTAGCTATCATCACCTGATCTGATGCCTTGGCACAATTTTAGTAGTTGGAGGTTATGGCCTGATAAGATTTGAATAACAAATGGCTGAAGACCCCAAAGAAAAATTCCAAAAGAATGAAGTTGGAGATCCCCAGATCCAAATTCAAGGAAAGCATCCAAATGGGGATCATAGCATTATGAAGTATGTTTGGCCAACCCCATGCCCGGGAATTCTTTGGGTTGATGTATTACTTCCTGCTTGACATCTCCACTAGAAAGCAGTATTTTGATTGGGCCACCATCATTTCTAACCACGTGGACTCTCAGTTTCTTCAGGTGGCCAGGACCTCAAAGTTCTATATGATGTCCTATGTTATCTTGGCCTTAGCACAATAATGCCCCATCACAAATGGGCTGCTCACATCAGGTGATTTTGGGGTTGGCCCAGGGCAAAAGGTTCCTTGGGATTATTTCCCACAAATCCAATGGGAGGCTAGTTTCCTCAGCTTCTGCTGGGTTAACGATGCCTTCATCTATTACAATCTTCTCATGCCTACTTGGGATGATAGGTACCATCTCTCTAAGGAGGCAATGAACTTGGTCAAAAGTTATGGCCACTACTACATCCTGTTCCAGTAGCATACTTACATTCAGGTAACCAGCTTCTCTGGGAAACCCTATTTGTTGCCCAAACACTATGGGAACAAAATAATCCTTTTAGAATATTTCTGACAGATGCTGGAGTTGCATGCCTTATACACTATAAAAAAGGTGGTAAATGTTCTATTCTCAATCACTTGTGGGAATTACACATGTAGTCTGGCCATAGCTAAAGAGGCAGACAATGAACTTAAAAGCTTGGGCCTAACAGAATTCTATCTGGCGCGGAAGAACTTTGATCCGCTAGGAAAGATTGCAACGACACTTCCTTGGGCATAAAAGTCCCATAGATTACACATGGAGGACTTCTGTGAAGGATTCCAAGATGATTTTGAAGTCTAGAGCTAGCTCTTCGTTCGAATGATGATGGGAATGATGGAGAGGCTGAAGCTTCAAAAATTCCTGGATGACTTTTCAGACACCGGGTCCACAGTGGATCCCCAGTACAAAGAAAAGGGGATAGATAAGATGGCTCTCCCTCCAATAGATTGGGACACCTAGGAGGGGCCAACCATTGAAGATATTACTAGTGCCATGGTCGAGCGTAGCCATGCTTATTTCAAGAAGGCATGCCTAGGGTGTATGCGCTAAGTTGGCTCGGCAGTGCTGAGATTACCCCCGGGGCCGGAACTTCTTCACAGGGAGAGGATAAAGGAAAAATAATAATGGGGACCCCATTGTAAACCCCATCTGTGACCCCCATAAAAGAAAAAATGCAACAAATGCTGGTGGTATCCCAGCAGATGAAGTATAAAATGATCACGCAGTTGGCCACCCCAGTCCTCATGACCGGGCTTGTTTTTCGTCCCTCTTCCCCTTCACTGGCCGCGTACATGGTTCAAGAAAAAAGAACCAAAGCAGAAGAGGAGAAGGTGAATCTAATGGATGTAGGGCCCCCTTTAGTAACTAGGAGGAAGAAAAAGAAAACAAACTCTCAACCAAGGGCAGAGCCACAGATCGGGATGCCAACCATCCCAGAAGTACAAATTGTTTCTTCTGACTCCTCAGAGCCAGAGAGAGAACTAGATCACATCCTAGAGAGTCCCCCTCCCCATGATGAATTTGATGATGTGTTTAGAACTGATGAATTTGGAAACTTGCAGGGGACAACATACATTTAGTGGAAGAAATTGCCACACAGGACAAACTCCTAGAGAAAGAACCTGCACAAAAGTAGGAAGCCCAACAGAAGAAGAAAAGGGACAGGAACAGGTGGATACCTCCAAATTCCTAGAGATACAAGTTATAGGGACTGAGGGTAGATAGAACCAGGATGATAAAATGGCATCAGTTGGGGAAACTGGACCCATGAGAACAACCGTGACCCCAACTGTCGTGCTCCAAATGCCACTCCCAAAGGTAACATTCTGGGAAGTGATCAAAGTGGCTCAAACATTGATTCTCAGCCTGATGCCTCCCCCACATCTAGAAAATACACCAATAGAAGAGCACATCCCAGCAACAGAGGCTGATGAACAACAACAAGATGAAAGGAACCCCAAGGAAACAGATGATGATCCTAACATTGTCAAGGATTTGGACACTAGGGCACAAGATATAGGCACCACCAGAGTAAGTATCACCAGTGAACTTAAGGATGTAGGGATGAAGCCAGAATTGGCTCACACCGTTGAATGGGTGCAACAAGGTCCCAGGGAGAAATCAAAAGAACATATTTTGGCTGCAAATCCACCCCTACCACCACAATGGTTGGTGGAGTCTCACAAGAGGAAGGCCCTGATGACCCCTAAGGCCCATCTCTCCTTGGAAAAGATGATGGCATAGATGCAGGACCCCCCAAAGACCAAGAAAGCCTGGACAGTCCATACTCTTTGGACTGGGCCAGGTGGAGACACAGTCGTAATGATTGCGACACCTTCCCTAGGTATAGATGAAGCAATGAGTAAGGATGATGAGTATTCCATTACTGAGGTATCACTAGGGAAGAGAGGGAAACATAGTGAGCTTGACCTATTGAAAGAAGCAACCAAAGCGGTGGAGGCTCGTTATGAAAAGGAGGCCCAAAAATTAAGGGTAAAAAAAGAAAAGAATGCTAATCTCATAGGATTGCTGATGGAGCTCACACAACCTCTTACTGCTATTCCCTTGGGCACCTCTGCATCTGACATACCGCTCCCTCAGAGTGATGTAGATGGATTAAGGGTAATGAAAAGGAAAGCCCAGGCCATTAATGAGTGGGTTGCAGAATAAGTGGGAAATGTCTGACGTTTCTTGGCATCCACACTCCCAGATTTGTACACGGCCAACAACACTCTACATCAAGCTGAGACTACTATCTCCATCTGGGAGGGAGATATCAAAAATTATGAGGCATGGAAGGTTGAGATGGAAGAGCTCATCAACATCGGGGAAGAAATTATCTCTGAGGCTAGAATTTTAGGGGAAGAGTCTTTTGACTTTTTCAGGACCTAGCACTCCAAACTTGACCTCACATTACAAGTAATCAAGAAAATAGTAGGGGATATGCATGAAAAAGTCCAGGAAGTTCAGTATTCTTTCAATTTATACAAGTCATTCATTTCCAAGGTCTCTGGAGTTGATCCTTTTATCACTAAAACATGCACTCTGGAGGAGTATGTCTTGGGAAAGTTTGACAAACTGATGGAGTCTCGATATGGATCCCCAAAGGGAATGGATGGAGTGAAAATGGAAAGGCTCACTCACATGGTACTCTAGGGTCATCATGTGACCAAGATGGCTACAGAGTTCAAGGAAAATGTTCTATACTTGAATGAGCACTTGGAGGTGGCTAAATACCGACGAGCCGACCTCAAGAACATAGACGAAGATGGGATTGCCCGACTCCTGTAGACATTCAATGATACTAAGGAGAAATAAAGCCCTCCGGATTTCAGAGATGATCAATCAGGAGATGTAATTTTTGTATTCTTTCATTCCTTCAGAATGCAAGTTCCCAGATCTTGGAATTTTGGATCCTACATTTTTTATTCTTTAAGTGACTCATGTCCCAGTTTGCAAGGCCAACTAGTTGCTTTCAAAATAGTAATAAAAGGTGTCAGAAAATAGGTAACCGCAACATGGCATGTCAGATCGATAGGAGGTTTATGACAGATGGTCTTCCCAAGGCACCGCTTCAATGTTACACCTAGCACATCGGAGATAGGGTGCCACTTTCCCATTTATGAGGCATGTAGCCTTGATCCCCGGGGGATCAAATTTCTTCTCTTCTCCTATCGGCTCTCCCCTCAATGTCAATTCTTCCACTCCTCTCTTCTTTTCTTATTCCTCTGACATGTCAGACCTTTTCCATCTCAAGGTCTTTTGTTGCGTGTGTAACCACCTAAATTTGGTCTGTTCCAACTATGGACCCTATTTTTCCTAAGTGTGATCATACCCTCAATTATGTCCAAATGACCCTATTACTGCTTGGCATAATTCTTCAAATCAATTTAATGTCCTAGGTGATATTCATCACTGAATTATATTAACTATTATAGCCATACAATTCAAATCAATTCAAACCAATCAAATCAATATAAAATTCAAACATGGCTATAGTATTTAATTATAAAGGAATTAAATAAATCCCTAAATAAATTACCCACTTGCAAAATAACCCATTCCCCTAGCCTATTTAATTTAATTAAAATGGCTATAGTCCTCTAATTATTAAAAAACAATTAAACTGTTTAAATAATTAGTTTCCTATTTTTGGATGAATTAAATAAGTTTAATTCATTTAAATAATATTTTTCTAAACCCCAACCTAACCTATCTCAACCACTTCTACCCTGGGTTCTAACCCTTCTCAACCCATTCATCCTTGCTAATCTAATCCTAATCCTAATTCTATCCTAACCCACCTCCTAATGTTGTCACATTCCATTAAGAAATGATTAACAACTCCACCCACTTGAGAAAGTCATGGAATCTCAAGATTCCTTTCTCAAGGTCCACCTTCTCAAGCTTGACCCTTAACCCTTCCCATGCTTCTTTAAGGCCTTCATTAATTCCTTAT
>MU225078.1:3271367-3283673 GCA_018584345.1 Thuja plicata
CCCCCCCCCCCCCTCTCTCTCTCTCTCTCATTCTTCTATAAATAGAAGCCATTTTTGAGAGCAAATAAGCCTTCACCTTAAATCAAAAATACATTGTTATGCTGTTGGATTAATCCTAGACTAGTATTTCACTTCTTATTTCATGCTTTCACATTGTTATTATTCACATGCTTAGAGCTAGAATTCTTGTTTATCATCTTTTTAGCTTGTTTTTGAACTAAATCCTTCATGCTAGATAGTACATGTCACTGATTAGCAGTGTAATCTAAGAGATTTTATGCAACTAATCACACTCTTTCTAGTTAGAAGGAAATAGGTTGATATTAGTGGTTTTGAATGTTTTATCTAACCTTTTGAGCTAATGAAATGACTTATTGAGTGTTTGTGTCTTTCTTAATAGGTTCCTAAATACACACACAACATGGTGTAGGTAGTATCGGTCACCGAAAAATAGTATTATATTGTAAGGTGTAAAATAAGTTAGGTTAAGTTTTAGGTCAAATGATGTGTATAAATAATAAGTCTGGCCTCATTCCAAGGGTCGATGAAATTGATGATTTTGCAGTCCATAGCTAATAGCAATTTGATTTTTCTCAGTTCTTAGTTGTAGAGCTCAATGCTCCATAGTTTTTAAGCTTTCAATAGTTAAATTCTCCCTTGGAGCCACCATTGTAATACGCACCAATACTTGCTGGAGGATATGTTAATGAAGAAGGAAGAGTTTTATCAATGAATTTGTTAGCATTCTGATCTCTAGGTTAATGATATTTTATGCTTTGTGTTCTTTATGTCCTTTTCTTTGATACGTCAAGTAGATTAATGACCTCCTTTTCCTTTGTTATTGATTAAATATGAGCTGATGGTTCTACATTTCTTCAGTATTTAGTGTAGTGTGTTAGAGCATTGTCTATAGGTAGATGAAATATTTCTAACTCTGCGGTATCTTTTGAAGTTTATTTGTTAAGTGAATGTGCACTTGCAGGAAACCCCACTTACTTGAATCCCCAGAGAAGATGAGTTAAGATAACCAGCTATCCCCCTCAAACAAAATAGTCACATTTCCCAACTGAGCCCCTATACTATCAAGACCTGACTCTCACATGCTTGGAGGCCTGGGAAATCTCATTTCCATAGACAACCTTTATAGGTGAAGTTGGCCGGTACCCTAGTACCCGGTGAAAACTTACCCATGTTGGCAGACCCGGTCACAAAGTCTTGTCAATAGAAACTGGCACTAGAAGGAGGGCATGAACTCATCCCCCTCTGAGGTTTTAGGTTTTACACTGCCCGAGGGTTCCCCAAGCCATAGTTTTAGGAGTCAAGCCTTCAGTGGGATTGGATCATTTTCACCAGCAAGATTTGAAAGAGTCCTTAGATCAAATCCCAATCTTGGACAATTTGTCAAACTCGAGCCTCCCGCTCGAAAGAAATGGACCCAAAAATCCAAGTCAGCCACGATTGTCTTGGGATCTAGCATACCATAGAATAACCAAATCCCCCAGATGATCCCCAGAATTAGTGCTCAACCTAGCCAAAATACAACACCCCTGATGGCTGCATATTTTGGAAATACCGGGTCCCCAATGGGGACTTTTTTGGGTGCAGCCAATGATTTACCTTCACACCAAGAAGATATTTGTCCATGATATGAGCACTTAGGCTCACAAACTATAGAAGAGCATCTGCAGGCATACAAAGATGCCATGAACCGACACCGGATCCGACATCAAGACATTGTGACCCAGATGTGCCCTTTGTCCTTGGGATACAACAAACTAAACTGGTACCTTAACCTTCGCACCAACTCCATCAACAGTTGGTAGGACATGGAGGGCGCCTTTCGGGCTGCCTTCCATATACACGTGGACCCAAGGTGGTCCCATAGCTAGTTCATTTCTATCAGGAAGGAATGAAATGAACCCCTTGCAACATTCAACCACCAGTTCCAATGTGCCTTGAAGTGGTGCACAGGTCCCTTCATCCCATCCATAGATGTAACTATCTAGACATATCTCAATGTGATGGACCTCTCCATTGCCACTCTCCTTTGGAGAACTACCGCCGCCAGCGATCGGGATACCTTGGTGAAGGTTTACAACATAGCCTTAGAATTGTCACGTGGCCTTAATAAATCCTTGGGCGGGATTGGGTAGAGCATTGCATTCAACATGATACCCAGTAGAACTTCTTACACCAGGGGATATAACTCTAATAGGCAATGGGTGCCCCTGCGATGGCCATGAATCACCCACAACCACCGATAGACCAGTAGGCTCGGTATGTGTATCCATCTTAGACCTAGAAAACATTGGGTCTAGAATATTTCCCTTGGAATTAGCCATAGAAAATGCAACAACCATAGACACAACTGCTTGGAGTGTCTTTCTTCCAATTGTCTACAACTAGAGGATTGCTGCCCTCGACTCGGGTGAATGCTATCGCTTTCCCAGGGAACCAACAACAACAACTGTCACACTGTGATGTGAATACCCAGTTGAACACTGAGGTTGAATCCCTCCAATGAATGTTGTCCACACTGACTGTAGACATGGGTCAACTGAAGGTGGGGTCCTACACACCCCAAAATTCCAATTCCCAAAGAGGGAATATTTTCTCCAGCCAACGAAATAATAATGTCGAGGGAAGAAATTACAACAATGGGCCTCGGCCCAACCAACAATAATGGAATAACAATGCTAGTACCAAAGGTCCCCCTCTAAACCAAAACACCAAGCAGGATGGCGCTGGACCGTCCCATTTCACACCAGTTGCAGACTTCTAGCCCATGACCAACTGGTGTAGATTGCATGACACGGGCTCTTACAATGAGGTAAACTATGCCACAGTAGAGAAAGTCATCATGATTTCCTAGCTAGATAGACAACAAGCTTATGATCCTACTCCCCTAGAACCTCCCATACAAGAGCCCACTCACAATGCCTTCACCTGTGAGACCATCTTCTTTGGAACATCATAGAAGATGAAGAGGAACCCAAACTACATAGGTTCTTTGACGAATCTATTCTGGCCTTTGAGGCCAATGCCTTCACCAACCCATGGACTCCCTACAAAAATTAGAGTTAGGCTGGTAAAGGACCAATTTATATGCCCACACCTCCCAAGGACACTCCTCACTGGGACAACATGACTGATCGGTCTATCCCTCTAAAGGGTTCTGGCTCTAGCCAAGCCAAGGACTTGACTGAGGGAAGCCATCAACTCCCAGGAGGAAGGTTTGACATCATGAGGGTGTTAGAATAGACCATCACCTCCATGACCTTGATGGAGGTTTTAATCAACTGTCTTGAGTAGAAGAAGTCCCTTTTGAAGCTCTTGGAAAACCTAAAATTCGTTAGCCGTCCACCCAAGACTGTCTCTTTTGAGGATGCCAACGTAGCTGTCTTCCAGGGAAACATTGAATATCTTCCCTTCCTGCTAGGGTTGAACATACAAGGAAATAATATATATAACTTCCTAGTAGATTTCAAGGCTTTAGGCAACATCATGCCTTTATCCATATGCCAGAAGCTCAGATTTTGACCGACCCCGTCTAACAGTGCAGTAATCCTACTGGATAAACTGCTGTAAAAATGGTGGGTGAACTGAAGAATGTCTAGATTCAACTCATCCAGGACCCCAGGATAGCCAACACAATTGACATCCAAGTGGTGGATATCCCAGAGACTTATGGGATGTTACTAAGTCAGAATTGGTCCAAGTCCCTGAACGGATACTTCTCGACCAACTTTTCCCACTTATGGCTCCCCTAGGAAGGAGAATCTAACAAGATCTAGGTTGAAAGTGAGCCTTGGATGAGACAAGCCCTCACCAAAGTTAGGAGGGTGAATGAGGTCCTCTTCTCTAAGACTTCCCCTAGGGTGTACCAACCCCTTGAGATCTTGATGTTCAATTTCACCCCTGTGGAAGATCCCATAGTTTTGCAGAGAACCCAGGACCTACAAGAAAAATTAAGGGTTGAGGTTAACTCTCAGGGTGTCGCAGTGACTCCTGCCACACTCTTGTCTGACACTTGGTGCCGGTGCACTACCAAAAACATTCAGAACTAGATTGTGAACCATTCCTAGCCACTGCTACTTGACACATCAATGCCCTCCGGAAGAAAGAACACTCACCTGATTCCCTGGGACCCAGTGCTCCTACTAGCAGTGCCTTTTTGGTGCCACGTGCCCAGGGATCCCAATTAGAAATCTCTCCAGAGACAAACCTCACCTGCGTACAATCAGTGCTTGAGGAAAATCCTCCCAACCCTCCCAAAAATAATCCAAAACCCACTTTGTCTTCCTAGCCCCAGATAGTGAACGATGACCTGTGGACCCTTAAGTTCAATGGGTCCTGATCCAAACAGGGCTATGGGGCTAGAGTGGAATTAATCAACTCACGAGGAAAATCCTTCCTTGTGTCCTATAGGCTGTAGTTCAACTATACAAATAACATCACAGAGTACAAGGCTTTGGTCCTCAGACTCCTATTTTCACTAAGGAAAGGAATCACTCACCTCCGGGCCTTAGGTAATTCAGAGTTGATTGTTAAACAATTTCAGAGTCAATACACCTGTCATGATAAAAGGTTGGCTGCATACCACAACTGGGCATGGAGCCTTATTGAGGATTTTGATGCCTTTGGCATTGATCTTATTCCCTGGAGATGGAATTATGTCCCAGATGCCCTTGCTATTTCTGCCAACACCCTTGAGCCCATGGTTGGCTCGCGACTCTAGAGATTTTCTATTGAGATGATCCCCACCCTGTCCTTTCCCGACAATGTCACCCATTTTTAGGTCTTTGAGGATGATCAGCATATCCTAGCCTTCATGGCCAATGTTGGTGTCTTCAAGGACCAGATAGTGGAAGAGAGAGATCATGATGATACTAGATAGGGTGACGAAGATGATGGGATCATGGACCTACCAACCAACACCATTCCAAAGGGGATGGTCACACTTGAATGAATCTTTGACTCAGACCCTCAAGGTCAGAAAAAGATATCATCCTCCTCTAAGGGAGGAGAATTTGAGAAAGTAAACATCGACCAGCCTAGTGAAGAGAAAATGATACACATTGGCACCTCCTGCTCCCCTGAGGAGAAGGAGAAGATTCTTGCGGTTCTCTGAGAATACATAGACATAATCGCATGGGGGTATGAGGACTTGAAAACTTATGATACATCCATCATGACCCATTCTATCCCACTCAAACCTGATGCTAAGCCTTTCTAGCAAAAGCAATGACCGATCAACCCATTGATCGAGCCCCTGATTTACCAGGAGGTCCAAAAACTGCTGTCAGCCTGGATAATCTTTCAAATATGGCATACTAAGTGGGTTGCCAACCTTGTCCCTATAAGAAAGAAAAGTGGTGAAATCTGTCTTGGCGTGGATTTTTGAAATTTGAACAAATCCTCCAAGAAAGATAATCATCCTCTCCCCTCTTTGGATGAGGTATTACAAATCATGAACGGATGACAAATGATGTCTTTCTTAGATGGGTACTTTGGGTATAACCAAGTCATGGTTAAATTCAAAGATAGAGACAAAATGATGTTTACCACCAAGTGGGGAACATTCACCTATCGAAGAATGCCCTTTGGCTTGATTAACGCAAGGGATACATTTCAAAAGGCTATGGACATTGCATTCGGGGCCCTTGTGAACCAGTGCATAATCATCTACATAGATGATTTGACCATCTTTTCCTGGGACAGGCGTGATCATTCTGCCCACCTCACCCAAATTTGCAAGAGATATCACCAGTATGGAATATCCCTCAACCCTAGGAAAAGCATATTCAGGGTCACTAAAGGGAAGTTGTTTAGGAATATTTTTTTCAAGAAGGGTATATCCATTGACCCTGAGAGAGTTGAAGTGCTGCTAAACCTACAAATGCCTGACAACAAGAAAGAGATGAGGTATTTCTTTGGAAAGATCAACTTTGTCTGGCGGTTCATCACTAGATTCACCGAGATTGTAAAGCCACTCAACGAAATGATGAAGAAAGAAACCAAAATTGAGTGGAGTCTAGAAGCAAAGTGGGTGTTCACCAAGATTAAACAGACGATAATGGAGGCACTATTTCTGGCTAGTCCAGATTATTCCCTCCCCTTTTATATTTATTCATTTGCTTCACTTTAATCTATCACAGTAGTATTGACTCAAAAGGTTGAAGGGGAAGAACGACCAATAGATTTCATGAGCTCCCCCTTCAAGAACTGTGAAGTCTGGTATTCATCCTTGGAAAAGCAAGCTTTCACTCTCATTTGCATCATGAAGAAATTCTGGCATTATATTCTCTGGAGCAGAGTGCATGCTATCATCCTGGACCAAGCGATAAAGTCTCTGCTGATGCAGAGTAAATTGGGTGAGAGATGGGGGAAATAGATGGCCATCCTCTAGGAATATGATTTAGAAATGCAACCTGTGAAGATAGTCTGAGGCCAGGGACTATGTAGAGCAATGACAGAAGAGACTCCCCATGTTGAATGTCACCCCATGTTGAATGTCAGACATATACAGTGGAGTCTATCACTCAAGATCCGTGGTACACAGACCTAGTGTACTAATCATGTATGAGCCAGATTGTCTTAGATGCCTCGCGCCTTGCAAATAGGATGCTCTGAGTAACGGGTAAAATTACAAATCTGTGTCACACTTTTATAAAGGAAAAGGACCACAACATGCAAACTGTTCAACTTTAACAACATAAAAGGTGGTATTTGCATTTAGAATTTGAGGATGATGTAAAATAAAGAAATGTGTAAAAATGGATTAATTTTATGTCTAATTTTTTTTATAAAATTTGAACAAGAATGTACATAGTTTTTCTAATTTTTGAAGTTCATTTTTCCATTGCTGAAAACTACTGAAAATCTGGGGTCTAGTTCCCTCCAAAAAAGTATATGCAAATAATCTATTTTTTTCTTGATTTCAAAATATGTTATAGATAAAATGTATAGCTAGTGTAGAAAATAAGAAAGATTTGTTTTCAATGTATATTTTCTCTGTTATAACTTCTCAAAGTTGAACTTATCTAAAATCGACAATTTTCACCTCCCTCCAAATTTCCCCTATCAAATCTATACAATTCAGAAAAAAAATTACATATTCTTGAGGACTCTCTCCTCTAGTGTTAAATATAAATTTTAAATTTTTTTGATATGATTTACTATTTTTTTATTTATTTGAAGCAACATCTTCTCGAATGTTAAAATACCTACTTTTTGTATTTTGAAATTATAATATATTAGATATAATCAAAATATTATAAACTTTATATGACAATAATCTTGACTCTGAGCTCTACAAAAGGGTATTTTTTATATTTTTTAAAAATATCATTAAAAAGAGTAAGGGTTTTGAAACATCAATTTTTTGAATTAATTTTATTTCTTTGGTAATTGGTACAAAACATGCATTTAATAGACATTTCCAATTGGAAAAGTTTAACCACTTATCTAGCTTAGCTAGAATGAATCTAGCTAGACCATATGTTTGACGAGAATTAATGTTTATTTAGAAATACTCAAATTTAGCTATGCTGATAAGTGGTCCTAAAATGTGACACAACTTTGTGCTTTTACCCTAACGATTGATTCTAGTTTTGCTAACCAGAGATTCTACAGTTCTTGAATGAGACAAGGCGTTCATCCCAGATAGTCACCATTTGTTATTCCCTACATACCCATCCCTACATTTTGTGTTCAAAATGTTGGGTCCCATCTTTTCACTTTGGCTCTTGCCTTATTTTATTTGCTTTCTTCTCCGTATTTTCCCTCCTGTGAGGTTTGTTTTCTTTTTTCTTTTGTCTTTCATGTCTCCGAGACCCATTCCTAGAGTTTGTTGTTCTTTCTAGAGCCAGATTCCAGACTCTGGGATTCTTCGCAGGGATGTCTTCTCCTCTCGAGAAGATATGGTTGCATGGAATCCCTATGCCCAGAGTCCAGAGGTTTTCCTATTCCGTATTTCATGGAGAAGAGGGTAACTTGCTTTTACCTTGGGTATAAATAGGAATTACGCATCAATTTTATAGTTACCACGATTAAACACTTGTGCATCCAGAGTGAATCAAAGTGAATTAAGATGATTTCAAACTGCTTTTGCTCCCATGTTTAGTGGCTGTTAACCAATGATTTGGCAGTGATTGTTCATGATAATCCCTAGGTTTAGCTCATTGCAAGGTGCCTCCCATGCCTACCTTCTCCATTGCATTCATTTCTTAGGTAGGCTCTTGGCCCTGGTCTTGTCATTTCTCAATTTTATGGTTTTGTTCTTCGTTCGTTGTGTTTTTTTTTGTTTTGTCTGGTTTTTGCCCGTTGTCTTTGCTATATTTTTTGTCACCTCTCGTTGGTGGGTTGGCATTGGCAGAGGGTTGTCTTCCCTCTGCGTAGTTGTAGCAGAGGTGGTTTTTGTGTGTTCCACATGGTGTCACTTGTTTATACATTCAATAAATTCTATATTTTTAGTGTGTGTATATCTCAGCCTTCGGCTCTCTATAAATCCCTATATATTTGTAGTGTATATCCTTCTGATATTGGATCAAGCTCACCATGCTCTTGTTTGGTTTTCTAAATTTTATGAGCTCTCCTATATGGCAGAATACCACCTGGTTGGAACTCAGCTCTCTGCTGGTTTCAACCATGGTGGTTTCTCTCTCCGTTGTCGGGTCAATCTTTAATGGTGCATTTATTTCCCATGTGTGCATTTAAGATCTGCCAAGTGGCCTTCATGTCACACACATTTAGACAGTTGGCGCTGCCATCACCATAACCCCCATTTATTGCATGGCCATGTGACACCCACATAAGCCTGACAACTCAATTTTTGGTCACGTCTCCCAACGGTTAGTTTTTTGGACTTCGGGTCCTACGTCCTCACCCAGCCTATATCTTACTTCCATCAAGTATGTTGAAACCCCCAGGCCTGGATTACGGTTGAATTCCTAAGTTGACATTATATGCATATCTTTCCAGATTTTGACTTAAACTAACTTTTCAGGTAAAGTGCGCAATGCAGTGGTAAGTTCTCCAGGATCTGGAGTAGCACTTTTATCTTATAAGGATTTTGATGGTTGCCTTACCTTGCAGGTTTTCAAACATCACATTTTCACTATGTCAGAGGCTTCTGCATCCTCACCGCCCGGGAGTCCAGATCTCCCCACCATGGCAGTCACTAGGGTAGCCGTCAGGTCCAATATTGAAAGGGCCCTAGAAAATCTTCCCCTCAAGATGAAATATCTGAAGGATAATACCATTACCAGATCAAAGATCAAATCCAAAGCCCAGTTGATCACCGACACCAACATAAAAATGTGGGAGGAGATGTAGGCTCTAGTCAAAATGATTTTCATCCAACAAATGACCGGGGACTAATTGGCCATTAATATTGAGGAATCTGGGATTCTGAAGGCTTCTTGCTTCCCATGTTTGATTTAGGCCCCAAAAATTATTCTCACTCTGGCCCCACATTATAACTCCTCCGTCTGGGCCATCATGCTTGCAGCCCCGGTCCTGACCGGATATCCTACACCCATGGTCTCCCTGGATGCTGTAACTTTTTAGGCAGGTTTGGGGATTCCCCAGTTTGATGAAGCAGCTGTCATCACTTGATCTAATGCTTTGGCACAATTTCAGTAGCTGGAGGTTATGGCCTAGAAATATCTGAATAAAAAATGGCTAAAGACCCCAAAGAAATATTCCAAAAGAATGAAGTTGGAGATCCCTAGATCTAAATTCAAGGAAAGCATCCAAATGGGGATCATAGCATTATGCTAGATTTTTGGGCAACCCCATGCCCAGGAATTCTTAGGGTGGATGTATTACTTCCTTCTCAGCATCTCCACTAGCGATCAGTATTTTGATTGGGCCACCATCATTTCTAACAACAGGGACTCTTAGTTTCTTCAGGTGGCCTGAACCTCAAAGTTCTATATGACATCCTATGTTCTCTGGGCCTTAGCACAATAATGTCCCATCACAAATGGGATGCTCACATTTGGTGAACTTGGGGTTGGCCTTGGGCAAAAGGCTCCTTGGAATTATTTTCCACAAATCCAATGGGAGGCTAGTTTCCTCAGCTTCTGTCGAGTTAACAATGCCTTCGTCTATTACAATCTTCTCACACCTACCCGGGACATCAGGTACCATCTCTCTAAGGAGGCAATGAACTTTTTCAGAAGTTATGACCACTACTACATCCAATTCTAGTAGCATACTTACATTCAGGTAACTGACTTCTCCTGGAAACCCTATTTGTTGCCCAAACACTGTGGGAACAAAATAATCCTTTTAGAATATTGCTGACAGATGCTAGAGCTGCATGCCTTGTACACTGTAAATAAGGTGGTAAATTTTTCATTCCCAATCACTTGTGGGAATTACAAATGTATTCTAGCCGCAGCTAAAGAGGCAGAAAACAAACTTAAAAGCTTGGGCCTAACAGAATTCTATCTGGCGTGGAAGAACTTCAATCCGCTAGGAAAGATTGCAATGACACTTCCCTAGGCATTAGAGCCCCATAGATTCCACATGGAGGACTTCTGGGAAGATTTCCAAGATGATTTTGAAGTCTAGAGCCAGCACTTCATTCGAATGATGGAGAGGTTGAAGCTTTTAAAATTCCTGAATGACTTTTCAGACACCGGGTCCATAGTGGATCCCCAGTACAAAGAAAAGGGGATAGATAAGATGGCTCTCCCTCCTATAGATTGGGATGCCCAAGAGGGGCCAACCATTGAAGATATCACCTGTGACATGGTTGAGTGTAGCCACGCTTATTTCAAGAAGGCATGCCCAGTGAGTACATGTCAAGTTGGCCTGGCAGTGCTGAGATTGACCCCCGAGGCCGAAACTTCTTCACAGGGAGAGGATAAAGGAAAAATAAAAATGGGGACCCCATCACAAACCCCATAAAAGAATAGATGCAACAAATTCTAGTGGTCTCTCAATAAATGAGGATAAACTAATCACGCAGTTGGCCACCCTGGTCCTCATGACCAGGCCTGTTCGTCCTCCCTCTACCCCTTCACTAGATGCATTAATGGTCCAAGCAATAGGAACTAGAGTGGAAGAGGAGAAAGTGGCTCTAATGGATGTAAGGTCCCCTTTGATAACTAGGAGGAAGAAAAAGAAAACTAAATCTCAACCAAGGGCAGAGCCAGAGCTCGGGATGCCAAACATCCCAAAAGTACAAATTGTTTCTTCTAACTCACTTGAGCTGAAGAAAGAACCAGAGCACATCCTAGAGAGTCCCCCTCCCCATGATGAATTTGATGATGTGTTTAGAACTGATGAATTTGGAAATTTGCAGGGGGAAAACATACAGTCAGCAGAAGAAATCACAGCACAGGACGAACTCCCAGAGAAAGAACCTGCACAAAAGTAGGAAGCCTGGGCATAAGAAGAAAAGGGATAGGAATAGGTGGATACCTTTGAAGTCCTAGAGATACAGGTTACAAGGAATGAGGGTAGATAGACCCAGGATGAGAAAATGGCATCGGTTGAGGAAACCAGACCCATGAGAACAACCGTGACCCCAACTGTCGTGCTCCAAACACCACTCCCAAAGGTAACATTCAGGGAAGTGATCATAGTGGCTCAAACATTGAATCTCAGCCCGATGCCTGCCCCACCTCCAAAAAATACACCAATAGAAGAGCACATCCTAGAAACAAAGGCTAATGAACAGTAGCAAGATGAAAGGAACCCCG
The DNA here is from genome assembly GCA_018584345.1 of Thuja plicata. NCBI lineage: Eukaryota > Viridiplantae > Streptophyta > Pinopsida > Cupressales > Cupressaceae > Thuja > Thuja plicata. The sequence goes on from MU225078.1 coordinate 3,283,085, forward strand.
AGGAAACAGATGATGATCCTAACATTGTCAAGGATATGGACACCGGGGCACAAGATATAGGCACCACTACAGTAAGTATCACCAAGAAGGAGCCAAAAGTGGCTCACACTATTGAAGGGGCACAACAAGGTCCCGAGGAGAAATCACAAGAATAGATTTTGTCTGCAAAGCCACCCCTACCACCATAATGGTTGGTGGAGTCTCACAAGAGGAAGGCCCCGACGACACCTAAGGCCCATCTCTCCATGGCAAAGATGATGGCATAGATGTAGGACCCTCAAAAGACCAAGAAGGCCTAGATTGTTGGAAATATTCAGGACTAACAGAGTTACTGAGAGGGGAGGGGTGAATCAGTAACACTTAGAACTTTAAAACATTTCTGCACATTTATATTCTTTAACCATTTATACATCTAATCTACTGCAACCATGAAAATGTAATCATACATAACACATAACACAAAGATTTGGTAACCCAGAAACCTTCCAAATAGAAATTAAAACTGGGGTGGGGATGGTACCCACAAAACTTTGGTACTGCAGTATAAAGTTGGCCGGTTAAGGCTTACAATGATCACTTCTGATGATCT
>MU225078.1:3296753-3314669 GCA_018584345.1 Thuja plicata
AAAGCCACATGGGCATCCCTTACAATAATCTGTAGGACAAAGCCTCAAATAACCACCCAGAACTGCCCTAGAAAACACCATGGGCCTTCCTTAAATAGGCAATTTTCCACCGCCTGAGAAGGTTCTAAAAATCTAGCCATTAAGGCCGACTACCCTTAGAATTTAATTATTTTTCACTTTTATTACAAAAGGGTCGGCTTTCAATATTTAAAAAACATGAGATTAGGTAGCCCAACTTCTGAAAGCCATAACGTAGCTCCGATTGGCTATTATAACCACTTTTCAGAAAGGGGAGATCGCAATCTACAGTGCTTGATAAGAAAAGTGCTAGTCACCCAGGAGTTTGACCTCGATCCGGAGCCTCTGAGGTCCTGAAAATTGAGCTCAAAGGTTTTGCACCCTAAAATCTCAACAGTAAATCCTTAATAACTTCACCAATACAGATGATCTGGCAATGAAATTCAACTGGAATTCTTATATGACTAAGATGAACCTTCACCTGGAAAATTAGAACATTCTGAGTTCAAATGACAAACTTACTAAAAATAGTAAGTTTCCAAAAATAGCAGCTTTGTACAAAATAGCCCTTATTGAATAGAAAAACACATATTTTTGGGTGATGCAAGATTTCCCTTACACCCAAAATTCTCCTGCATCACTTCCCTAGGTATAGACAAAGCAACGACTAAGGCTGATGAGTATTCCATTACTGAGGTATCACTGGGGAAGAGAGGGAAATAGGGTGAGCTTGACCTGTTAAAAGAAGCAACCATGGTGGTGGAGGCCCGTTATGAAAAGGAGGCCCAGAAATGTAGGGTAGAAAAAGAAAAGAGTGCTAATCTCATAGGGTTGCTAATGGAGCTCATGCAACCTCTTACTTCTATTTCCCCGGGTGCCTCCGTGTCTGACATACCACTCCCTCAGAGCGACATAGATGCATTAAGGGCAATGAAAAGGAAAGCCCAGGAAGTTGATGAGTGGGTTGCAGAACAAGTGGGAAACATCCAGCGTTTCTTGGCATCCACACTCCCAGATTTGTACGCGGCCAACAAAACTCTACATCAGGCTGAGACTACTATCTCCATCTGGGAGGGAGATATCAAAAATTTTGAGGCATAGAAGGTCGAGATGGAAGAGCTCATCAGCATCGGGGAAGAAATTGTCTCCAAAGCCAAAATTTTAGGGGAAGATTCTTTTGACTTTGTCCAGACCCAGCACTCTAGACTTGACCTCACATTAGAGGTAATCAAGCAACTGGTAGGGGCTATGCGTGAAAAAGTCCAGGAAGTTTAGTATTCTTTCAATTTATACAAGTCATTAATCTCCAAGGTCTCCGGAGCTGATCCTTTTAGGACTAAAACATGCACTCTGGAGGAGTATGTCTTGGGAAAGTTTGACAAACTGATGGAGTCTCAGTATGGATCCCTGGAGGGAATGGATGGAGTGAAAATGGCAAGGCTCACTCGCATGGTACTCCAGGGTCATGATGCAACCAAGATGGCCGCAGAGTTCAAGCCAAATGTTTCAGACTTGAAAGAGAAATTGGAGGTGGCTAAATATCGATGGGTTGGTGTTAAGAACATAGACAAAGACGGGATTGCCTGGCTCCTGCAGACATTCAATGATACCAAGGAGAAATAAATCCCTCTAGATTCTGGAGATGATCAATCAGGAGATGTTATTTTTGTATTCTTTTAGTGACCCGTGTCCTAGTTCCCAAGGCTGACCGGTCGCTTTCAAAATAGTAATAAAAGGTGTCAGAAAATAGGTAATCACAACAAGGCACGTCGGCTCGATAAGAGGTTTATGACATATGGTCTTCCCAAGGCACCGCTTCAATGTTACACCTAGCACATCGGAGACAGGGTGCCACTTTCTCATTTATGAGGCATGTAGCCTCGATCCCCGGGGGATCAGATTTCTTCTCTTCTCCTACTAGTTCTCCCCTTAAGGCTGATTCTTCCACTCCTCTCTTCTTGTCTTATTCCTCTGACATGTCAGACCTTTTCCCTCTCAAGGTCTTTTATAGCGTGGTGCAGGTAGTACCTGTCACCAGAAAATAGTATTATATTGTAAGGTGTAAAATAAGGTAGGTTAAGTTTTAGGTCAAATGACGTGTATAAATAATAAGTTCGGCCTCATTACAAGGGTCGGAAAAATTGATGATTTTGCAGTCCATAGCTAATAACAATTTGTTTTTTCTTAGTTCTTAGTTGTAGAGCTCAATGTTCCATAGTTTCTAAGCTTTCATTAGTTAAATTCTCCCTTGGAGCCACCATTCTAATATGCACTAGTGCTTGCTGGAGGATATGTTAATGAAGAAGGAAGAGTTCTATCAATGAAGTTGTTAGTATTCTGATCTCTGGGTTAATGGTATTTTATGCTTTGTGTTCTTTATGTCCTTTGCTCTGATACTTCAAGTAGATTAATGACATCCTTTTCCTTCACTATTGATTAAATATGAGTTGATGGTTCTATATTTCTTCAGTATTTAGTGTAGTGTGTTAGAGCATTGTTGATGTTTTGAATGTTTAGTATAACTATAGGTAGATTAAATATTTCTAACTCTATGATATCTTCTTAAGTTTATTTATTAAGTGAATGTGCACTTGCAAGAAACCCCACTTACTTGAATCCCTGGAGAAGACGAGTTAAGATAACCAGCTATCCTCCTCAAACAAAACAATCACATTTCCCAAGTAAGCCTCCGTATTGTCGAGACTTGACTCTCACGTGTTTGGAGGCCCAGGGAATCTCATTTCCTCAGACAACCTTTATAGGCAAAGTTGACTGGTACCCTGGTACCTGGTGACAAATTACCCCTATTGGAAGACCCGGTCACAAAGTCCCGTCAACAATACCAATGCATGGAATGAAATATTTTTGTATTTTTATTATTTTTAAACATGAAAATACAATTAAAAAATGAACTAGATCTATAAATACATGAAATAAGAGAGAATAATGTGCAATTTTTATGTATTTTTACCAATACAAGTATATGAATGCATATAAGTATCATACAAAAATTAGATCTAAGAATAAAAATAAGAACTATGTAAGAAGAGTCAGGTTCATCAAAATGTAATGAAGAAAATAATATATAGGTGATTCACTAGGATGGATGGTCAAACTAGGAAGCCCACACCTATGTTTAATCTTACAATGGAAGGAATATGCTCCGCTAGGCTCAATGAGACTTAAGCACTGAATGGATGTAAGGATTCCTTTGTTGAATGGAAAATGAAAAGTGTAAATGGATATGAAAGATCCAAGGTAAAAATGGAAGGAAATATGAAATATTATGTATGAAAGTAGACAATAGACTGTAAACCCAATTTTGTTACCATATCTAGAAATTTGAATAACAACTAAACTATAATATAAATTTTACTTTGAAATGGAAAGATCAAGGTGACCTTGAGGGTATGGAGTGATTTGCAAGAATAGGGTGAGTCTAGTCACCTTATTCCTACAAAGATATGATAAAAATATTATAAACTCCCTATATCCTTTCTCGTAATTGGACCATCTGCCACCTACACACTAAAACATAGAAAATGTTGGTGGAAATGGATTTTCCTAAGTCAATACCTTGTTTAGGAATTAACCATGAAATTGAATTGAAAAGTACTTGAAATGAAAGTGTGTCGATATAAAGAAAAAGCTAGATCTGAGAATAAGATGTCTTATCCAATGATAGTACAATTGTTCATGAAATGAGATCACAAGCTTTGGTGCAATAGCATGAATCCAAAAATACCTATAAGGGCATAACAAAATACATACTTGCGTGATGATTGTTGAATGTTGCCACAATAGAGGATATGGAGGGATGAAACGCCTTGAATGGTTGAATTTATTAAATGCTTCTTCTTACTCCTTGAATTCTTGAGTTCATGAATGCTTTTATTTCTCAAATGCTTCTTCTTACTCCTTGAATGCTTGAGATCATGAATTATTGATTTGATTCCTTAGATCCCAAAACGAGGGTGGTACTCTTATTTTTATACCTCACAAAGCCATTTTGGGGCTCTAAAATTGAAGGAGACTGACATGAGTTTTAACATCCTACTAAATTTAAAAGATCATTGCACGATTTAAATTTGGGCCCGATTTTCCCTAGAATAGAACTCCCAAGGTACAAGTCGAGTTGACCTACCCCATTCCCACCTAGTCGTCCTATTCTAACAAATGTGGGCACAAATTTGGGTCGGGGGTCAATTTTGAAATGGGGATTACCAAAATGTATGCAAAACCAAGATGGAATATTAAAATAAATACACAAGGCCACCCATAATAAAATAGGGCCTATGTATGAAAGTGGTGATTGAATGATGAAATAATTAAAAGGGTGCACCTATAATTAAGGGCCCTTATATAAATTAAATTAAGAGAGGAATTATATTTAAATATTTCTTAATTAAATAAATATCAAATTCCTATGATGTATGGAAGAATGAATACACACTAAAATGGTGATAAGTAAGCATGGAATTGGACATTTTAGGAAATGTGTACAATTTACTATGCTAAAATTCCTATAATATTATTAAAGATGATATTAGTATAGACTAAAGGTGAATCAATATTACAACTTATATGGTACAAATAACCAATTCTCTTAATACCAATGTTGCAACTAATGGGCTATGAATAACCAATTATATTAATATCATTATTTGAAGGATTATAATAGTGTTATGAATTCCTTGTTGATTATTATAGCCAAGATCTTACAACATATTGAACCCTCACCATAAAACTAGCTAACTAGATTCTAATAAAATGTCATCTTAATTCCTAAATCCAAAACACCTCAGACATTTGTGGACTTTAGGCCTATCTCTCTGTAATGTAATATACAAGATTATTACCAAAGAAATTTATTTAAGGCTCAAACCATTGATTCCTAAGATTTATTTGCCACAACAGGGTGGTTTTGTCCCAGGTAGGGAAACTTCTGAGGGAGCTATAGTGTCCTTAGAAGTTCTTCATTCTATAGATTCACATCAAATTCCATCCTTTGTGGCTAAGTTAGACATGATGAAAGCTTATGATAAAGTTTGTTGGTCTTTTCTTATCAAAATTATTAGGAAATTTGGCTTCTCTTACCCTTGGTGTAAATGGATCAAAATTGTCTGTCTGGGGCTTCCTTCTCCGTTATAATTAATGGTGCCTCTTCTAGTTTTTTTCTGGGCCTTTTAGGGTGTCCTTCAAGAGGACCCTATCTCTCCCTTCTTTTTTATTGCTACGGAGGAAGCTCTGAGTCATACTATCTAGAAGCACATCCTTCTTTTAGATTGGAAAGGTGTTAGTATTCCTAGCACATATTTGATTATTTCTCATAATATTTTTGCTGATGATACTTTGTTATTTGGTAGTTCTTCCATTCAAGAGACAAAGTGTATTAAAAATGTTCTCAACCTTTATTCTGTTGGCTCTGGTTAAGTCATTAACCCTAGTAAGTCCAAACTTTATATGTTTTTTACTCTAGGCCCCATCCAGCAGCGAGTTGCGTCCATCCTGGGTTTTTCCTTGGATACCCTGCCTTCCACTTATCTTGAAATTATTTTTTTATCAAGTCAAGACAAACCTTCCTACTGGGAATCTTTTATTAATTGACTAAAGAACATGATTGCCACTTGGAAAGCTCGTTGGTTATCTCTGTCTGGTAGGATTCTGTTAATCAAAATAGTTCTTTCAACCATCCCTACCTACTACATTTCAGTCCTCCAAGATTCCCGATCAGTTATTTCCCACATAATGAAGATTATTCATGCTTTTCTCTGGACAACCAATATATCTTACAAGAAAAATATTCCCCTTCTCTCATTACAGACACTTTCCTTGGGTAAATCAGAAGAGGTTGTGGGGCTTCATGATTTAGCAGCTAGAAATAAAGCTTTTGGGGGAAAGCTGGTTTGGAGCATGTATTTGAAACCCCATTCCCTTTGGTGTAAGATCATGCAAGCTAAGTAATTATATTCCCCCAACCCAAGTAGAGTTTTTTCCATTTCTAATCCTCCCTTAGGGTCTCCTACGTGGAATTTTATGATCTCATCAAGGGAGGTTGTAGTCAATTTTCTGTCCTGGCAAGTTCATTGTGGGGATAATGTGTTTTTTACGTCAATTCCTGGAATGGCTTCCCCCCTTTGCCTTCTATTAACTCTCTTGTAGAGGTAATGAAAATCTTCATCCAATCTTGGGGTGACAAGTTAGTGAATTATGTAGATCATGTGGATATTCTTTCTCATAAGGCAGTTTGGAAAGATCCCTCATCCCTTCCATTATCTCTTGCTCATGTTAGGGAATTCAATTCTATCGTTTCTTCTAGAGTAGTTTTTTTATCTAATGAATCTGATAAATTAATGAGGTGTTCTTATAAGAATTGCATGTACTCAATTAAGGAGGGATATGATGTTATCCAACGGATGAACAAGAAGAATAGTTCTCACTAGGCTTTTCTTTTTTGCTGGGATAAAGTTGTTCTGCCTAAACCAGGGGTTTTCTCCTATCTTGCCCTACAAAATAGAATTTTAACTAGTGATAGATTGGCCAAATTGCAAATTTCTACCTTATTCAATTGTGCTCTATGTGGTGTAGATGTAGAATCTGTGGATCACTTGTTTATCTCTTGTAGCTTTGCATCCCAATGTTGGGCTTTTGTCATTAATAAGTTATCTATGGCCTTTCCATTACCTTCTTATTTATGGGAACTTTTCCAATCTTGGGTGGTTTTTTTTTCCAATTCCTTATTTGATAATTTATGGATTATTATCCCATCCATTGTTATCTGGTCAATTTGGTGGGAGAGAAATAAAAGGATCTTTCGTAAAACAACTTTTGATCTTTCCTTAGTCCTTTCCACCATTGAAAGGCACATTTATGAACATGTCAATAATGTTTTACTTCTTATTTTAACCCAAATGTTATCTTCTCTTCTTGGGATAGTCTGACTTTACTATCTTGGAAATCTTTGTCTCTCCCTTCCTCACTTATCTTTCCCCGCATTAGGAAAGTTCCCATTGATAGGTCCCTAATAAAATGGCAGCCTCCCAAATCCCCTTTCATCAAATTAAACTTTGATGGTTCCTCTTGTGGTAATTATGGTGTAGCAGGAATTGGAATCTGTTTAAGAGATCACTTAGGGAAAGTTTTGGCTCTGAAGGCTTCCCCCATTCCTGATTGTACAAATAACATGGCAGAGGCAACTGCGATTCTAGAAGGTCTGGTGTTAGCTAGAAAATTATCAATTTCTTGCCTCCATATTGAAGGTGATTCTTCATTTATCATTAATGCTTGTTGTAACACCCCAAAATTGGCATCTTGCAACTCTAACCATTTTTTTTGCATTTTATCAACCTTCTAAATCATCAAAGTCCTATTGTACTAGGAAATTCTGAGTTTTGACTGACTCTACTTAACTTAAGTGTCAAATGCAGAAAATCCTAAATCTGCATTAATCACGTACTATATTTAACTCATAAATATCAATTGGCTAAATAAACCCTATGATCGAATTAATTTAATTACAAATTCCTAGCACTTTAATTAAATTAAATTCACCCTTTTAGCTAAACTACATAAAAAAAAAAAAAAAAATTTGATTATTAAATAAATATCCTCATAAACCCTTCAAATAGTAGGGGGTAGGGGTGAAGGTGAGGGGCCGGGGGGCCAGGGTTCACAATACAGAATAATATATGCAGAGGGAAACTAGAATTAGAGGAGGGCTCCCTACTATTCTATGGGCATGCACAGGCTAAAACATGAATTCGGTCGGAGGTGAGATCATAAATGCACATTATAAATTATTTGAATAATTAAATTCAATTATTGAAATGAGGATATTTCATTTAATAATTAAATATTATTTAATTCCTTTTTATGTATTTTAGCTAAAAGGGTGAATTTAATTTAATTCAAGTGCTAGGACTTTGTAATTAAATTAATTCAATCATAGGGTTTATTTAGCCAATTAGGAATTAAATATAGTATGTGATTAATGTAGATTTAGGGTTTTCTATATTTGACACTTGTGATTCGATACTCAATAATGTATATTCTCCTCTTTTTTGAATGAGAACAAGAGAGTTCTTTTATAGAATGAGAGTCTAGTTAAAATGGAAAGTTTCCTTTGACAGAAACAATGAATTGTTGTCTTTTTGAGTGAATCAAGGAGTTAACTGATTTGTTGCACTTTTGAATCTCAGTCAACTCAAAGTTTCCATTTCTGAACTAAAGTGAGGATTTTGGAGAGATTATTTGATTAAATAATTGAAATATGACCTCGTAAATGCACTTTATCACTTATTTGAATAATTAAATTCAATTATTGAAATGAGGATATTTATTTAACAATCAAATATTATTTAATTCTTTTTTATGTATTTTAGCTAAAAGGGTGAATTTAATTTAATTAAAGTGCTAGGACTTTGTAATTAAATTAATTCGATCATAGGGTTTATTTAGCCAATTGATATTTATGAATTAAATATAGTATGTGATTAATGTAGATTTAGGACTTTCTACATTTGACAATTAAGTCAAGTAGAGTTAATCGAAACTCAAAATTGCCTAGTACAATAGGACTTTGATAATTCAGAAGGTTGATAAAATGCAACAAAATTGGTTAGAGTTGCAAGATGCCAATTTTGGGGTGTTACACTTGTGTTAAGAGGTGTATTGTTAATTGGCATATGAAATATATATTGCAACAGGTCTAGTATTTTATTGATTCCCTGCATAAGTTCACTATTTCGCATACCCTCAGAGAAGGTAACATTCTTGCGAACTGCTTAGCAAATTTGGGAAGTGACAAAGTTCATTTAGACACCTCTTTCTCAAATTGCTCTCTTGATATTTTCCCCTCCCTGATATCCATTATTAATGATGAATTATGTTAAGGTGTTCTTATTGATTTGTGTATGTTTTAATATTTAGATATTTCTCTAATCTCAGTAAGCCGAATTCCTTGGGACATATTTTGGGTTGAGATCAATACTTCCTCATAACTTCATATGTAAGTTGATGATTGATTTTTGTATGTGGTTATGAAATGTTTTCCTACCAAGAATATTCCATGAATAAATTAAATCAGCCTGTGATTAGACTTGTACCTCAACATCATGACATATGCAAATCTGTGCCACATTTTATTACAATTCATTGTGATTTTTGTGACACATTTTTTTATGATGCATTGTGTTGTTGGTTGTTTCTTGTCATCCCTCTGTTCTGCGTCATCGCAAACTCATGGAATTGTGTGAAATATCTAATCTTCTATCTTCATAGTTTGTGATTTGATGGTTAGGGTTTCTTCCCATCATGTGTGGTTTGAGTTGCAAATTTTGTACAGCCATGTGGCGATTTCTGTCTGTTTCTTTTGAGTCGATCATTAACTCCTGACAGTACTACTAGATTTTGATGGGATCTCATATCTTATGCTTAATTGCACATTAATATGTGGCTTCATGCTTGTCCTTATATTCTCCATTCTGGTGATTATTCTTTGCTTACTGTATTTTTTCCTCGTAATTCTGCCTTTGAATCCTATTTAGTATCTTTTTACCCTTCTATTTTCTTAACTGTTCGGTGAGTGATTATTGTCATTGTTTTCTTCCATTTATAGTCAAGTTGTGTTAAAGGATTGTCTTATAATTTCTGAACGCCCTAGTTCGGTGGTGAGTATTAGTACTCAGGTTGATTTTTGCTCTTCCTGCTCTAATTTATACATGGATTACTATCTGTGAAACTACAAAATCTTCTTTGAGGTGGAAGAGTGGGAACAACCCTATACTGGGTGCATAAAAGATGATATTTTGGCAACAATTTTCTTCTATGAACATCCTCACATTCGAAGGGGTATCAATAGAATCATCAGCCATGATATCCCATTCCCTTTTGGGAAATGCATCATATATCCTTCTCAAATCCTATTGTTTTTTTTTATCAAAATTCCATGACCTTCTACAATCTCCTTTCCATTTGAGTCTGATTGCTTCACTCTATGTGAAACTAGAGTTATTTGGTGGGAATAAACTTGGTAGGGCATTGCAAAATTATTATTAATGGGGTGGTGCGGGTCTTATTAGTGGCCTCTTTCACCACCACTCAGCCCTCAATCATCATGGAGTGTGCATGGTCCTTGAAAGCATTAAGAAAGGGCTTGAGTGGCAGTCCTTTAGGCCTATTAAAATGGCCTTGCAATAGTTTAATAGTTCTCTCACTAAGGAATGTGTGACTGGTGTGCATCAAGTTTTGTTTTCCATCCTAGATCTCCTTGAGCCAGATCCTTCTCCATCTTTTCAACCTGCTATTGTTCCCTCACATGCTTCTACGTTGGTTTCTCAAACCATCCCAGACCTAAACCTAAATCTCAGTGTGGGTGATGATAATACTCCTCTCGGTTCGAGGGGTGATATTGCTCTTTTCTTTATGGAAGGTTAATGCTTTGTTGTTGCAAGGTTGTTTTGTTTTTTTGGTTTTGTCTTTTGTAGGCTTGTTTTTGTGATGGACTATTGATGTAATTCAGCTCCCCGAGCATTCCACAGCCTTGGGATAATCCTTTTTTGATCATGGCTTATACTATGTATATTTCTCATTTATGGTTCAGGGTATTATGCCTATGAACTTTTGTATTATCTCTGGTCTTTTTGTAAATCCTTTGGGCCTATGTAATAGTTAGGATTAGGCTCTCGTAGAAGGGATTATTCTAATTCTAATTGTAAATAACCTCCGGCTAGCTGGGGAACTTATAATGTCTAAATTCTCTTTTGTATTTGAGTAATGATCAAGGTTTTTCTTTCTGGTTCTTTTCTCTAGGAGCTCTTTGAACCAGTTTAAAAAATAAATATATATAATATATCAAGTGGCACTGCCACCTTTTTTCCAGACAAAAAACTATTCTTTCTAATAATGTTTATATTTTATACATAGGAAGAATCATATGTTTATTCTAATGAGTAATTATATGAGATGTAATAAAGGTGACATAACATATAAATGAGGATTAATGAGAAAATAAGAATCTTTTTTCATTTTTTTGTTTGATTCATCAAGTCTCGATGTTTCAAAATTTAAGTAACCCTAACTATCCTTATAATTAGCATGAGATACATGAGGATTAGGGCACTATTTTGGAGAAATTTGAGACATTTTTTTTGAGATATAATTATTTTATCCTTTTCTACTATTAGGAAAGATTTTTAATTCGTAATGTCACTTATCACTATAGATTACTTATTTTGATTAATAAACTTGATTTTTGTAAAGAATACTAGATGATAAAACACCCATTACATGAATCCATGAACTTACTAAAATAATTTCATATGATAATAATGAAGGAATGATATGGAAGATGATGCTAAGAGTAAGTGCACCTAGAGTGATATGTAAACTAACATTATTTACACAATTAATGAAACTTACATCATAGTTTGAATATTAGAGTAATTAACGTATGGATCACATCTAGAAGTTATTTACCACATATGTTAAATCCATCTTTTCTATCCACTAATGAAAAAGTTACACTAGTGGCTCTATACCTAACCATAATAGAATATTCTATACTCATAAATTACATGTGGAGGTGATGGTTCACGAGGAAAAAAAATTGAATGATAATGTATTTCATACTCCAAATATACATGTCTAAGTGTAGAATGAGTCATTGGTATAACTAAGGCATGACAAATATGAATATGAATATGTTCAATATGAGATGAGAAACATGAAGAATCACATTCCATATGATATATACCTTCATTATTGATGTGTGATACTTCACAATAGATGGTACAAGTCCAACACATATATCATTTAATATAGATGATACACATGCACTATATGTATCCTTTAGAATAGATGTATTACAAGATGATTCATATGCAGAAGAATTTTTCAAAGGTAAAGTGCAATCAAAATCAATAACACACTATCACTCACAATCAAAATAGTATGCAACATATGAGTTTCCAATAAAGAAGACAAATTGATGATCATATCATTAATGAATAAAATTAATATTTTTAGTTTGTGATGAAGGGTACCCCCTAAAAACTCAAACACAAAACAACAACAAAGAAATAAATAGTAATGCAAAAAATAAACACCTAATTTTTATTATCAAAATGCTAGAGAATATATATGAGAAACAATAAAAGAAAGATGTAACAATAGGGAAAAGAGAAATTAGATAAATGAAATATAATGTGAAATAAAAATATGTAGATCTAATAACCCTAATTTTGGATAGAAACCCTAAAGAACTATGGTTTTGTGTAAGATTAATTGTATCCACAAAAATATATAAGGAAAATTATTTTTTCTTAATCTTATTATAGGCTAACAAAATAAAGTGCAAATAAATTAGCATAATTTATCTAGACTAAGTATTTATGTTGCTAGTATTTGAATACCATTCTAGAAATATAATACAAATATAATTTTAAAAAAAAATTGATTAGCTTTATAATTGATAAATGGATAGAGACAATTGGCATAGACCAAAATTTATCGTGTCTTGAGATTAAAAACTGAGTAGGTGGTGGTATAGTAATCACTTTGAAATTAAAATATTTTATAAGATTATGGAAGGACAAGTTCAATGGTATGGGGCCAATTCATAGTCTGGTACTTGTCCTTACTTACAAACTTGTTTTATGTAATTTGCATTCTTTCTTTCTTTCTTTCTTTCTTGATATTTGATAGATTGATATTATTTAAAAATGCCTTTGTGAGGTTGTTGATTTCTAGAAGAGGACATGCTCTATTAAGTCAACCATTCTAAGTGTGTATGCTTATTAAAAAGTATTGATATTCAATGCAATTTTTCATATAAATGTATCTATATAATTAGATTTCTCTTAGTGCATCAGTTAAACTATGCAATGCAAATGATATGTGGTTATTACTTGAGAGTATGAGATGATTGGAATGTATAGATCAAATACTTTTATATACAAGGATTAACAACATATTGCATAGAGTTGTGTTTAATCAACCCTAGATAGGAAGGAGAAAGATAGAAAATTAACTAAATTATAGTTTAGGTAAGATAAGTGTATAAGAACGAAGATGTCTTCACCACTACAAACTAATCCTTAGACATGAAAAGGGTTGGATTATAGTGAATACTAAGTAAATGGAAGTACTTACTTGCATAGCTACACTTTTTTAGTGGACATAGTGATTCTACATGAATATGCAATCATGTGAATAAAAGATGAATAAATATATAAGAATATATGTATTGAGTGGTAGATAATATAAGACAAGAGACTTATCTTTCCATAAGATAACAACATTTGTCAATGTATCTATGCATTAAAACACCACTTGCAATAAACTCAAAACTAAATAAAAATAAGACAGATAAACAAATTTTATCATTAATATATATTGTCACGCAAAAGATTTTAATAAGATTATAATAAGAAAAATTAGATTTCTACATATTTTGATAAGATTATAATGAACTATATTCATTGAACTCAATATGATACACATGAATCTATGCACATCATTATCAAGAAACTAGGAAAAAAAAACATAAGAGATGGCATTGAAGTCCATAGGAGCTCTCAAAAATTTTCAAGCAAAAGATGTGACAAAATGTAATAATTGTCCACTAAATGGATATGTCATATGTGGGGACCTTTAGAGAAGCAAACTCATCCTAAAATTCGTAAGAGATAGGTTTGCTTGGGCAACGACACACGTGCAAACAGTAGTATGTAGACTTCTATATGATAAATTACTCTCTCATTATATAGTTGACTTCCACATATTCGACGAAACCACTATATAATAGTAATTTTTTGGTTTGATTATTGATAGAATATGACCTTCGATTAAAATTAAAACATTTGACTTTATAAAAAAAATGGATAATACATTGTACCCAAATAATAAGATAGACCCATTCAATTACGTAGAGGTTGTAAAATTGAAGTTTTCAACTAAAGGTTTGAAGTCTGATTAAGCTAAAGGTAGACCTCTTTCATAGGGAGATTTCTCTAAAGACATAATAATTGTAAGGGAGGAAATAAAAGGTTGTGATAATGTTTTATAATATTAAAATACATTTTGTTTTTAGTTGGACAATAAAAATAAGTTTTTATTAATGTAAAATAATGTTCTATTTTGATTTTGATAAGATAATTTTTTAAAGTTAAATGAATAATAAGTTTATATTAAAAAAATATTTAGAATTTAAGGTTGAATGTCTATTGTATTGAAATGTATATATGATAAAGTAGTTTTTATATTTTAAAAAAAAGTTACCAATTTAATTTGTAAGCAAGAAAAATAAAATTATTTGACATAACTTAGGATGAACAAATGAAATAATTTTATATTTAGAATTAATGTGATTTTTATATTTGAAAAAGAAAACAAGTTACCAATTTAATTTATAAGGAGAAAAAAATCTTATTTAAATTTAGGATGAACAAATAAAGTTTTTTTTTTTATCATTAAATTTTAGATTTTTATTGATGATAAAAGAGAGAATTACATATTCATTTTAGAGTCCTTAGCTGCCATGACAAGCCTACTTGAAGTAAAGCCACCTAACCCCAACCATAACACTTAAATCCTACCTTATCTTACAGCTACTGTCACATACATTCTTCTACAAAATTGCCCATTCTTACAAAATTGGACAACACAACAAAATGGATCCTACCCATCGTTTGGACAATTCATACCAGTCTGACTAATGTTAAGCTATATTTACAAAAAAAAACTGTTAATCTTCATCAAAGACCTTCAAAAAAGGAGAAGGGAATCAAATAAAGCTACCTCCCAAATTGTCACAAAATTTGGCCTTATTATGCTTGCATATTTCTGACTCCAATGTCGAGCCCTCTGGAATGAACATGCCACCATAAGTCTTACATTTTCTCTTCCTTCCTCCACCACTAGCATGCTCCTTATCCATTTTCTTTGTCTCCTTTTTTAGTAGGAAAGCCATCAAAAGCTCCCATCCATCCCTGACAACATCCATGTTGACCTCTTTCCTTGTTGCAACACTCTAGACTAGAAAGGGTTGGTAGCTCCTCCTCGACCCTTCCACCAAATGCCAATACCCACTCTCCATCCTAAACCCTATGTTAGGATTAAGTAATACTAAGAGGGGGGTGAATCAGTATTACAACACTTTAAACTTAAACTTAATAAATTCCAACTTAACCAGATAAATACTGAAATGAAAAGAGCATAAACACAAAACACACAACTCATAACACCATGAATTTGTTGTCGAGGAAACCCTGGCCAAAGGAAAACCACGGTGGGGATGGTATCCATAAATATGTACTAAAAGTATTGTGTCCCTATTAGGATACCTAGCCCTGTTAGGAGTTGAATATTACATTAGCACATTTCCTTGTTAGAGGAATACCAAAACCCTGTTAAAGGTATACTGAGCTCATTACTCATACAATAAAAAATATGATTATGTTACAATGCTTTATCAAGAATGAACAATACAAGCATCTACTATGCTCAAGTAGTTCCAGTTGTAGCTTGAATTACCATCTGTCTGATTCTAACATCACAATGTATCCATTCATCTATTCACATCACATGCATAAAATCTCTTCCCATTCTCATACTTTGCTTCTCAAAAGCTCTTCATATATATATATATATATATATATATAACCTAGTCGACTCCCAAATACATTACAAAATAGAATTAATACTTATACAAAAATTAATTACCAAGTTGGCGATCATACACTATCAAAACATAGGTAATCCACAATCCGAATCCAACATAGCACGTTTGGACTTCACATTATACCCCCTCAATCATCGCAACTGTTCATCTGCCCTGTATCACTATTACTTTGTCTTCCCATGTCTTCATCATACTTTAACTTACTGCAATCAACACCAAAACATAAGTGACCTTAATTGAAGGTCATATACATCTCAAAATAGCTTCTCCTAAGCTCACATGTCTTTATTCATGATATACTATCTTTGCTGACCAAAACTGTAATGCTATACTCTGTAATTCTACTTTGTGTACTTAGTCATTTTGCAAGCTATAACTCCAAAACTATGTATGACACCAAGCGACCATTCATACCAGATGTATTTCCATAAATGACAACCCTCAAGTATTCTAGAACACTCTTGAATGAACCACTTTCCAACAATCTCTCCCTTTGGCATTGATGGCAACATAGTGAAAAATGACTAAGTGTCAATACCAACAAAAAGATATACAAAACACTCTTTATCTCCTTTACTCTATACATTTTTCATATCTTCTCTTCTCCCCCTTTGACATCAATGGAAAAGGTTTACAAAAACATAGAATACATAAAAAAATTGTGCCACTACTTATAAAAAATTATACCATCTTTAGCACATCTTGGAATCAGCTCTCCAAGATCTTCACTTCCTCTGACCAAGTCTTCACCAGTATTTGACTCACATGAATCAACCCATTCAGTGCAAAAGAAGATGTCTCTGCTGCCTTTATCTCGATAGGCATTTGTTTGATGAGGACCTGTAATGTCTTCTCCATGTCAGAAAGATGTGTCTCGAGAATTGATAACTTAGGAGTGATTAAACTCTTCAGCATACCAAGACTTCCCACAACTCTCCCTTTCTCTATATCCAAAACACGTAGTTTGTCTAATATCCTAGACACTTCTCTGTCTAACTCCAATATAGAGTGTGAAGAGGTCTCACAAGTGTTCATCATCTTGTCCATAGTTAGTCTATCCTTTGTTATTATTTCCTCAATATTCTTCATGTGTCTGATAGGATTTATACAGTAACTATATAACTTCCTTCCATGCGATACACAAATCCTTGCCTCAGATATGGTCTTGTTCAATATGCCCAAGTCCCATGAGATAAACTTGCATATTTCCTCCAACTTCTTCGCGAGGTACTTCTTCTCTGCTTTCTCTTCAACGATCTTCTCCAAGGAGTCATAGTGTCTGTCAAAGTCATCCAATACTTTGTTCAAGTTCTCTGCACTGTCCTTTGATTGGAAAGAAAAAGGTATAGTAGGATTTTGTTGACAGTATCAACTGCTCTTTCCATTACCCTTGTCTTCTTCACCTATTTTTACTCAGATATCTCTTTCACTGTAGCAAATGCGATGAATGATAGCTTCATAAACTCATCCTCATACATACTCTCAACATCAATGTTTAGAGTCTTATCTCCACTTGCCAACAATAAAGATGAAGAAACAAATGCATGAGTTTCTTGTTTCTCTTCAAATTTTTTCAATGTTTCCTTCAATGCTTCAACTTCGCTCACTTTCTATTCTTCTTTCTTTGCCATTTCTGGAACAATGTTTCCTTCTATGTTGGTATCCTTCTCAAAAGGTTCACTAACATCCTACAAAGTTACCAAAGACATAGACACACCAGAAACAAATAAATCTGGTTGCTTCACAATAATCATAAATTTATTAGTATCTTTGCCCATTTATTTGTGAAGACTTATTTTTGACATCCTTGATGATTCATCTCTTTGAATAGTTTTAGGCTTAGTAGTCTTTGGTGGTGAGAACTTCTCACGTTCAGTATCCATCAAAACCTTATCCATAGCCTTCTGTGTCTCCTCAATCACTTCATTGTACCATCTCCCCATTATATTTACCAATCTTGACTTAGTTCTTAGCAAAGGTTTTAAATCTTTTAATATCTTTTCCATTTCTTTGACAGAAACAACAGGTAACATGTCTTTAATTTCTTGTGCTCTGATTGTTTCATCTTCTATCTATGCTAACTATTTCCATATTGATGCAGGAGCATCCTGGGTGTAAGGGCAATCTTGCATCACCCAAAAATATGTGTTTTTCTATTCAATAAGGGATATTTTGTACAAAGTTGCTATATTTGGAAACTTACTATTTTTAGTAAGTTG
>MU225078.1:3314719-3352830 GCA_018584345.1 Thuja plicata
CTAATTTTTCAGGTGAAGGTTCATCTTAGTCATATAAGAATGCCAGTTAAATTTCATTGCCAGATCATCTGTATTGGCGAAGTTATTAAGGATTTACTGTTGAGATTTTAGGGTGCAAAACCTTTGAACTCAATTTTTAGGACCTTAGAGGCTCCGGATCGAGGTTGAACCCCTGGCTGACCGACGCTTCACAAGTCAAGCACTGTAGATCGCGATCTCCCATTTTTGAAAAGTGGTTATAATAGCCAAACGGAGCTACGGTTCAAAAGTTATGGCTTCCGGAAGTTGGGCTACCTAATCTCATATTTTGTAAATATTTTAAGCCGACCTTTTTGTAATAAAAGTGAAAAATAATTAAATGCTAAAGGTAGTCGGCCTTAATGGCTAGATTTCTAGAACATTCTCGGGCGGTGGAAATTGCCTATATAAAGAAGGCCCGTAGTGTTGTCTAGGGCAGTTCTGGGTGGATCTGAGTAATAATTCGAGGCTTTGTCCTATAGAATATTGTAAGGGGAATGCCCATGCGGCTTTGCATATTGCAATTCTATAAGTTTGTAATTCCACATTTGTGGAGATAATAAGAAGCCCATTTTCTATTCTTGCAAATTGTTGTTTCTCTATTTCTGTTATGTGTTTGTGGCATTAAGGGGGAGCACCCTTCATCATTTATTTACAACTTCTCATCAAGTTCTTCTGGTATACTACCTTCAAATTCTAACAAGTTCTTCTTAAAAGAAAACAAATGATTTATTACCATCTCTTCAATCAAAATTTTATCAGATGCCTCATACCTCTCATAGTATATGATCAAGGTGTTTAGCTTGCCCTGCTCAATTATCCTCTTTTCCAATATTTTCATGTCAGGCTTCCAAAGTTGTTTCACATCAGTACTCTTCTCTTCTACTTTATTTTCTCCTTTCTTCTCTTCTCTTCAACTTCTGTCATTTGTCTCTTAGGTGGAGAGTCCTATTTGGTGGACTTTGTGTTCCTTCTCACCAATTCCATAAGTTCCTCTTTATGCGATGTTCTCTTTTGTGGTGTAGGTGCAGTATCATATATATCAATCACAGTAGAAGGTGGACTGATAACCTTCTCAACTTCTGGAGGTGGAAGGGCTATAGGAGCAATGCTCGCCAACCCATAAGCTCTTTCTATCATCTTCTTTCTTACCTCTTTCATCTCCTCTATTTTATACCATCCTTGGTTGCTATATCATCTACCAAGTTTTCTACTTTCCTCTTCCTTACACCTCTAGTCTATTCTTCCCTTATCTTCGTTGACTTCTCTTCATAGGTACCCCATCTTTCTTCAGATGGATCAATTTTTGAGGATAGAATGTGTTCTACTTTCACAGTCAAGACCTCATAACTGACTTCATATCCTAGAGGATACCAACACTTCATCATAGGTTGCACTACCTCAAAGCAAACACAATTATTTTTAACCATGAAACATATTTAATATTTGTACTTCTCTACCAATGCCTTAGGGATCCTCATTCTTTCCTTCATCTATCTCTGCAAGATTTTGATCATCCCAAATAACTCACCATCAACCCATGTACTATTCTATCTTCTATAGCTCTATGTGATCTGGATTCCAATGGGTTCACTGTCCTTCCAAGCTCTAGGGTGCATACCAGGGAATTTATGTACAATATGAATATACATGTGTATTAATAGAGACCCAAACCTGAATGCCTTTGACTTATCCTTCTTGATTTTCCTTACATTTTCCAAAAATTTCTGATTTGTGAATTTCTTCTTTGATCAAACCCTCAATGTGCTTTCTTCTTTTTCTCTAAACTTTGTTCTCCTTAGGCTCTATTCTTTGAATGATGTATAAACAAGTTCTTTTGATTGACCTATACTTTGTTGTGTAAAGAAATGACACAGTTCCCAATAAAATCATCTCTGTATATTATTTAGTCGATTAACAATCTCACAATCACAATATATAGATATGTGATAATAGATATATGTTCCACAACATCTCCACATGCTCTCACTAAGTTCACAATATATTACTCCTCATAATTAGGGGCTGGGTAGATTTATGATGTTTTCTTCTAATGCTCCCCCTAAGGCCATGCTTGGCCATCTAGGTTGATGTAGCAATGTCTGTATCAAATGAAGACTCAGTAACATCTACTAACTCTCCCTCAACCAATACCTCACTTGTTTCTTTTACCTTCCATACCTTACCACTATTTTTATCTTCTGGTTTTCTGAAATGAATCTTGAATTCATCCATGTATTTTGCAAGAATCTTACCAGTATCACCAATGTTCTTCTTTATAACCATAGGCGGTGGTCCTCTTCTATTATCAACTCCATTATAGCTACAAAATTTATCTATATGTCATGGATTCTTACATTTGTAGCATACAGGAGGTGGTCTATTCTGATTAACCTTCAAATTACAATACTTTTCAATGTGCCCAAAGTTATTGCATTTGTAACATGTGATCTTAGCTTCTATTTCTTCCCTAATGCAATCTTGTTTGATTCTAGATTGATCAGACTTCATGCATTCTGCTTTCTTATGTCCATATGCATGACAATTGTTGCAATAGCCATCAAAATACTTTTAAGGAATTTTACTTCTGCAGTCTCTCTTCATGTGTCTAACTTTATTGCTTCCAAAATATCTACCTCTGAAGGGTCTGATCTAATCTTTAGGTTCTTCAATAGTATGTCTCCATTAGTCTTTACTTCTGATTTTTCTTCCCGAGTCTTTGAATATTCAGCTTCATTGAATCCAACTCCATTCATGTCTCCTTTAGGTGTCTTTCTATCTCTTTGTTCATCGATCAAGTCACTACTCATGTGAAGTTTCTCAATATGTTTCTTAGCCTCAACCATTTCTCCTTTTATGATCTAACTATATTTCTTTAATTCCATATATTTGTTCTTGTAGTGATCAAGTCCAGTCTTCATTTGTCCCATCTAAATATTAGCGTATTTCAAGGTTTCTTCAATTTTGTTTCTAGCATCCTTTTCCTATTAAATTTCTTTAGCCATATGTAGTGAAGTAGTTTCATGATCAAGCTTCAAAGTATCTTTCTCTTGTTCAAGTTGTTTTATCTGATCTGATATGTCATTTTCTGAATCCTCTTTTATCTTATTCATAAGATCTTGTCTTTGATTTATGGAAAGTTCAAGCTATTCTTTTAGTTTCTTCATTAATCCCTATGTTATGCTCAATTTGAATTTCAAGTCACCATTCTTTGCTTTAGCCTTATCAAGGTCTTTAAGTGTTGCTTCAAAGTTTTCCTCCAAACTTTCAGAATCCATCTTGATCTCCCTTAAGCTATTATACTTTCTCTCCAAGGGCCAAAAGCTATAATACCAATTGTTAGGATTAAGTAATACTGAGAGGGGGGTGAATCAGTATTATAACACTTTAAACTTAAACTTAATAAATCCTAACTTAACTAGATAAATAATGAAATGAAAAGAACATAAACACAAAATACACAACTCATAACACCATGAAATTTTGTCGAGGAAAACCTGACCAAGGGAAAACCCCAGTGGGGATGGTACCCACAAATATGTACTAAAATTATTGTGACTATGTTAGGAGACCTAGCCCTATTAGTAGCTGAATTTTACACTAGCACATTTCCTTGTTAGAGGAATACAAAAATCTTGTTAAAGGTATATTGAGCTCACTACTCATACAATCATAAATATGATTTTATTACAATTCTTATCAAGAATGAACAATACAAGCATCTTATATGCTCAAGTAGGTCCAGTTGTAGCTCACATCACCATCTTTCTGAGTCTAACATCACAATGCATCCATTTATCTGTTCGCATCATATCCATACAATCTCTTCCCATTCTCATACTTTTCTTCTCAAAATCTCTTCATATATATATATATATCTTATTACATTACCCATTCAGCTCCCAAATACATCAAAAAATAGAATTAATACTTATACAAATTGTAATTACCAAGTCAGTGATCATACACTATCAAAACATAAGTAATCCATAATCTGAATCCAACATAGCATGTTTGGACTATTAGAGCTTTTTCTTGCAGAATCTCAGTATAGAAATAATGCTTGACTCTTAGATTCCCAACTTTTGACTCATGCAAGTAAAATTCTAATTAATGAGGATTCATCCTCCTTATTTAAGCTCCATAGACTCAAGCAGGTGTACCTTCTATAGATTAATACTTCTCAGTAAACTTAGCAGTGGATCAAGGGTTACACTAATTTTCTTCCTGCATTTTACTACAACAATTGAGAGCACATCTTGCAGATGAACAAGACCAATCTTATGGAGATCTTAACAAGCCATACCATGAGCTTGGTAAAGACAAATAACAGTGAAACAAGGATTCTTGTCCTTCTTCCTTTTAGAGTTCTTGACTCAGGAAGGTTAACCTAATGATTCTCTCTCCAAGTAATCAACAAAGTGAATTGTATTCTTCAATACAATTGATTAGACCAAAATGTTCTTGATAATAGAAAATTAAATGATTGTTTATGTTTAAGATTGATGATGATAACTGCTTATCAAAACCTAGACCAGTGCCTAATCTAGGGCAAAGAGTAAATAGAGATATATATTCACAAAAACTAATTAATGGAAACACATATGAAGCCTAGATAGAGTGTCGTACAAAATATCTTCTCATTCTCACACCCATGTATAAAATTCTCACACTAATATCTAACCCTCTGGAACTACTTATAATATTTCCTCCCTCCTTGAAAGAAACTTACAAATAATCACACAGTTACCTTATAACTGGTTATTTAAAATGCCTTATAGATTAAACATACAAGAGCATAAATAGAAATACAAGAAGACATCATATATGTGAACATGAAACTCCATTGTATTTTATTAATATACTTCTACTTCAATACATTCAGATAGACAAAAAGCTTGAAAACTTGACAAAAATAAGAAGTATGCCTTGCAGTTGTAAATTCACCATCCTTTACAATATGTTACAACTTGCTATATATAGAGCACTATCCATCTTGGAATCCTTAAAGATCAAGGATGCAACAATCTTCAGATGGCTAAGATTAACCTAAAAAGTACTAAAAGACAAAATTACAGTTACAACTTCAGTCGGTGGAGAAGAAACACTTGAGTAGCTGATTTGAAATGATTTCAAATCTTTGGCAGTTGGAACCTCTATCCAAAGATATTTTGGGTAACCTCTTGAGGTTGTTGTGAGACCTAGTGACTGCTAATATAGGGGAACTTATACTATTCTTTATGATGATTATCCTCCCTGTGCTCATTGATCAGGTGTTAGGTGCCACTTTATTCTTCAAATATCCCATCCAAGTCAACAATTGGTGCTTTCTTCTTCTTTTTCTTGGTGATATTATCCCACTATGTAACTTCAGCCTCTGAAGGCCAATTAAATCCCTATATGCTCTCTAACTATATTGTTTGGCTCTCTCACCTGGCATCAGTTATGGCCTTGACATCGGTGACAAAATTCACAAAGTTTGTCTCTACTTTAAAATCTTCAACCAAGGTCTTGTTGAATATGTCCATTTCCATGACACTATCATCTGTGGTAAATTCCTCTTTAATAGGCAATAGAGTATCAAACTCATTTCTCCTTTCTTCTATTGATTTTATCTTGTCATCTTCTCCCTTGATCAGAGGAATAAATCTGTTAAAGTCTGGACCAAACATATTAATCCTTTCCTGAATTTGATTAGCTTTACCTTTGAAGAAATACAATGTTGTTCCAATTTTCTCAATCATCACTCCCACTTGAAAAACTATCTCTCGGAGATCTGTCCTATGTGGATGCAAGGTTTCCAACCTCTCAAACAGTGATCCCCTACCTGACCAAGTGCCAAAGTATGGTTCCAAAGTTGCAATGTGGCTTTTGACCTCTGTCCCTAGGCAAGGTAGCTTATAATAAGCCTTGTGTACCAAGCCAATTATATCTTTCAGGACATCAATCCTGTGCTGCAAGATTTTCCATAAGGCTTCCAAAGCCACTTTATTTTGATCCTTGTCAACTTTCTCTATTCCAAGTGGAAAAATTTATGTGTTTTCTATCTGAGCATCCAAAAATTCTTTGTGTGGAGTGGGGAGAGATTTGGGAGCCTCTTCTAACTTCTTTTTCAAAGTTTATACTTCCCCTACAATGATTTGATCTTAATTAAGCACACCTCTCTATCCTTTACCACAACAATTGACTCATCAAAGAGTCTTTTGTACCTATTTGACATCTACTTTATTTTTTCTTCATTGAGGTATGCAAAGTGGGTGAAAGCCTTGGAGATCTCTGAATATGAAGTATTGTGGATAGACCATATAATTTTGTCTCCATCCATCTTTTCTTCAATACTCACTAGAGATGGCTTTTGTGTCCTTGGAGCTAATGACCACATTGCTAAAGTCTGAGATCTGGGGTCATATCCACATCCTTTTATAATTTCCCCCACTTGAGTCTCAGAAGATAATTTAGCATTTGGTTGTTTTCTAATATGGTCAATTATTAATGTTGAAGCCAAATCCCACCCAAGCACAAGTAAAATTCCACTAGATTTTACTAGTTGTCTAGCCTCTTTAGGTGTCATGGTCTTTGTTTCAGGGTCATAAGCTAGCAGGGCTTGTAAGGCTTCACTTTGTGTGGGCCCACCCTCTATCAATTGAAATTGATCCCCCACCTCTTGTTGCTTCCTCCAAATCAAGAATTTTTTGAATTCTTTTATCTTAATGAAGGCATCATCACCGAGGAACTCCTCTTGATGGAGTTCTTTCTCATATTGAAATAGCTGAAGGGTCAATTCAATTTCTTCTTGTACATCCTCTTTTAATTTATTTCCTTCTTTGATTGTCTTCCTAAGATGGTGGTAATACTATTTGTCACCACTAATTAGGGAACTTACTTCATCCCTCTTCTTCTCTTGTGTCTTTTCTTGAGAAGGCTCCCCTGATTCTATCCTCTGTTTCTTCCTTGGGGGCTCATTGGTTACCTCAATATCAGGTACCTCAGCAAGGTTAACCTCTATGTTTTTTTCTATTACAAGTGGATGATTCATGTAAGGAGGGCCAGGTACTGTGTATCCTCCATCACTATCCTCTTCATACTCAATGGAAGAATGCTTCTCAGGGCCTCTCTATTTATCTTCAATTTGGCCTTCTAGTTGATTATACAAAGTATTGTATGAATCAATAATCTTAGAAATTCTTGCCAAATAAGGCACTTTTGGGAAAAATCCTCCAAAAGGAATCCATTCCTTCTTTATCTCCTTCTCCAAGTATACAAGGTCCTCATACTTGGTAACTCTAGTGGATACCTCTTCATCTTCTAGAATATTTATGATAAGGTCTTCTTCAATACATTCCTCATGCTCCTTGATAATAGGGATGCTTGGGGTTAGAAAATTTTTAAAATTTTTAATGAAACCTTTAGGATCTATATACTTGTACAAGGCCATGCTCATCCTATATTTCCCAATCCATCTGTTCATAGCATTCATGGCTATTTTCCCAATAGTGAAGTTACAAACCTTGAACTGCCCGGGGTGAAAGTACCCATTTTGTGGGGATCCAAATGCTCCTTATCTATCCACATTAACTGCCAGATAAACTCCATTACAACTACTCTTGGAGGCACATATTGTGGAAGTATGTATGGGGGTTGGGAATATCATTAAACCCTAATCAAAGTAAAGGTTTTTTGACAGTATAAATCTCCCCAATTATGATCTCATGCACATTTTTTCACATATTGGCAAGGTCTAAGAAGTTGTAGCACCTTGATTGGCAACCTTGTTAGATTTAGACATAATAGACCTAAAAGTGGATATGCAATCTAATTCTGAAAACCATATAACTCATTTTCAATTAAAGTATAATTCCAAACCCTAAGCCAAAGTTGTACAGGGTTTGGTTGGTCGTGGA
This sequence comes from Thuja plicata, assembly GCA_018584345.1. Lineage (NCBI taxonomy): Eukaryota > Viridiplantae > Streptophyta > Pinopsida > Cupressales > Cupressaceae > Thuja > Thuja plicata. The sequence goes on from MU225078.1 coordinate 3,322,639, forward strand.
ACTGCATCCTTGGTCTCAAATTTTGTATGTCCATGTTATTGATGTTGAAGTACAAAATTAGATGCATTAAAATAGAATAATGCATGAACTTAGGGTTGGATGTCTTATGGATATCTATAAGGCCTTGATGCATCTTGTCAATGACATATTGAATGTAGTCAAAGTCAGTATTGGCATGTGAGTTTTGAAGGTCCAAGATAATCATTAGAATATCTGCAGGCAACCTCTCATTGCCCCCATCTATTCCCAACACCCTACACAACCCATAAGCAATATACTTCATATATAAGCTCAAATGCTTATAAAAATATGGTGCAACAGAATATGGCAAGGGAGCTATGTAATTTCTATTTGATTTGGGCACATGATCTTGGATCAACCTGCTGACAATGGTAGCCTCCCTGACATACTTATTCTGTAATTGGTTAAATAAATCTCTGTGGTACAAGGATGATAAATATCAAAGGCCTTTATGAAATATTCCCTATCCAAAGTGACTAAAGTTGTCCCATCACTTTTATTGATAGTTCTAGAAAGAGAATCATACTTTCTGGCCAGCTCAATCAACAGGTCTACATCTACGAAAATGTCTGGGACAATCAGCTTAGATAGACCTAACATCCAAGAGTTTGATATGGTAATTTTGTTATCCCTATTAATATAAAAGTAATTTTATAAATGATATCCAGAAACCCCAGGAGTATTTGGATCTCTATAATTTGACATATCATCAGAGAAAAGTTGATCGTTTACCTTTTTGTTTTGGTTTGTCCCAGGTAGAAAAGCTAGGAATTCATTAGAGTATTTTCTCTTCACTTTTTTCTCCTCTTATGTATCTCTACTTCCTCCACTAGTTGAAGCCCCACTCGGTCCTTCTTGGCTCATCTTTGCTGATCTTTTCTGAACAATTATTCTCTCAGACACATACTTCTCCTTATAATTCACTCTAAAACTCAAGCAATTCTTCACTTCTAAAAACTCTAAAACTTATGGAATTTATTATTTCTACACTCTAAAAAACTTTGGTAATCAGAAATGTACAAAGGCTGCACCTATTTATCACTGAGAATTTAATGCACTAGTCTAGTCAAGGACCTGGAAACCATTACTCAATCACTTTTTTCATAACTCTGCGTGCCTTGACATCAATTTTTTCCTAGCTGTGGCATTTGAAGTTGGCAAGTAATCAAATTTGAAAAGCCCAATTGGAAAAGTTATGAGTAATTTTTTAGTTTTAAAACCTTATTATATGCGAAAAGGCTTTAAAATCGATATGATTGGTTGGATTTTCCTACTATTTCATAGCTCATCCAACTTCTTGTACCCTATCAGAATATTTCCTCTTTAATAACCTTGATTTTTACATTTCTTTCCTTAACATGGCATGAGAATAAATCCTTGTGACTTTACTTTACTTTTACCATAGTTTATCTAGAGATTGCATGACTATTTTATCTCCAAGTGGCTGAGAGTTTAGCTTGACTCAGGTTACGTCAAGAGATTTAGCACCCACCACATGATCTTCTTCTTCATCAATGGTCATCTGTAAGTCGTTAGAAGATTAGCTTAACTCTAATCCTGTTATGAGATTATGCACTGGCCAATAATTTTAACCCGACTTTGCATCTAATTTACCTCTTAAATCTGAGTAATTTATTTCTTTTTATCTATGAATCACTGAATAAACTTGACTAGGCTTTTGTTTTAATCACGATCACATTTGGAGATTCAATGACTATAAGATCTCCAAGTCTCTGAATATTTCTCTTAACTCAATTTTCATCTGAAGACTTAACTCTATCTGTTCATCTGATGTGAGATCTATGATCCTCATTGAATCTCTGATCTTCTATCTTAACCTTGAGTTTGTTCAAAGATCACACAATAAGGAAAATGAGTAACCATGTTTTAGCTCTGAATTTATCTGGAGATTGCACGACTGAAGCTATCTCTAAGTCGCTATACAATTTTCTTAACCCTGAGTTTATTATGAGATTTGACAAACACCACAGATCTTTGAGCCACTTAAACATATGTTTGCATCTTAGCCATTATCTCTTTATTGTTGAATAATCTTTGACATTTTGACTTCTTCTAGTGATTCAGTGCTAGCCATAAGATCTAATCTTCATCAATGGTTAAGATTCACCTGCCGAAAACTTAAACTAGCTTTGATTTAACCACGACTAACCATAGTTTATTTGGAGATTCATCAAATGAATGAATCTCTAAGTCGGTGAATAAATCTTCTAACTTGGGTTCTATTTGGAGATCACATGCCAGCCCTCAGATCTTTTCTCAATCAATGATCAGTGTTAAGTCTCACAAACTTTCTTTACTTGATCCATTCTTCTCGAGATTACATGGTAGCCCTCAATTTTTCTTTAATCCAATGGTCTGTGCTAAATCTCAAGACTTTTCACTTAACTACACTTTCATTTTGAGATTAAATGCCATCCATGTGATCAACAAAGAATCTATGGTTCTCTCTAGATCTCTGATCTTCTATGTAGTTCATCAATTCTTCATGAGATTATGCACCTACCCTTGATATTTCTTTGATCCAATGTCCTACACTGAATCTCAAAATCTTTGACATAACCCTTCTTTCATTCTGAGATCACACGACTGAGAAAATGAAATAACCATGCTTTGACCTTGGTAAGATTGCAATATTATGTGACTGAATGAATCTCTAAGTTTGCCAAAAGTTTTATTAAATCATGAGTTAATTGGGAGATCACACACCAACCACAAGATTTAGACCAAGATCGACCCCCTCCGCTTAATCTCACAATCTTTGAGAGAACATTCTTTTCTTCTTGAGATTGCATGAATAAAGTTTGCGCTAAGTATCTAGATCAAAAGGAATATTCAGTCTTGGTTACAAGATCAAGCGACTAAGCAAGACTCCAAAAGGGCATGTGACTTAAAACCACATAAGTTACTTGACAAAATTAACTTCAAATTAGAACAAGCTATGAAGAATTATAATTTTTGCACAACAAGGACATAAATGACCTAGGGCTTAGGGATTCAAAACATTTTTGAACTCCATTGCTTGAAAAACAAGCACTTGAAAGAAAAATTGATGGTACTCTGGAACAAATCTTGACATTTTAATGCACAAACTGACATTGAGAACCAAATTTTTTAACAAGACTCAGAAAAATAGAAATATATCCAACATGGACTTCACATTATGCTCTCTCAATCATTGTGACTTTTCATCCCCCCTGTATCATTGTTACTCTGTCTTCACATGTATTCATCATAATGTAACTTACTATAATCAACATAAAAACATAAGAGACCTTAATTGAATGTCATATACATCCCAAAATAGCTTCTCTTAAGCTCACATGCTTTTATTCATCATGTACTATATTCACTAACCAAAAATGTACTGCCATACTCTGTAATTCTGCAAGCTATAACTCCAAAACTGTGTATGACAACAAGAGACCATCCATATTAGATGTGTTGCGATAAATGACAACCCTTGAGTTTTCCAGAATACTCCTAAATGAACCACTTTCCAACATCCTAGACCTGGTTCATCCATCCCCAATATTTTTACCAAATAACCCATCCATTGAGGCTTAACTATCGACCTCATCACCCAAAGAGCCTCTTCTTTTGTCCCCAAATGCAACACCTAAGAAAATACTGCCAATAATATTTCAACATCAAGACGTTACTGTCACTCTATTTTCATAAAATCTTCCTTTAAAAGGATGTCTAAAATCTGTATGAACTTCAACTCCTTAAAATAAATAAAAAACTCTTTAGCCTCCTCTAAGATATCTTCCCACAAAAGGGTTGTTTCTTGTTTGGAATTTAAAGGGAGATATTTGCCTCCATAGCTACCAAAAAGCCACCAAATTCTCACCTCTTCTCTCTGCTTCTCTCTGCACTCTTCAAATACCTAACTAATAATATGAAGTTAATACCATTTATTATTACTACTAGTTGGTATTCTAGAAACTTCCCACCAAGAAATCATATTTTCTACCCACCACATCTTGCCTTATAATTTCCTCACATGCATCATTAAATTATACCACCATCCTTACTTTTGAGAAGTACCCTTTTCCATCATGAAAATTGATGAATGAAGTAATTAGTCCCATTAATGGCAAGTGAGGTGGATACATTATGGAGCCTTCCTTTCAAATTTCAAAAAATCAAAAAAGATTTGAAATCATTAGTCGTTAGCCAATTAATGGCATAGTAGCCTTCCATTTAGTCATTTCTTAGTCCCAATCAAATCTACTTCCTCCTCCCAATCTAGCCACTTCCCATTAATACTATTAAATTCCTGCATAACCTCTTCCTTCCCCATCTCGGTCAATTTGACACCCAGTTTTGACATGGCATCAACTTCAGAATTTCCTTCTCTTTTCACATGTATAAATACCTTGAAACTATCAAACTCCTCCAACATAGTCTTGATATTCCTTATATATTTATTCAAACCCTAAACCTAGGACTCTCCTTTGGTGATTTCCATAATAGTGATCAATGATTCAACCTCTAAGTGTAGTTTCTTACTGTTGAATTTTTTAGCTTTCTGGATGGGAACAAATGCCACTTGGATTTCAATCTTGTTCATTCCCTCGATGAGTCTCTTAGCCACAATTTCTAAAGTGTTTTTTGTATCATTTTTAATAATATAACTATCCCCATAGGGACCTTGGTTACCTTTAGAGGCCCCATAAAAACTAATTTTAACCCAATCTTTCTCCAGTTTCATCCACTTTTGAAATTCCTCCTTACCCTTGGAAGGATTATCCCCCCAACCCATGAACGGGCCAAAAAAATAAAGCTATTTCATATTTAGGATTTATTTGAATGGAAGGAAGTGGGAAATGATAAATAAATAATTAAATTAATAGAGACATATAGTTTAAAATCTATGACAAGTCTTGGATATTGATTCATTATTAATGTAGGAATGTCAGTGATGCTTACATGAATTCTTTCAAATTAGTAAATGATTTGTCTATTAGTTTAAATCATTTCATAATTGTGGCTTTGATCTAGAACATAAAAATGTAATATTGAGGATTAGTTATTAGTTTTTAAAAGAAATAAAAATAGGAATAGACAAGGCTCTATTTGTGTACTCATTAGTAGAAAATACACCATTTATATGTCTATTATTACACAAAGGTCACTCTATTCAAAGTAAGCCCAAAAAATAAGGGAAACAGACTAGTAAATTTACTTTCACCATAAAAATATTCAAGGAAATGAATTTAATTTTAAAAAATAATTGAAATAAGTCTTGATATACTTATTATTCTTGATTAAATATTGTTCTAGAGGATCAAATTACATATCGTTGGTGTGTTTAGGTACTGCACTTATTAATTTCTTCTTCTAGCTTCTAAACATACATGTAATTAAGTTTACATAAGAACAACATAGGAACATTAATGCAGGTGCATCCTTGATCTATTGGATATCTTGCATCATTCTATGAGATTGGGTTATAGTTAGCATTTTGTGCATTTCTCATTATGGTTGGTCCAGTTGGTGCTTTAGTTGTTGTGCTCATACTAGCATGTTCTTGATAGTGCTTTAGATTCTTTTTTGTGATCACACCTTATTTGGTGTTATCTTGTTCAAGATCTGGAGCATTCTATGATTGGGCAGTGTTCATTTTCCTGTTCTTCTAATTGGTTGACAGTTTTGGGTGTGGTCAAGTTTCCATGCAAGTTAGGAGTTGCGCTCATGGATTCTTGTTCATGATTTTTCTTGGATCATTCTCCTATGATCGCATCTCCTGGGGTTGATCATGTCTCAAGATTCCTTTCTATTTCTAGTTGTGGGTAACATGTTTGTGACTGGCATAGACTTACTTAGAGATTTGTGTTGCGGTCAAGATTGTGGAATTCTTAGCCATTGTGATCATAGCATGCGGATCATGTTTCCTTCATGGATTATTCCATGTGATCACTTCTTCTTATGTTATATTTGGATAGGTTTGGACCTATATTTGTAATACATTTCCTTCTTTGGGGAATATTATTTCTTGATCCGACTTGTGGTCATGATTTTGTATAAAAGTAGGGCTTGGTTTTGTGTTAGGGAGTAAGTTAAGGGAGTTAGTAGAATGAAAAAAGGTAGAGCAGTGGGATATTGACCTGAAGCTTGCAGAGATCTTTGTGATAGATCTTAAAATTGTTCTCTTTGTAGGTGTTCATAACCAAGAAGGCTTACAACCTGACATGTATAGCTAAATTATGATCAATAAAGCATTTCTTGCATCTTGTGGAGTCAAAATATTTGTTGTTTTTGTTGTGTTTAATCTTGCTGAAAGGTTAGACATCTCCTTTGGGGATTCTCTCACCTTGGTGTTGGAAATAATGGGAAGTAGTACTGAGAGGGGAGGGGTGAATTAGTACCTCTAAAACTTTTCTCTTTTAACCTTTATCCTTATGTAATCAAATATTTTCTTTACCAATCATATCTGTTGTTCTTTCTTTATGCATGTTATATCAATTCACAATCTTAATTGTATGTAAATATTCATAGAAACATTCGTGAAAGTAATATCGCATAACACAAGATATGGTAACACAGAAAACCCCTGTTAGAAGGTAAAAAATATGGTGGGGATGGCACCCAAAAAAACTTCACTATCTACAGATTGGAAGGGGCTGGTTAAGGCTTACAATTTTGATCACCTCTGGTGATCTACCTTGTTAGGAGTATCATGTGGAGACTAGTTAAAGTCTACTTTGTTAAGAGATTTAGCAACACTATTTAGTGTGCTCTCAGTTAAGAGATTTACAATAGGAATGTTAAATCTACTATTGGTGATTACAGATCCATTCAAGATTAAATGTATAAAGTATCACCTAATGTGATTGATTAATACCTCTGTTTCTCGGTAGCCTCTGTTCCTAGTTCTTGATAACCAAATTCACCTTTTGTTGTTCTACTTCTTGAAAATCTCAATCTGATCCATAGATGTGCTCATAGGCTACATTCATCCTCTCATCCATGATAATGAATGATTACATCATCTATTTATACACTAGATTGACCTAATAAATTTTCACATATTACAAAGTAAACTCTATGATCAAAAGTTTAAAACTTGACCTTGATCTCCTAGTCTACATGTTTTTAATTAGTTAGATAGATTAAAACAATTACAATAATGTTTTGATTAAGTCAAAATAGTTTTTACAAGGACCTCAAACCTTTACAAAGTATTAAAGTTCAATAGGTTTTACAAGGACCTAAAACCTAAAAAGAGTTTAAAATAGATATTCAACAAAGAGTAGATACAACTGTGCCAAGGCCCCCAAAAAGGAAAGGAAACAAAAAACACACAGCTGAGCCAAAATTGTCCCACAGAAACATCATTAAAAATAGGAACAACAAAAATCCCCTAAGGGACAACAAAAAGGAAAGCTACATTCCCTACACAAGTTCCTCTGCTTCAATGACCATAACCTGCATGTTGCTGACCATTTCTTTTAGTTCCACAGTGTCTTTGTCCTCCTTAGGGTTGTTCTTATTTGTACTAGCTCTGGTGTATGAGCCCTGGCCAATAGCTTCCTTTATCTCTCTGTAATCTTTATCCTTATTATCATTTTCTAGTTTTTCCATCAATATCTGCGCATGGCCACAGTAAGCTTTGAGACTCATCAAACATTGCTCCCCTATTTTTTTAACCATGGCCTCCAATCTCTCCACCTTTATAGTCAGATTCATGATCTACAGAACACTATCATCTTTCTCAGCCCTATCTTAGATATCTTTGATTTGTTTCTCAATTATCCCCACTTTATTAACTAACTCCACTTGGCCTTCTGAGTTCCCTACAACTTCTTTCATTTCATCTAGACATACAGCCACTGGTTTTTCCCCAATCCCATACTTTTGAGAATATTAATCTCTACCTTCATAATATCTACTTGTTTTTTCAAATTATCATTATCATCAATCAAATTGCTTACCGGGCCAGTGAAACCTACAATGCAATCTTTGTTGTCTGCAGGTACTTGATGCTCCCATGTGTCCACATTGTCATGGTAGTCATAGTACTTTTTCCTAGAATCTTTATATATCCTGGTGTCCTTATCATCCTTCATATTTCCTCCCCCCTACTTATTTTATTCAGTTTTCTCCCTAAGGCTTTTGTCTTCAATGTTCTCACCTTTTCTCTCCTCCCTGTTTTCCCCTCTGTCCTCTTCCTCCTGATTCTCCTCTGTATTTTCCTTCACTTCTTCCTCATCTGAGGTCAAATCAATTATCCTCTTACTAGAACTTGTATGGGTAATTTTATCTTTCTCCTGGCCATCCCCACATTTTATTTTCTTTATCTCCTCCTTTTTCACCTCCTCAGTTTCACTCTCTATTTCTGACTCAACAATCTGAGTCTTCTTCTTTGTCAACTTTTTACCCTTTTTCTTTCTTCTTTCCTCTAGAATATCCTCATCACTATCCTTCTCTATTTCAAAACCTTCAGAATAGGGCTTCTTCTGGTTTTTCCTTGCTGAAGCACCCTTTCTATTAGTTTTAGGGGTTTTAAACCCTTTGGAATCCTCTTAACTATTAGTTTCTTCCCCATACATACTTTCATCTTTGTCCCCTTCTATCTCTTCTTCATCCTTCAAAATATTCTTCTCCACAGGCCTTTCCACTTTCTTAGTTTTTAGCACTTCATATATGAGTAGCATAAGCCCTTGGTGGGATGCATGATCCCCCTTCGGATCTTTCTGTAAACTAGTAATCATAGCACCTAACAAGCTAAGTAGATAGTATGGTAAACTGAATTTAACCTTGTGCCTAAAATGATTTAATAACATGAAATGGTGTCCATATGCCCTCATGAACCTACCATCAAGGATAACATAATTGATGATAAAAAAAGGACATACCTCCAAGGTCTAGAAATACACTTCAGATTGTGATAGGAAGCATCAATCTTGACCAATTTCACCTTTTCCTTCTCATTATCCAAGAAATTCTCCCAGGCTTTATCTGAGATAAGTCTATCTCAATAAAACTTAATACCATCCATTTCCATGCCCGTAGCTTCTGCAATGACCTCCTCCGTAACCTCCATATACTGATCACCAACCGAGACTTTGCCCTCTTTCTAGGTTTTTGTGAATATCCTATTGATTGAAGGATTCTGACCATGGAACCATTCCAAAAAAATATCCAGCCCACCCTCTTTCACAATTTTCCACACTCTGTTCTATTTTTTCCAGTTTTTGTAGTTAACAGGCTCAACCCTTTTCTTATTTTCGCCCATTTTCTTCCTTTGGTTGCAACAAATTTTTCTATTGTCACTATTGATAATGCCAGAATGAATTTTATGCAAAACCAAAAAGACCCAGAAATCTTGCCAAATCCAACTCACAATCATCATAGGGTACTTACACCTTCGAAGGAAATAAAGACACATCACCTCCGTATTAATGATTTTAAAAACGCTTACCATTTACAATTATTTTGCTGAGGACTCCTCAATGGATCACTTTCAAGCAATAATTTTGCTTGAATAGGCACATCATTTCCATCATTCCACTGTGCCACCTCATCACTCTTACAAGCTGTATTAGCCTCCTAGTCAACAACTCCATTTGTCTCCCGATAATTATGTGTGATAACACAATTTTCAAAAGAGAAAATAATGTCTTTGGCTTTTTCAATGATATTGTAAAGTGTCCATGAAGCAGGGGTGTCATTATTTAAATACTTGACTATGTTGAGAGAATCCCCCTCTAACCAAACTTTAGTGCTACCTTTCTCTTTTGCTAAAATAAGACCCTGAAGGGCCACACAAGCTTCTGCAAGATGATTCATTTGAATACCAATGGGAATGGCTTTTATACATGTACAGACACCATTTTCATCTCTGATGACAATGCCACACCCTGCCACCCCAGGGTTTCCTTTACAGGCACCATCAAAATTGATTTTCTGCCAGCCTTTAGGAGGGCAATTCCATCTAACATCCTCCCTTTTTTCTTTGTTATCCTTTTTTTAGTATTGCCTTTGATTTTCCAATTTTTGAACATGGTAATATCATTCTCCTGAAGAGGCTCCAACACTCTATCTTGTATCATGAGATTTTATTTTATGGCTCTCTTAATCTTATAGAAATCATCCTTCTTACTTGTCATTTTATCCCTGAACACTCTATCATTTCTTTCTCTCTAGACCCCCCCGCAAACATGAGGAAGGAAAAAATTCTAGATCTTAACAACAGTGTCATTCTTTGAAGGATAGATCAAAGATTTAAAAAGACTCTCCAAATTAGCAGGTAAAACCCACTCAATATTAAGGATCTGGAAAAAAAAATCCCAAATATTTCTAACAAAGGGACAGTGGATGATGATATGTTCCACACTTTCCTCTTCTTTCTTGCATAGGTAGCACTTGTTAACAATAGTCATACCTCTAATTCTGAGATTATCAGTCGTCAGAATTTTATTTTGCATCAATATCTAGAAAAACACATTACTTTTAGGAATGAGGTTTTTATCCCAGACTTTTGCCCAAAAAGGCTCAATAAGGTCCTCACACTCCAAATGGTATAGAGATGAGACAGTTAAATTACCATCAGTGCTATGTTTCCATATAATCCTATCCTCTTCCTCAATCAGATTGATTGAGTTGAGAATATTGTTAAGATGTCCCAATCTAATATCAATGACAGTTAAATCTTTCCATTGATCCCAATCCTAGTAGTCTTCCACTTTCCTTCCAAAAATGAGATTACATTGATTCTCAAAGATACCCCATTCAGGGCACTCCTTGAGGGGAGAATGAAGAAGCCACTCATCTTCCCAAAAAATAACCTTGCTCCCATTTGCCACTTTCCATTTAATTCATTTTTTGATTCTGTATTTATTTTTCATAACATTTTTCCAAATGAAAGAACCAACACCCTCCCTGTCCTCATTCAGAAAGGCATCAAGATTATGCCGATCCTTACTATACTTATTATCCCATATTAAGGTCCATTCTCCTTTAAATTTATAATATCTCCATATTAATTTAGTAAGGAGGTGCTCATTCAAGTTCTTAATTCTTCTTAGCCCTAAGCCACCTTTTTTAATCAGATGACAAACTTTGTCCCAGGATATAAGCGCTATCCTTTTCTATTTTTCCATCCCTGTCCACCAAAACTATTTTTGAATTTTTTCAATAGCTTCACCAAACATTTTGGGGATTTTAAAAATTCTCAAAGCATAAAGAGGGAGGCCTTAGAGGGTAGCTCTAAGAATCTAGATTTTACTCGCTTGACTTAACAACATCCCTTTCCATACTGCAAGTTTACTGTAAAATTTGTCCACTAAGGAGCTCCAAAAAGTATCAGGAGGTTCCAAATAGAGAGGGAGGCCAAGATAGGTCCTAGGCATAGTCCCCAGATCACAATCTAAAATCCTTATAATTCTCATCTTTCTTCTATCAGGGACATTGAAGAGAAACACCAAACTCTTTCCCCAATTTATTATTTGGCCCGATGTTGTCCCATAATTAGTTAGAGCTTTATTAATATTGCTAGAATTTTTGACCGAGGCTTCTCCTATAATAACTAAATCATCAAAAAACTACTGATGAGAACAAAATTGGTTATCCAAAGAAGGGTTTAACCCTTTAATGTCTCCTTTCCTCACCTGATGCTCCATATACCTTCCCAGGCATTCAACCATAAGGATGAAGAGGATAGGGAATAGGGGATCCCCCTGCCTTAACCCCCTGGAATATTTAAAGAATGAAGTAGGAGACCCATTTACCAAAACCAAAATGGTAGCAGAAGAAATAAGCTAGAAAATGAGATCGGTACATTTTTTATTAAATCCAAAAGCCTTCAGGATTTGCACAAGAAACTCCTAGTCCTCTCTGTCATAATCTTTGGAAATATCCAATTTCAGAAGAAGACCCTCCTTCCTAGACATCATAAGAGAATGAAAATTTTCATGAATAGTAATGATAGAGTCTAGGATTTGTCTCCCAGGCACGAACCCATTTTTTTGCCAAGATATCAAAGAAGGGAGAATCACCATAATCCTAGTAGTCAGAACCTTAGAAATAATTTTCTAAATAGAGTTGCATAGAATGATAGGTCTAAACTGATCCATCTTATCAGCTCCCTATTTCTTAGGGATAAGGGCTATAAAGGTACCATTCAACTCCTTCAAAAGTTTTCTAGTTCCAAAACTCTCTTTTACCGCATTGGTCACCTCCTTTTCAATAATATTCCAGAAGGATTGAAAAAACAACATAGGAAAACCATCCAGCCCAGGGGATTATTCTCCCTCAAAGGAGAAGACAACCTTTCTAATCTCAGAGTTGGAAGGGATAGTTTGGTATGCACTTAAGAAACTCCCTTTGTTCATCATTGTCCAACTCTCTATCCTTTTGCAATAGTCTTTGCAATAAATTCTTTGCCTCCAATCTGATAGCCTCCTCATCATGAGAAATAGTTCCACTAATGTTGAGCTTAGAGATCCTATTTGTCATTTTATGTTTTAGAGTAGTCATAAAGAAATACTTAGTATTTCTATCTCCCTCCTTCAAGAACATCTTTCTTGATCTCTGTCTCCAAAATGTTTCTTCTTTTGCAATAAATTCATGCATCTCAACCAAATTCCCATTCTCTTGTTCTCTTGATATATAAGCATACCCATCCTTTTGGATGCTATCCTAGATTTCCTTAACCTCTAAATGGACACTAGCCTTAGTAGTGAATATGTTTCCAAAAGTCTCTTTTTTCCAAGCTTTGATTCTATGCTTGACATTTTTAAGTTTTTTAGCCAGGATGAACATTGTAGTGCCCTTGATATTTATCTTCCACCATTCATCAATCCTTTGTTCAATTTTTGGATGCAGAGTCCACATTTTCTCAAATCTGAATGGAAAGTTTCTTTTCTTATCTATTGGGTCTGCCAGAAAGGTTATGGGATTATGATCTGATCCCACCCTTATATGAGCTAAAAAAGAACAGTAATAATGAGTGAACCATTCATTAGTAGTGAGTTCCCTATCCAGTCTAACTTCAATAAGGTCTGTGTCATTTCTTCTATTAGTCCAGGTGTAGTCAATTCCCTGCAACTCAATATCATGAAGAAAATGATAGTCAACAAAATTCATAATATCTATCCTGCTATCCAGGTTAGATTGGCTTCCTCCCTTTTTTTCCTTTTCTCTTAAGGGGGTTATTGAAGTCTCCCATAACAATCCACTCTTTATTATTAAAGGAATTTCTTAAAGAGGACAACTGATTCCAAAAGACTTCTCTACCTTTCTTAGTATTGGGAGCATAAATATTAGTCAAAACCCAAGAGGTATTATCCTTCAGATGCCTAAACCTGATACAACCCACATTATCACCTTGATATATTTCATCACCTTTTATTATGTCTTCATTCCATATAGTAGCAATGCCCCCAGAGGCACCATTTGAGTCACCCCCACAAGTAACCCCATTCTTAAAAAATCTAAGATTTTCAACTTTATCCTTGAGAATTTTAGTCTCTTGGATCAAAAAAATATCTAGTCTATTATCCCTTATCATATTCCTAACAATGTCCTATTTATGGGGATTATTCATTCTCCTAATATTCCAAGAAATAATCTTCATGATTTAACAAAGGATCCTACCTCCAGAATCTGTTGGCTTCCATCCGCTATGTTCTTCTTGGCCTCCTTAGCTCTCATCTTCTAGTTTGATGGTCTCCCTGGCAAAGATAAAATGGCTCCCATATCTGCATTTCTGTTACTTCTTGTTGTTAACTTTCTGCTTGGTAGCTCTTTGTCCTTCTTTCCTTTTCTTTTCTCTCCTTGAATCTCCTTCTCATCTTCCATATCACTCTAATGCCCCACAAGGATTTGACTTATCTCTATAGAGTCCCCCTAGTTAGGTATTTCAATATCATAATTTCTTCTCCCCTTAGGAGTGATTTCTGATTGGTTAGGGGTTTCTTGGCTCAACACAGTATCCTGTTGTTTTATCTTCTCTTTTGTATTTTCAACCACTTCTTGAATTTCAGACTCTGGGCTCCCTTCTTGTTTTTTATCCTCTTTATCCACATTAGGATCTTCCATTTCTTCATCTTCTATATCCACTGTTACTATTTCCGTAACATCCCCTTCTTCCACTTGGGCTTCTTTTGTATCCTGATTTTGTCCCACATTTTCACCTTTCTCAGGATCCTTATTATTTGTAAGAATAACTGTAATAGGTTTGGATATCATTTTATTTCCCAGTAAAGCATTATTAATAGTGTTATATTTACTATCTTGTCCCTTTTTCTCTTTATTTTTGCCTTCCCTTGCTATCTCTCTCTTCTAGATTTGATAATCCTCCCTATAGGAACCCATTTCTTATTATTTTTCTAGATAACTTTTGCCAGACACTTCTTTGCCCAATGTCCAACTTTCTTGTAGTAAAAACATGCAAAAGGGATGGTTTCATATTCAATAGCCTTCTCCCATGATCCCATATTAGATTTTAGATTTATTTTCTCTAGCATGTCAGTATCATGTGTTATACTAACATAGATTCTTGCATAGATGAGTCTTTTCCTAGAGGCAGTAACATTATCTATAGAGAGAAGTTCTCTAAATGAGTTAGCTATCCCTGCAAATATATCCTCTAACTAGTATTCAAGAGGAAAACCATGGAGCTTGATCCATACAGGGACTTGACTGACAGCTTCCTCCTCGAAGACTAAATTGGGACGCCATTTCTAGAGAATAAGAGTGTTTTTCCCAATCATCTAGGGCCCGTTGCATAGGACATTCATTCTATCTTCTAGACAAGAGAAAAAAAAGACATGCATCCCTTTACCATGGCTACCACATCAACTTTCCCTTTCATACCCCATCTTTGGGATACGAAGGCCCTTACCACTTCAATATTTGGTCTAACCCCTAAAAATCTTCCAACCAGGGAGTTATTCATTCTTGCTATAGAATGATCAATAATCTAGTCAGGGATGTCTATTGTAAAGCTACCTTGAGAAGGTCTTGAAGTGTTCTTAACCCATGGAAAACAAGATTTACCTGAGGGTTTGACTCCAAAAAGGGACGCCCATTTTCTAGAAGGCTTCTTTCTTTCGTCAGTCTTGGGTCCCCCACTTGGGTCCCCAGATGCCAAACCAACCTCGGGATCCTTCCCTTGGTTCTCATTGTCCTTTCCATTATCTGGTTCACTTTTCTCAGAGAGTCCTGCCTCCTTTGAACTAGTCCCGCCTAAATTCAAACTTGAGCTCCCGCATTCCAAGCTCCCGTGCTCCATTCCCGCTCATGATAAGATAACACTTACAATAATGTTTAGTGTAACTTAAGTAATGGTTTTAAAACAAATAAAATATCTAAATATAAATCATGAGTGTTTTATCTGACGTGGAAGTTAGATCCACTTTTCTTGGGATATAACTGAATTTTAGTGTTTGATGCTCGGTTTCTCTAAAATTAGTTTGACTGTCTTTCGGTGTTCCTTTGTTGAACTGTCTGTCAGGTTCCCTTTTCTCTGTTAGGTTCCTCTATTTCTTCTCTTTTGGATTATAGTGTAACCTCCTTGTTGGTTTCCTCTATATCCTCTTCGGGTTGCACTTTCAGTTTACTCTTCAAAACTTGTGTCATCAGATTTCTCCTTACTTAGCATTTTTGGGTTGAATTGAAACCTGAATTTTAGTGTAGTGTAACTAATGGTTTGAAAAACTATTTCTCTTTGCATACTAATGGAAAAAACTTATGTCATCAATCTCCCCCTTTGACATTAGTATCAAAAAATGATATGTGCAAAATACTAAAGTGTTTAGTATGTACACCATGTGTTTACCTTAGTCATTTTATGACTCCCCCTATGGATATGCCAGTATAGTATAAGTATATACATGTATACTTTCCTATATACTATATAATCCTTTGTGTTATATGTAATGTACATGTCATTTTCCTTTTCCCCCTTTTTGGATAGTAAGGGCAAAGGTGTATACCTATAGCTTATAAAAAATATGAGAGTGAGAGGCCTTAATTTCCTCCATCATCTTCTCCCATTTCTCCTTTAAATTCTCAATAGCCATATGTTCAAGTGAGATCTGGGCATGGATGTCATAGATGTTATCTTCTACAGACATCTCAGGGGTTGCAATTAATTTCCTTGTTGAAGTTATGTGTTTTTGTAGAAGTGTGAGGTTTGGTAATAGTAGGCTTGTATTTTAGTAACCTCCTCTCTAAATTGTGACTCTTCTTCCCAAAGTTCTTGTCTCAACCGTTTGATTTCAATGATCTTCTCATAATGCAATTTGACTACATTTCCATCTCTGGTTAGACTCTGAGCACTTGCATTTAGATCAAAGTCAATCTTTGCAATATTATCATGTTATCCTTTGCGAATTTCTCTAAAGTGCATAGCTTTTGAATTAAGGAGATAACTTCAGCAATGATTGGATCTAATTCATTTATCAGCTCTAAAAGCTTTACCTTATTTTCTGCCACTTCTTGGTTGATCTTTTCTGTCAGTTTGTATTCAAATTTTTGTTCTGCACATTCCTCAATAGCCTTTTCTGCATCTAAATTTTGAGTAGTGATGGTGTCGGTGAGAATGACAAGTTGATCAAGAATGGGGGCATTGTGATCAACATATATGTCGAGAACTATCTGGTTTAAGATGTCCCTTGTGGTCTCTAATACTAAGGAGTCTCAGTGCTACTTTTTAATATTTTCCTGCAAGGCTTTCATTTGACAAATTTCTCCATATTCTTGGAGTGATTCAAAATCTAAAGTGGTTGGATCACACTTAGGTATTTCTATGATATCATCAAGTGTGACTTACAACTTGTTCTTCTTGTTTTCTTCTTCTTCTTCTATGTTGCACCTGTATGCAATACCATAGAAAGTTTCTGTGCTTGGTCTGTTGTGCTGGATGAAGGCTTCTATGGAGTTGTACCCTTTTCTTGATGCTTGGTGTTTTTCTGTCGATTGTCTAAGGACATCTCCTTATCAACCTTTGGTGTATCTGCAACTTCTCCTTCAATTTCCTTAGGCATGGTATCAACTATCTTATCTTTCTCATATTTATTTTGTTGCACTTCATCAACATCTTTCATTTGTTCATCTTTTTCAATGTGATCACCATCTTTTTGTTCTCCACTGATGACTTTTTGTTCATCGGTTGTATCCTTCTTTTCATCAGATGTATCTTTTTTCTCATCATTACCCTTGTCCTTGGGTATGCTTTCTTCCTTCTCTGGTGATTTCTCCTTTTCTGAGATAATGTTGATACCTTGTATCAATAGTGGTATCTATCCTGGTGTGTCTTCCTATGCTGAATCTATTATAGTGTCCTGTTCATTGGTTTGGTCCTTGACAATAGTGAAATCTTCCTCTTTTTGAATTTCATCAACAAGATCTCCTCTGGTAATGTCAATAATTGTATTGTCTAGCCATGTCTCATCCACAACATCCATATCCTTGCTACCTATTGTGTCCAATTCTTCCTTGTCCAATTCTATTGTTGTGACATCATCGGTGTCTTTTATAAGGATATACTCAGGTGTCTTCTTATCCTGTCCATCTTTGTTGTGTGGCGCATTTGTGAGATATAATCCTTTTTTAGGGCTTTCTTCCTTGGTAGGTATATCTAATATCTTTCTCCATTTAGCTTCACTCTTCCTTTCAAGTTCCAGTAGGAGTCCTTGAAGCACTTGGTAGGCTCTCAACTTTGGTGAGAACCTTTTGGAGCGAATCTTCAACATCTCTTTAATTTCCTCCATTTTTTATTCAAGAGACATGAAAAATACCAGGGCTCTCTCCCTAATCTCTTTCTCAGAGTGTAAAAAAATTCCCATCTTTCCAATAATCTATCATGAAGTTCTTTTGGTATATTATCTACCAATTGTAATGGGAGATATTTGAATATACACATCATTTTTATAATTGCCTCTTCAATTTTATTTTCATCCTTAGGATCCAATGTTACCCATTTATTAATCTTTCTATCATTCAGTGTTCCTAATTTGATAATTGAAGCACATACTTCAAAATTTTTAGGAATCTTATTCTTTTCCTTTTGGAAAGATTCATCTTGTTCAGAGTCCTCAATGTCTTCCCTTGTTCTAAGGTATTTTCTCCTTTTTTTTGGTCCTCTTTTCTCTATTTGAGGTTTCCTATAATGGGTCCTTACTTGACCTTTCTTTAGCGGTGAAGGACTTGTATCCTTTATTGTCTGAATCCTGGTTCTAGATGTAGCAATAGTCCTTGGCTTCTTCTTTGGTGGAGGTAGTGGTTTGTCAGACTCTGTTGACTCTAAGTCACTTTTCTTCTCAGCTTCACTGACGGGTGACTGGCCCTTGGTTTCCTCTTTCTGTTCAGTTTCCTCCTCATGCACCGATAGCTTCTTTTTCAAAGTCTTGACCATCTTGTCTTTCTTCCTATCAATTTTCTTCACAACTAAGATAGTTTTAATCTTTTCTTTGGCTTCTTCATAAGTACCAAACTTAGGTTGTGATTTGTCTAATGTTTCATTAATCAATGCCTCAATTGTATTTTATGCTTGATCTATGTTTACCTCATAGTCAAGTGGAGATAGCCATGCTATCCTTGGTACAACTAGCTTGATGTATGTGTAGTCAGTGTCTACCATAAAAAATATGTCAGTTTTGAACTTCTCTACCAGTTGTTTTGGTATCCTTACTCTCTTCTGCATTCTCTCTTTGAATCCAACAAAGTATTCATCCATAACTGACTCAAAGTTATCTCCTAGTGATTTTATGAACTCACTAATCGGTACGGTCACTATTCTTGTAGTGTCCCATTGCACATTACCTATATATGGGAAAGATTCTTGGAAATAGAAGAATATGCACATGATAAGTGAACCAAACTTACATGAATTTTACTTTGCATTTCTTATTGTCTTCATGTTCTCTTCCAATTGTCTAAGTAGAAGTTCTTATAGATCCAACTAAATTCCCTTCTTGAGAATCTTGTATGTTGTATTTACTACTCCAAATGCAATATTGATCATCTTGCTAGCCTGAAATAACTTTTATCCTAAGACACATGCTCCAAATTTTAGTTCATCATCGGTGATGGTGGATACCTTCAATCCTCTCCGATCCCATTTAGCTCTTGTTTTCTTCTCAATTTCAGCTTTGGGTGGGTGATTCAATTCCTTTACCTTATCGGGTATTGGGTAACCAGTGACAATATGTATAACATCCCTTGTTATCTTTTTTGGCCCATCTAGCCATATATGTCAGTCATGTAGTCTGCTCAATACTAACCGAATCCATTCGCTCTTGAACTCCTTTGGGAACCATAGGACATTTGTGAAACCTTTTACCTTGATGTGTTTATGCTCCTCCTTGATAGTTCCACCATCATTGCAAATCTTCTTGAAAGATTTCTCAACTTCCAGGTCACCTATTTCTATGATCTTGCAGTGTATATATGCTCACACATCTTTGAAAAGCAAAACCATAGCTGGTATACATGAAAATGCACCAGCATTGTCAGGTTGTGAAGAAACCTCATGAAAAATATTATAGTGAGGTTCCTCACAGGTTGAATTCTTGATTAGGTTGACCTCGTTCTTCTTAACAGTCTTGAGCTTAGCGGTTCTTGATGTAGTTTCCATAGTTTCAGAAATTAGGGATTTTTCGTGAATGATAAATATAGTTCTCTATTTATGTTGGTACTTACTTTTCACCTATGTAGCTATAAGTGATATGTTAGGAGTGCTGTGAATTGGGTTGTAGTCGCTCTGTAATTTTTTTTCTTCATGCTTATTTTCTTGCATTTCAACTATCTCCTTGACTGTTATTTATTTGCTTGTTTACGCAAGATCACACTCATGGTTATCTTGGTTTTGAATGCCTTGATACTGGTGTACTCTTGCAACATCAACTTGAAAAAATGTTCAGGTCATCTCATATTTTGTGCCCTGATGCTTATGTTAGTTTCTCATATCTTATCCAATGAAATTCATATTCATATTCTTATGGTCGTAGTGGCACTAGTAAGGATTATATCGACTCCAATGTTCCAAAAATGCTCAATGATGAAAATTTTCAATGCTAAAGCTTTAGTGACTACACCTTAGGTTGCATTCATGTTAGTCTTGCATCTACATTTGCATCTACATGGTGTTAAAATCTACAAAATATCATTATCTCTCCAATGTGAAGGATCTAAGACTCCAATTGATCAATCTTCTCATCGTCAAGTGGTCAGTTGTGCATGAACATGATACCCCTTGCTAATTCAACTATCCTGATTCCATTTTCACAATTGAAATTGAAATCTAAAATTGACCACTCACACAACAAATGGAAATCTCTCATGATTTTCTTCTAATCAATCCATGTATCATACTTTTGGTCAGTCTTGGTCAACCATGACTTCTCATCAAGTACAAATTCTGTCCTAATCACTTGGGACCTATTTTTATCATATCAACTTCTTCTTGCATCATGTTATCAGTCAAATTGCTTCTCATCACTTGGGCACCTAGCCATATTTCAATTTCGCTCCTAAGGGGGCAAGATCAGGACATCAACATTCTTGTGATTACATCCTCAATCAAAACCCCATCACTTGGAGCATCTCAGCTTCATCGCATTAAATCAAGTTGAGATCATCTTAAATCAAAGGAAACCTAATAAATGGTCTTATATAGTGATGAATACACCCGAAACTAGACAAGATCAGTATTATACAGGATATTTAATATTGAAACCAGATACATTGATCAAATTGGCTTCATCACTTCATATCAAGTCAATTTTCTCGCTAATCAAATATCTTAATGGTCATCAGTTTCATTGCTTCAAATCAAACTATTTATTCATTCAAACCAATCAAAAGGTTTAAGAGTTCCTAATAGATTTTTAGTTTCATTGCTTCAAATCAAACTGAGCATTCTATTTTATATCTTTTGATTGATCTTCATCCAATCAAGCTTGAAGTCAATCTTCTTCTTCAAAAGAATGGTTTCATCGCTTCAAATGAGGCTATTCTAGGTCTTCTCATTAAAAAGTGTTTGAATCAATGTTCTGATTGCACATCAATTCAAAGAGGGGCAAATGTAATCACCTAAAAATGGTCACCAAAACCCTAGACCCCCAATCTCAACATTTAATCAAGAAACCCTAATCTTGATAAACCCTAAGTCCTAAATCAAATAGGCAATTCATCATATTCTAACTTATCTAACCTAAACTCTAGGTCCTAATCAATCATCATACTTGATTAATTAATTAATTCCTGAAATCACATTACATTGGAAACTAAACCTTATGTTAATTATTTAATTGATATTCTGATATGTTAATTAAATAAAATTACAAAATTGTCAATTAAATAAAAAAAGGGAATTAAATTATATAATAAAAACAAATGTGCATTCAAAATCATTTAAATTATTAAAAATGCATATGACATCATCAAATCCAGTTAACTGATTTATCATTTTGGAAACAATCCAGTTCCACTCAGTTAACTAATTCTCCACTATTTATCCTCTTGGAAACATTTCAGTTAACTGAGAATTGAATATGGAAGTTTCTAGAAAGACTTATCAGTCAATTCAATCAACTGACTCTTTCAACTAATCACATCGCTTGCACATGGATTGTGCTTCTTCAATTGAATCTGAGCCACTCTTTTATTTTGATCTCGACCGTTGATTCGAGAGAGATTTCTATAAAAGAGAAACTCTTTTCCTTCATAGGAATCCTAATTTTTTTAATCATTATTATGTTTCATTTTGCATTCTACTTTTCTTCAATCATTTTAGCTTTCAATTTGATTATCATTTAGTTTACTTTTATGTTAATCATGTAAATCTAATCTTAGAGTATATTTCAATTAGCGTTTTAAAATCAATCTTACACATTAAATTGGTGCTTTAAAACTAAATCTTAACTAGCATGGATTAACCACAAATATGAATCTTGCATAATTATTTAGATTAGTAAAATCATTTTACTTTCATCATCTACATTAAATCCTTCATTTAGGTCTTCGATGTAGTCACTGAGCTTGCAATGATCTGAGAGCAAGCTCATACTTCTGCCTACTAGGAGGCAACAAGTTGACTCGTTCACACATGTAGGATGAATTAATCTATATTCATTTCTGTATGTGACTGAAGAACAATGACTATGTTGAAGTGTAGGGCTAAGTAAAGAGGTCCACATTTAGCACAGACATTTCTGGCACCCACCGTGGGGCTCATTTTTCACTTTGAGCCAAAACCCCTTTCCCCATCCACTTTGAGCTAAAACTGATCCCACCATCACGTCCAGTTCATCATTTTAGTTTGAAATGATTATAAACATGCCTATAGTCACCCTAAATTGAATTTGTGGCAAAAAAAATTGCAAAAAGAGATCGTACGGCCTCTGCATGCAAATCAAGATAGATTTGATTTTCTATCTACACGCAGGCTGAGGCAATTTTTTTTGAAATTAAAAAAAAAAAAATTGTTGGTTCGAGTCCTAGCCCAGTATCCTATTCATTTTAACTGCCCTGCCTGCATAGTAAGTGCACATTAAAACCCAACAACCCAATCATCCCAACTGCCAAGTTCATTATAACCGAGCATCTTGCTTTGCATAATGCATTTCAAATGTTCTATAAAAATGATTTATGTCTTTGGGACGGGGTCAATGTGGGACTAAAGCCTACATACCACCACACACTCACCTTGACCTCCCCATACCACTGTGCTTTTTCTCCCCACACCTTCACCTCCCAATACCACTTACTCCCCTCCCCACGCTATGTAGCATTAAAACTAGTGCTAGCTTCTCTCACCACTCTGCACCAAGCTCCACCTCCCTTCTACATTCTCTCCCCCCTCACGCAACTTACCCTCCACCACTGCTACTAACTCCCTACCCTGCGCCCATTCCTTGCTCCCCCATTACGCACCCTCCCATCCTTCCCGAGTAGCTGCGCTGCTTCCCTCCTCGGCTAACTCATCCCCAATCCACACGCGCCTTCCAACCCCGCGCAACCCAACCCACACCCCACCACACTGCCACCTGCTTCCTCCCCACCTGCCATCCTCATTTCTCCTCCTTTGCTATGCAGTCTAATTCCTTCCTCGGCTAACCTTCACTTTCTTCCAACCAACGGCCTTCCCCGCCTCCCGTCTCCCCACCATCCCTCCCTTCCCCACACTTCCAACTTCAAACCCCATCCCTCTCTACGCTAGTCCTACCCTCCTCCAACCTCCAACTAAACCAATCCCTAATCCCCCAGCGTAGCTTCCCACTAGCGTAGACCCCTGCGCTCACTCAAATGCCAACACCCAAACCCTCCTTCCCTCTGCTCAACTTCTAACTTCACCGCGTGACATCCCACTTCCTCCCACTCTGTTGCCTCCTTCCACGCAGCACCCCTACAGTCTCTTCCTTCACTGCTTCTTATTCCCCTCCATTCTGCCTTCCTCTTCCCTCCCCACCTACAACTCTTCTCCACCTCCACTGAGTGCCACTTTTCTATCTTCAGTCTTGACTTTTCTCTGACAGTTTATTTCCTGATCAATTAATTTTTCATTGTTTGGAACTTGTTTATCAACGACAACACTCTACTCATTGTTTTAGTAGATCTCTATGAATTGACAACTTTAGTCTTGGCTCTGGCAATTCTCTAACCTTAGTATCTCATCTTTGAGCAATCTCCCCACTGTACAATGTCTAAGGTGACAACCTCTAGCCTGCAACATACCAGACATCACACCAATGATGACCCTATTTTCTAGCAATCTTTTCATATAGACCCATGAACCGGTGCCTGGTGACCACAATCTTTAACTCCCAACATCCTTTGTGGAGTCTTGTTCGACTCTCTGCAGTGGCACAAAATGTTGGATGCAAGGTCATGGAACAAAACCCAGTGCTACTAAAGCTCAACACTTCTTATCCTCCCCGTGTTCACTGCCTTCCCCATGTTGACTCCTCCCTCTACCACTCTGCCACCATCCCGCCACCCTCCCTCCACCCAACTCTCTTCACTCCACTCCCAACGCATACATTTCTCAACCAAAACCCTCTCCACCACTGCTTAGCCAACCCACCTTCTCTTCTCCACCTTTGGTGGCCCCTCAAACAAACAAATCATAAGGTGCCACATCACCTAAAACAAGATTTCATGGAAATAAATTTGACGGTCATTCAGATGTCATATTACAAGGATATTGGCTTTCTTCTAACCTCCTTGTGACAATCAATTTTAACCCCACTCTTTGCTGACATCAGCAAGGTTTTTAAAATCCTAGCCTTCACCATATGCATTTTGGTTTTTACACTCTGACTTCAAACACCCATCACTTGCTTGTATTAGGTCCTTTTCTGGAGCATTTTTTTTATTTTGAGTAGATTTTCCCAAGGATCACTATGGTGGGGTTTGTTTTTTTTATTTATTTATTTCTAGATTTCTTAGAAATTGCAGATTTTGATGACTGTACCTACCCAAACCTAAATTTTGTAACTTCTAAAGCCTTGTATGGGCTCATACAATAACCTTTTTGAGTGCATTTTTTTTTGAAAGTGCGTGATTTTTCATCTAGTTTATGAATATGCAATCATATTTATGAGTTTCTAATTTTTATAATGCTGACAAGTTTTGGGCTTTGTTGTTCTCTGGATTATCTTATTGGTTTCAGCCTAACTATGGTTGCAAGACATTGAAAAAGAATATTAAAACATAGACTACTAATGAATCATCTTGCAGGTTGCCTTGATCGATAGAACGCTAAACATTGTGTTGCATATTATTTTTGTTTTATTAAAATAGGAATGCACATGCAAGACTTTTTAAAATGAACTTCTATCTGGTGTTTTAGGGATGGCAATGATGTCAGGAAACTATGCTCTTGCCCTTTTGGGATGATCAGAAATCCAGAAACATTATTGTCATTCACCGTTTGAGATCTGCAACTTTAGAGGGCCTATCCAAGTGGGAAAAAGTACTCACTCTTGGAAAAATATTTCAACATGCACCATGGTAGAAAAAATAACATCTCTGCCAAGTAGGTGAAAACTTGGTAAACAGGCACCTCTTGTACTTAGCACTCTCAATGCTCAGTCTTGGCAATCCTTTGCTTCAGTTTATACATAGCTTTCAGTCACTTTCATGACACTTTGGTTCTTCTGAGAACCCTCCTGGCTTGAAACTGATCCAAAGTCATAACCTAGGGGCAATCAAATTAGCTTTGTCCTTGCAGTATGAGTCAAATCAGTTATCATCATTTGCTACTAGGGGCATGGATCGCCAAATTTGATCACATCTTTGGTTTATACGAGAGTCAGTAATCTTATCATTTTTTTGAGGACAACTCACTACTGACGCAAACAGGTGTTTCTCAACACCCTAATCAAAAGTGTTTCTTAACACTATCTTTAGATGCATCTGTGTTTCTTAACACACATTGGATACCGCAAACATAAAAAAATAGATCGATAGCACTCAAACACATTGCACTCACAAGCACGACAGTGTTTCTCAACACCTCATACATGTACACATCTAAAAACTTTGAAACTGGCTGAAGTATACTAAACTTCTATTAATATGTTGTTTGTTCTCATTGATTTCACTAATCTTTTCTTTGTCTACTACTTGTTGGTGTGGTCCCTATGATCCGATAACATCAAATAACCTAGGTGTATGTGATAACAGTTTCTACATTAAAGTGGAAAAGTCTCACATCCCTCAATCCTATTTATTTGTATGCCAAGGTGAGGTCAGAACTATCTCCTTGACTGTTATTTATCTGCTTATTTACACAAGATCACACTCATGGTTATCTTGGCTTTTAATGCATAAATAATGGTGTACTCTTGCAACATTAACTCAAAATAACATTTAGGTCATCTTGGCTTTTTTGCCCCAATGCTTACGTTAGTTTCTCATATCTTATCCAATGAAAGTCATTCATATTCTTATGGTCACTTCTTATGGTAGCAGTGGCACCAGTAACGATTATATCAACTTCGATGTTCCAAAAACTCTCAATGATGAAAATTTTTAATGCTAAAGATTCAATGACTACACCTTAGGTTGCATTCATGTTAGTCTTGCATTTACATTTGCATCTGCATGGTGT
Source organism: Thuja plicata (assembly GCA_018584345.1). Classification (NCBI taxonomy): domain Eukaryota; kingdom Viridiplantae; phylum Streptophyta; class Pinopsida; order Cupressales; family Cupressaceae; genus Thuja; species Thuja plicata. Next base: position 3,348,749 of record MU225078.1, read on the forward strand.
TAAAATCTTTATAATATCGATATCTCTCTCCAATGTGAAGGATTTGAGACTCCAATCGATCAATCTTCTCATCGTCAAGTGGTTAGTTGTGTGTGAACATGATACCCCTTGCTAATTTGACTGTCCTGATTCTATTTTCAGGATTAAAATTAAAATCTAAAATCAACCACTTGCACAACCAATGGAAATCTCTCATGATTTTCTTCTAATCAATCCATGTATCATACTTTTGGTTAATCTCAGTCAAACATGACCTCTCATCAAGTATAGATTCTATCCTAATCACTTGAGACCTATTTTAAATCAGATCAGCTTCTTCTTGCATCATGTTATCAATCAAATTGCTTCTCATCATTGGGGCACCTAGCCACATTTAAATTTTGTTCCCGAGGGGGTAGGATCAGGACATCAACATTCCAATGATTACATCCTCAATAAAAACCCAATCGCTTGGGGCATCTTAGCTTCATCATATTAAATCAAGTTGAGATCATCTTAAATCAAAGGCAACCTAATCAATGGTCTTATACAGTGGTGAATACACCCAAAACCAGACAAGATCCATCTTATACAGGCTATTTACTATTGAAACCAGGTACATTGATCAAATTGGCTTCATCACTTCAAATCAAGTCAATTTTCTTGCTAATCAAATCTCTTAATGGTAATCAGTTTCATCTCTTCAAATCAAACTGGTTATTCATTCAAACCAATCAAAAGGTTTAAGAGTTCTTGACATATTTTTTGTTTCATTGCTTCAAATCAAACTGAGCATTCTATTTTATATCTTTTGATTGATCTACATCCAATCAAGCTCAAAGTCAATATTCTTCTTCAAAAGAATGGTTTCATCACTTCAAATCAAACTATTCTAGGTCTTCTCACTAACAAGTCCTTGAATCAATGTGCGGATCGAACATCAATTCAAAGAGGGGAAAATGTAATCACCTAAAATGGTCATCAAAACCCTAGACCCCCAATCTCAACATTTAATCAAGAAACCCTAATCTTGATAAACCGTAAGTCCCAAATCAAATAGGCAATTCATCATATTCAAACTGATCTGACCTAAACCCTAGGTCCTAATCAATCATCGTACTTGATTAATTAATTAATTCTTGAAATCACATTACATTGGCAAATAAACCTTATGTTAATTATTTAATTAATATTCTGATATATTAATTAAATAAAGTTACAAAATTGACAATTAAATAAAAAAAGGGAATTAAATTATTTATTAAAAATAAATGTGCATTCAAAATCATTTAAATTATTAAAAATGCATATGACATCATCAATTCCAGTTAACTGATTTATCATTTTGGAAACAATCCAGTTCCACTTGGTTAACTGATTCTCCACTATTTATTCTCTTGGAAACATTTCAGTTAACTGAGAACTGAATATGGAAGTTTCCAGAAAGATTGATCAGTCAGTTTAGTCAACTAACTCTTTTGACCAATCACATCGCTTGCACATGGATTGTGCTTCTTCAATCAAATTTGAGCCACTATTTTCTTTCGATCTCGACCGTCGATTCGAGAGATATTTCTATAAAAGAGAAACTCTTTCCTTCAGAGGGATCCTAATTTTTATTATCATTATTATGTTGCATTTCACATTCTATTTTTCTTTAATCATTTTAGCTTTCAATTTTATTAGCATTTAGTTTACTTTTATGTTAATCATGCAAATCTAATCTTAGAGCATATTTCAATTGGTGTTTTAAAATAAATCTTATAGTTTCAATTGGTGCTTTAAAACTAAATCTTAACTAGCATAAATTAACCAAAAATCTACATCTTGCATAATCATTTATATTAGTCAAAGCATTTTACTTTCATCATCTAGATTAAATAATTTTTTTAGGTCTTCGATGTAGTCACTGAGCTTGTAATGATCTGAGAGCAAGCTCATACTCCTGCCTACTAGGAGGCAATAGGTTGACTTGTTCACACATATAGGATGAATTAATCTATATTCATTTCTGTATGTGACTAAAGAACAATGACTATGTTGAAGTGTATGGCTAAGTAAAGAGGTCCACATTTAGTACGCACAACTTGTTCTGCTTAGGTAGGGGTGGTGATGTGACCAGATCCATTGGATAAGGTGTCACCATTTGCATTGCTTGGTCCAGCTTCATCAGTGTTTATATATTTCCTCCACATTTTGTTTCTCATCTTCCTAATGTCTTCAATGGTTTTTCCATTGGCAAAGGTGTTGATCTCTTTCATTCAGTCTTTGCAATCTTTCTTCAGATGACCAACTTTATTCCAGGTTAGTCTAGCCTCTAGACTTTCTTGTCCATTGTCTCATACAATTTTCATCTATGTGACCAAATCTTCCACATGCTTTATTGTTTGTCCATGTATTGTAATCCCATACATATTGGTTACCGACTCTTTTTGGTTGATAGGTAGTTTCTTGATTTTTAGGCTTCCATGCTTTCCTTTTCTTCTTCCAGTATTCAAAAAATGTGTTCCCATGCATTTTTCAATTAGGACAATATTTTTCCATGTATGTTTCCTTCTTCAGTTGTCTTACCTCATATTTGCATTCATATGCTTTATGTCCTTTCTTGTTACATTTATAACAAATTACTATAAATGAAGATGTGGATTTAGGAATACTGATGCAGTGCAAGGTAGGAGAATCCCCAATGGAGATGTCCTAGCCCCCAGCGAATATCCACAAAATAGAAGATAATAACAATACAGAGATTTATATCCACACAATGCAAATACTCATAATAGAATCATCATATTTACATCCAACATGCCCGGCTGTAAGGCCTTCCGGGTTATGGCCAAATACAATGCAATTACAATAGAAACTCTATAAGATCTCGCAAGATCCAAACTAAACTCTAGCTAGCCCAGATCCACACACTAGTAGGAACCCCCAAGGAAGATCTAAACTTGTGCTCGCAAGCCCACCAAGCAATCCCCTTGTTTCCCAACCTGCAGCCACTACCTCTTCTCAAAACTCGCTTCTCTTCCTCTTCCTCTTCTCCAGGATGGATGAATGATCCTAGCTAGTCCAGATCCACACATTGGTAGGAGCCCCCAAGGATGATCTAAACTTGTGCTCACAAGTCCACCAAGCAATCCCCTTGTCCCCCAAGCCGCAGCCACTAGCTCTTCTCAAAACTCGCTCCTCTACCTTTTCCTCTTCTCCAGGATGAATGAATAATGACTAAAGACTTCCCCCACAACCCCTACTTATACCAATCTAAGCCATAGGTCAGACCTGAACATAAATTAAATACAAATACCAAAATTAAATGCCACAAGTCGGCCAACAACAACAATTAAATGCCCAAAATAGATGTCTCAGTAAAATTGCGATATCTCCTAGCTCCAGATGAATTAGGACTCGTGCTTCGAACCAGAGGTAGAAATCTAGGCCCTCTTCAATCCCTAAAATTTTATCCTCTAACTCTTTGTGGAAAAGTACTTATATGGCTTGTAATAGGCACAAAATTCCTAAGTAAGGCCGAGCTCCTCCCGGTCCATGCCAAGCAACCAAGATCATGCCAAGTTCCATTAAATACATCAAAACCAATTACCAAAGACCAAATTAGGTCAAAAAAACTCTACCAAATCCCTCACACATGAAAATAAGTCCACACAACTCAATCAAATCTCCCAAACATGCAGGATAGCCAACTACCCTGGGATGCTCCTACATCAGACTCCCCAAGTACAAAAAGAAGTATGTCTCATACTTTGACGCTAGATGAAATATCCGCAACCATCTTCATCTTCACCAAAGGATTCCAATCCAACAGGGACAATAGAACCAACATGCAAATCATCCAAATCTGCATCCATCTGTCAACCACTAGAATCTCAACCATCCAATCAACATGCTCACTCCCAGGAATAAACTGAACATAGTACCTTGCCAATAACCTTTGTAACTTATCAAAACCATCAATGTTAGAAAAATGTAAGCTTAAATCCACAATAGGAGAAACATGTAAATCCTCAACCATGCCAACCACCAACAGGTCCACATCAGGAACATACAGATCCGTAGTATCATGTAGATCCTCAACCACATCAACAACTAGT